>PVKB01001259.1:0-390047 GCA_004027205.1 Ctenodactylus gundi
GTCAACGACCTTCCCTTTACAATAAAATGACACAGAGCAGGCCCTGGCACCTCATGATTCAACAGACAAAAGATGCCATGAAGAAACAATGGATGGTTACTATGGTAGAATGCCCAACTGCAAACATTGTCTTTTAAGAAAACATGCCGTGCTGAATGTAGCTGTGCTTTAAGATCAAAATCATACTATGTTTTGAGAAAACTTTCCTAACACCTTGATCTCTTTGTGATTTGTAATGATTGATGTATGTAACTGCAATCGCTGCCAGTCTGGGCACTGCCTGACCACAATGTCTGTGCCAGACTTGATATGATGTTTGCTGTATGATTTCTTAGAAATAAGTTTAATGGTATGGATAGTTGATCTCTGTATTAGATGAGAATAGAATGTGAAACACGTATCAAGATGATTACAAAGAATAGATTTGTGTATTCTGCTGAATATCTAAACATCCCCTGCTGTTAACACCCTGTGAAAAAGGAAACTGAAAATTGTGTAAGAAAGGTGTATAAAAAAACTCAGCCACAGCTGATCAGTGGCCATCTGATTCACTGCAATCTGTGGTCCAGAATCCTTCCTTTTGCCGATGCTGCACCTCCTTCAGGTACCCTGACTCTCCCCGGGGCTGGACCCCGGCAGTAAGAGACAAAGATCCACGTGTCTAGAAAAAGGATTAGTTCACTATATGTACAGACACAGGATACATGGTATTGTTAGTGGCATGGCATTAACTCTGACAGTTTAAGCAGATGTAAGAGAATGACGGTAGCATGGTGTCAGGACATACCCAAGAGACTAATCTGACCATGTTGTGGCCACTGCACTTAGCAGGGAACTTGGCAATGAGAGCTGAGTTCTGAAGCTTTCTCTTAAGGGCAATATGCAGGATTGACATGGGAACTTTACTGGATATCAGTGTAAGAGGCCGACACTGAAAGCTGGGAGTAGCAGAGGATAAGTCCAGAAGACGTGAAGAAATAAATTTGAACTTGGTAACCAATAGCAATTTGGAAAATAAATATTGAACAACACAGTGTTTCAGTATTAGTTACTGAGAATGAGACCACCATTTACCAAATCATAGAAATAAAACAGATGTTGTCTAGTTGTGGCATAAAAATAAGTTCAGCTTTGTAATTTGTATTTAACAAAATGGTACAATATGGCAGTAAATGCCTCCAGCCAGAGCTCAGGATATCTGGAACCCCAACCCAAAGTCAGGCTGTTGTCAGGCTGCACCTTCATAAAACGTCCCTGGAGATGCAGTACTTTAAGACGTGGGTTTAAATTATTCATGGAGAAAACTGAGATGGAAGAGAAGTCAAATTCTTGACCTTGGAGACTGGGACTTTTTAAAAAATAAACGTATCTACAAATAAATGAAAATATACGACTGTGAAGGAAGAATCAATCACAAGAAGGACGAAATTCGGTGTATTTTGGTTTAGGAGGTCCTATGGCAGAAATAATTTAGAGAGAGGAGCCAGTAAACAAATCATGTGTTACAACCGAATGCATGTTGCCTGAAGGAGTTAGTGCAAGGGTTGTTATTGACTTAGCAAAGACATTGGCTGGTCTAAAGCCAGCGCTCTGGGAGGCTAAGGCAGAAAGGTCACAGGTTGGAGCCCAGCTTGGGCAACATCGTAACTTAGCAACTTAATGAGATCCTATCCCCCCCCCACCCCCCCCCCCCCCCCACTACCAAAAAAGGGACTTGAGATGTCACTCAGTGAGCAGTTCCTGAGTTCAGTTCCCATCTGGAATGTGATGTCAGTGAAACTGGTGTCATAAATATAATGCCTGCATTGTAGTTTGTTTTCCCCAAGGATACTCTATTTTTTAACTAGGGATCTCATTCTTTTTTCTTTTTTCCCACATTTTATTGATATGTATACATGCAAAATTCAAGGTTTACAATGAAGTTGAGCATGTTGTGCACATACGTTATCTTGTCAAGGTGACAAGGGCTTTCCCACTCTCCTTTTGTCCATCTGCCTATCCCCTCCTCTTTCCCTACCCACCCTATTCCCCTCTTTCACTTTGTCTTTCGTCTTAAGTTCCATAGGTATTATGATCTGGGACTCTCATATCAGAGAGACCATTCGATGTTTCATCTTCTGCTTCTGACTTACTTCACTAAGCATGATGTTCTCTAGTTTCTTCCATTTGCCTGCAAAAGCCTCCACGCTATTGGACTTTATTGATGCATAGTATTCCATTGTGTATAAATGCCACATTTTGTGTATCCACTGGTCTGTTGATGGGTATTTTGGTGCCTTCCATATTTTTGCTATTGTTAGTTGTGCTGCTATGAACATGGGTATACATATATCTCTGTTATATGTTGTTTTGGTCTCCTTTGGATATATTCCCAGGAGGGGTGTTGCTGGATGGAAGGGGATATTTATTTCTAGTCTTTTAAGAGATCTCCATACTGTTTCCCAAAGTGGTTGGCAAATTTCTAAAAGACATAGGGGTAGGCAAAGACTTTCTTGACAAGTCATCAAGAGCAAAAGAAATTATCCCCATTAATAACAAATGGGATCTTGTCAAACTAAAGTTTCTGCACAACAAAGGAAACTATCAACGTTGTAAAAAGAGATCCAACAGACTGGGAAAAAATATTTACCACCAACATCTCAGGTAGTAAGCTCATAACTAGAATATACAGGGAGCTAAAGAAAAGTAAGCCAACCAAAATAAAGGATCCTATTGAAAAGTGGGCAAATGAAATGAAGAGACAGTTCAGTCATGAAGAAGTACAAAAGGCCAATAGATACATGAAAAGATGCTCAACATCTCTAGCCACAAGAGAGATGCAAATCAAAACATCGCTAAGATACCATCTCACCCCAGACAGTATGGCCTACATTAACAAGTCAAATAATATCAGTGCTGGCGTGGCTATGGGGAGAAAGGAACCCTCCTGCACTGCTGGTGGGAATGTAAATTTGCACAACCACTTTGGGATCTCATTCTCAACCAATCATCTCAAAATACAAATGGTAATACTAATCTTTATGTACTAGTTATAAAGTAGAAAAATGCTATATTTTTATAAAGTGCTATGCTGGTCACTATCAGTTATTTTGCAAAAATTGTTACATTTAACCATAACCATAACATTCAAGGTAAATTTAAGGTTTCCTCACTTAAAATGATGCAAAAATCAAACATTTATGGTCATAAAAGATTTAAGCAGCATTTCAGATTTTGGATTTCTGATTAGGAACAATGAACTGGTACAGTCTAGGCAAAATCCTAAAACTTTTGGTTCTACCAGCTAGGATAAGAACACTCAACTTATATGACATTTCTCATTTAACAGAAGTTAAAGATTAAAAACCATGTGCTCTTCAACACTGCACTTCCAGTAGCTACCTTGCTAAGCTTTGAGGTCAGATTTGTCAATTCTGTTACTTATTTCTGACTACAACCCACTGTTACCATTTCATAAAGTAGAATCAATGAAACTCTGTTGTCCCCACTGCTGTGGTAACTGAACAAGCAAACAAAAACTCTAAGACCACATGTTTCTCATACTGGAGGAGAAATCTTCAGTTTCTTAAATGAAGAATTAACATTAAGTCCAGTTTCATCTTGGTGTATATGGATAGCCATAGCTTCCTACCTGGCTAAATACAAAATTTACCTTTCATCTCTTTAAGAAATGATTGCTTGGCTATGCAAATTATACAGAAAGACATAGTAAATGTACTAGGAAAAAGAAACACCTCTTAAGTTTATTTTCTAGCTCAACAAAAATGATTTAGCAATCTCTAAATAGAGCACAGGGACCGAAAACACCCACATGTGTCTGCATGTGTGTTACTCGTGCAATATATACAGTGTGCGTGGCCAACTGGATCCAAGAGGGCTGCATGTCCTTCAAGAAATTCTAGGAAATCCATAAACTATCGGGCTAAATAGGCTCAAGAGAAATGAATAATAAAGCATTTCTGAAGTCACAAGTAGATGAAGCCCATGTTAGAATTAAGAAATCATAGATGAGGTTTGTTTTAACTTCAAGTCCTGAACAATGTTTCATTATTGGTGAAATTAACAGATATTAGTGGAACAACTATGCTGGTAACAGGAAATACAAGGTCAAACAAAAATAGCTACATATTTCCTTACTGAGCTTAAAATCTAGGCAGAAAATTACCTACATGAAATGAAATACAACTGAACATAAAATTACAGCTGTACCATAGCGCTATAAGCTTGATAAATACTTTGAAGACGTCATAAGTGAGAAGAGGCAGCGCTTATTCAAAGAACACTGAAAACATAACATTTGCATTGTGGCTGTACAGGAAGTTATTCATCAAACCTAAGAACAAGCAGACAACACATTTCCAAACACGAGGTGCTAAGGGAGCGGGGACAGTTTGAGCAACTCTAACAAATATGTTGGCTGAAGCTTCAAGAAGGAGACATTGGTGTGAAGTGAAGCTGGGAAGATGAAAGAACTACACCAAGTAGGTACTTATGGCCCAAGTCGTGAATTCCAGTTTCTTTCCTGTGAGGAAATGAAACTTACAGAGTTGGAAGAAAGGAACTGACACTATCAGTCTGATAGTTTACATACCTTAGGTATTTTCCAATTAACTAATAATGTTAGTACAATTTATCTATAGTTAAAAAAACCAAAATTATTTATTTATAGGGAATAAAATCAAAGGGCTTCTGAATGAAATAACTGCAGTAGGAATAAAAAGCATTTCTCCATTTTAATGGTATTTATTTTTGTTCAGAACGAAATAATGTGAGTAAAATTGAACAAAGATATGTCTATCCTGCATCAGTATCCTGTATCAGTATATATATATATATATATATATATATATATATATATATATATATGAATGTTCATAAAAATGTAAATACTTTCATAGTTTTTAAGACTTTCATATTTTGTTAAGTTTTCATACAATAAAGTCTTCCCTTACGACACTCAGAAGGAACAAGCTGTTAAAATTAAACTTCTTAGCTGAAACTCTGATAGTATCTGATTAAAATGCTTTTTGTAAGTGAATACTGGTAGATTTTGACACATGGGCCTTATCACCTTTGTCATAGCTTCAGAGACTGAGATTCTGATCTGCAATTTATCTTGGGCCTGAGTTATTTTTAGGTGCCAAGTTTGTCAGGCTTTCTTATCTTTTATTTTCCTTGGTTTCCTTGGTGCTAACCAAACTGTTACATTTTATCTTCAATAGGCTGTGTCGGAGTTTCATTCCTGAATGATTCTCACATCTCAAATGAACTTAGTTTTCCCCATTATTTAAATATAATTGTCTGGTTCTTTGTCTTATATGTGTGTGTGTGTGTGTGTGTGTGTGTGTGTGTGTGTTTGTGTGTTTGTGTGTGCGCACGCTTGCGTGAATATACATATTCCCACACACACATGTTTTCTAGATTTTTTTGTATTTTTTGAACAAGAAAAAAATTAGAAAATTTTGGTGTTTGTCCTATAACCATATCGAAAATAATGAATAAGACGCAGAAAGTCACAGACCCACATCCAACTACGAAACTAATAGAAACCCTAAAAGCATATCTTCCTCCTCATTGCTTGAGAGCCTGATCCTAAAGTGCTATCTACACATAAAGCAGATTTGTGACTCACTGTAGCTCAGCACAGACCCCATCACCTAGGAATCTCTTTATTCTCACACTGCCCAGACCATTCCTAGTCATTTCACTTTCATAACCACGAGTATTAGTACAGACTGGAGGATAATTCCTGCTTCCTATACTAGAAATTTATTCCTACAACTTCCAAATCTCCCCCATGTCCACACTTCTGACAATATTTCAAAAATTCCAAACATCTGTTCCCTCGAATTCAAGAAAAACATGAAGAAAAAAAAGTAATAGAAAGCTGAAAATCTGAAGATTAATATTCTCAAAGGTTATTCAGACTGTTACAAATAATCATTTTCTGTGAGCTATGTTTTGCACTGAAAAATAAAAACTTTACAAACCTGATAGCACTAACCAATGCAAAGTAGATGGTTCCCTGGCTCCTCTAGCTTATTAAATGTGCAACAGATGACTTCTTATTTTCATATTTAGCAAATGAGCTTGCTAAAATTTCTGGCTTGGATCCCATATATTGTATGTCATCATAAGAAAACATTCAATAGCCTTTGCAAGCAATAGAATCAGAATGGTGATTTTTTTTAAGACAAGTTCGATGTCGATTCTGTCCCCACAGTCCATAGGGATTATTAATTATGAGAAACAAAGAGCAGTTACCTGCTCCTCTGGTGTGATTGAAGTCCCCTTTGATGATTTTGCATGACTTCCCATTGCCATTGCACACACCGCAGTGATCTTCTCTCGCAAGAGACCCCAGTAAGCCGTCACAGCCAACTTTCTGCAAGAGGAGAACGACAGCACATCATACATCGACTTTTTCTTTCATTTCTTTTGTAACTACTAATTTGCTTTTAAAAACTAGACACATTTAATAGGTAAAACTACTAAAATGTCACTTTCTCTTGGGTACACAAATAGAACAAGCTTAGGCCAAATAATGTGATCCATAAAATGACATATTTCAGGATGGCTGTGACAGAACTTTTCACATAGGAAATATTAAACTGTATTCTAAAGTAATTTTGAAGAAAATACTGAGTAAAACAAAATTTACATAAATCCCCAAGTAAGTCACATTTATATTGTATATATAATATGATTAATCTTTTCTTTTTTTGAGACAGGGTCTCGCTCTGTGGTCCAAGCTGGTCCTGAATTCACTTCAGAGCCCAGTCTGGCATTGGACTCATGGCAAACCTCCTGTCTCAGCCTCCAGAGTGCTGGGATTACAGGTGTGCGCCACCACGCCCAAGTTATGTGGTGCTGGGGAATCGAACTCGGGCACTTAGCACTTGGCTTAGCGCTTTCTCAAGCGCTTTAACCCCTGAGCCATTCCTCCAGCCCCGATTAATCTTTTCTTGATATGTAGTGCAGGACAGAGATACTTCGCTGTATGAATGACTACATTTTAAAAAGGGTTTTAAGGCAAATGCTAAATATTAAATTTTAGCTGTATTGGAAACTATATAGTTCTGAGTCAGGTTGTTAGGGTTGGGGAAACATTTATTTTCACTCCAGGACAAATATACACTTGCACCCTCATTTTTTTGGCATCTAACATATGAACATAAGAACTTTTTGCATGTCTGAGATAAGGAAGTATGAGTAGATAGGAAATTTTATATATTCTCAGGAGAAGTTTATGCATGGAAATATTCTAAGACTAAGTCTCATTGACTCTTTTCTAGTTTGTCCTTCACTGATATTGAGAAAATATGACTGTATCATACTCAAAATGGTGACATTCACTCATTATGTCAGTACTGTCCAGATAAATGGTCAGATCACACCATACCTTTTAATCAAAACAGATTTGATGACACTTTATTAGGACAAGTCCTGATCATTTTAGAAAAATAACTTAAAGTATTAAGTAAAAGAGTGCAAAAACAAGACTGCTGTTGGTAGTATTGGGGTTGGGAAGCACACACATTGGAAATGTAGCTGCAAGATGAATATCCTGAGAAAGTAGAAATTCACATTAAAACAACATATTAGAACAAAGCTTCCTTTTGTCAGAGTGCAGTGCAGTGGCCAAGGGGACAACGCTGTGCACTAACGGAGAACCGGGAGAACTCTGATCAGCCAGTCACAGAAAATTCAGACAGAAACAGACTGTCAGACAGAAAGAGACTGTCAGAAACAGACTGACAGAAAGAGACTGTCTCTGGGTGAATGCAGCTACCTGGGAAAGCTCATACCCTACATGAGTGGATGTGAAGCAGGAGGCATAGAGAAACCTGGGAGTCTTAGTTATAAACAAGGTCTATTCTCAATGTGCAAGTGAGAAAAACGATTGGTGCCTTGAAATCCTAACTGTCTAGGTTGTTCTATCTCTAATATTCTATTTTTTTAGCTAATAGAAAAAATGAATAGCTGTTAAATGACGGAATAGATTGGTACTTAACTAGTTTCTAGGCTCTATTTTCTATCTCTGTAAATAGGATATTACAAAGCTTGTAACCTAAAATAAAAGTTAGGAATAGACACACACACACACACACACACACACACACACACACACACACACAGATGACACACATACACAGATCACTCACATACATGAGTATCACTTCTTAAATACATATTGTATACTTTGTAATGGGTAGATTCAAGTATGTATGCTTACCAAAAAAGTAAACACAAATCCAAAAGCAGACATGACCTATTTCAAACACGCAATGCCACTTCCTGTTGGGACATCCCTGAAATACCACCAGCACTCTGGAGATGGGTAACTACCATGAATTAACTCAGGTTCAATCCCCTCTCGCCTTTTCAACCACAGAAGCTGGACAGAGCCTGGTTAGGTCATCTGCAGAAAGCTGTTTCCAATGTCCTCCCTTCACCAAGGAAGGAATTAGAATGAGAATTCTCTATTTGGCGTTGGGCTGTACATTTTGTGATTAAAAAAACCCACTTATACAAATACTTATTTTACAGAGAGCTGTCCAGAAAAAAAAAAGCATGCTTTCCATTATAGTACAAGACTGAGTAAAAATCTTTAAAGTCAGATTCTTGAAGTATTTTAACACAAAGGTCACATCCCATTTCAAAGAAGTCTATTTTAATTATAATCATCAAGTTCACATAGTATTAGTGCAGAATGTTTGTTGATGGTGTAACCTACATGTATGGGCAGAGACTCTGAAAAATCTGACCTAGATAGTAGAGTTAAGTGAAAACCTTAGCAACTTAGTCTACTATATTAGGTATATGCTGTTAGAAAAAAAAAACTTGTTTGAGAGATAAATTCATTTAATACATAACACTGTCAAGACTTTCACATAATCATGAAATAAAGGTAAAAATCTTCAATCACACAATACATTGTTCTAAAAACACCACACACACACACACACACACACACACACACACACATATGTCAATGACATATTGATTATGTTGAACAGGTACCAAAAATACATTCCAGGTTACTGCCTTTATCTGTTAAATAAAGGAAATGCATATAAACAAAAAAACTTCTTCTTATGCCAGTGGTATTGCATAATCCAAAGCCTTAAACTTCATAGCATGGTAGCAAATTATAGAATCCTAAAGCTGTAAAAGAAATTAAGCCCCATTTCCAACTTCTTACTCAGGATTTCATACACCTCACTGGACCATAGATTGATCCACCCATTGCTTATAAATGTTTCAAATTTTGGGATGTGTTCAGTTGTACATTTTTATAGGGCATTTGTCCAATTTTTGAAAAAGCATACGACACAAAGTTAACAAGCATTGAAGTAAACCCCATATTTCAAAAGTTTGTTCATACATGACATATACTATACATGAATTAACCAAGAAAATAGTTGTCATAGGTTCAGTGCTGCTCTTCACAGTAGTTTCTTTTATTGCTAAAGTATTTCTTTCCCATTTCTGGGGAGTTTATTAGAAATCATCTAATCTAAAGAAAGTTGATCTTCCTAAACTCACATGCCCTTTGGGAGTTGCTTGTATCCAGCCATGTGTGGATGCAAGGGATGGAAAGGTCTGGTCTTCTCACTTCAACTGGTGACAAGTTTGAAGAGCTGTCCTACCTCAGAGTTCCTAGCAGGTCCGCAATTCTCACCATTTTCATCTCCTTCTTTTCCTCCCCCTCCAACATATTGTCCATGAAAACACCTTAAACTTAGTAATCTTTCAGGGACCGCCAACCCAATTTTCCTGAGTCAGCATTAAGATTAAGAAATTCTAAGTGCTAGCCTTTTCTCTTTCCACTATATTCTTCATGCCATTTAAACAGAAATTCTACTATTCTCAAGTGAAATAAAGAACATATTGATGCTTGCAAGTAGAAATTATTTTAGAAAAAAATAGCAGAATGCTCAAATATTATTATAAAAGTTGAATATGCATTTAAAAATAATTCCAGTATGACGGTAAGTAATTGAGCATGCTTAATAAGGCTTTTTATGGCTTCTGTCCTCTGGCTCAGTTTTAACACTGAACATGTAGTTGGGTCTGGACTATTTTGACATGAAATGGTCTACATTTTAAAATCATGATGTATACACTAGGTAACTAAATCTCAGATTCTTTCAGCTAGGAGTGGATTTTACAGATTCCCCAATCCTAAACCTTCCTTGTACAAGTGAAGGAATGGGATTTTACAGTAAATCAAACTTCATCAAGGACTCAAGAAAGTTGGGCCTGCATCCATGTCTTCTTAATCTTAGCCCAAAGCTTCTGAATGGTCACCCAATCTTCCCTTAACATACAGAATTCCCCAGATGGGTTGTCTTACCTGGCACCTGCCATTTGCACATATGTCTAGGCCCTGATTTCCACAAGACGTTCCATCCATCACTTTTTCAGATAGAAGAATAGGCTGTTCTTTCCCAACAGGAGAGCAAAACAAGGCACACGGTTTTTCTACATATGGAAACAAATGAGAAAAATTGATTTGCTCAATACTTTTAAGCTTCAGTTTTTGCAGTGGGTACTGGGTGAAAAATAGAACTCGATGCTAATTAAGTAATGTACTATTATAAGTGGCTAGTACTAGTGGATTATTGTAAAGATGAACTACCTGAAAAACAGGTAACCAACGAATATTAATATCTTAAGAAATCTGGTCTCAAATTAATTTCAGAAGGTATCATTTATTATTTCCTGGGACAATACCTCTAACAAATACAAGACAATAACTCCCCCCACACACAAGAACAAAACATTTTACACAGCTCAAGTTTTGTTAGTAACTTCTACAATGATTTCCTCTTAATCACAAGCACTTCTTAGAATTCTGTTTAAGTCCTGGCGATCATTTACTTCATCCATGAAAACTTCCTTGGTGTCTGACAGTGGGCTCATTTTTCAGTTCCACGCATACGACAATGTCTCTTTTGTAAGGTATTAAAGGGACAACGTCTAGGGTGAGTGAGTCTCATCAGATTTTCCATTACTATGTCATCTAGAGACGTGATATGGTACATAGGTAACAACTGTCATGACGTGCAGTTGCTGGTGCAGTTAGCTAGGGCTCAGACCCCGTTGCTGCTTACTCAGACATCATTCCTTTGTATGTGACATCTGGGCTGAGAACCACTGTTTTTAAGTGAAGAATTCTTCAATGGCTGGCAGTCTTCATTGACCAATAAGTGGCTGGCGTTAGAACAGTTGCCACTTAGGCTCACGGAGTGGCAAAGTATTTTAGCGTTTCTATTTCCAAACCTCCTATAGACGAGCTGTAGTACTTGGTAACACTAGTAGTATGATCATCCAAATCCGAAACTTCAGAGCAATTTCCATGCTACATTACTACCCTATTGGCTTTACACCAGTCAGAGCCTTTACTGTTTATTAAGCTTGTATAAATAGAATGGAAAATAGTTTACAGACTCTGACACTGATCTTCTCTTAGGTCTTCGGTAAAGTTCCACGTATGCCGATGGGAGTCTATAAATACCAAGGAACAGCCAGAGGCATGGAACAGTGTATCACTTTGCAGAGAGAAGACGGACAGTTAAATGAGCCTTCAGAACTGAACATTTCAAACGGTTTTCACATGTGGCTTCTGAATACGGCTCTGAACAATTTTGGGGAGTTGGAACATGGCCTTTCATGTGCATGGTTTTGAAATTTTCCTTTAAGAAGCCATTATAAGCTGCAATAAAGCACTTCAGTGTGCTCTCACACCTCAAAATAGGTTATGTTTATTCAGTGACCACTTACTATGTCACATCTTTGGACTTAAAAACAGCTGCTATAATGGCTATGCCTTAAAAGTGGCATATACAATTCTCTTTCTGAGGTTTTCATTGAAGAGAGGAGCAAACCAGACATACGAATAATGTTGAAAGGAGTTAGTCTCCTAGAAAATTCCACTCACATTCCAAGCAAGAAGTCAGATAAAAGCCTTTGTGTTTTTCCTTTTATAACCTATCATTACACTGTCTGCTTAATCTAGCTTTACAGATGACATAAACAGTTGACAGCAATCTTCCTTCCTTTAGTGTACCCTTGGGACTATGAAACCGTAGTGACCCGTGTCACATCCCAGGACTTGGCAGGCAGGATCTATCTTGATGTAAGAGATGAACATTCTTCAAGATGTGCATTAAACATGGATGTCTGCCATGTTTCAGCACACATCAAGTATGTAAAATACATGAATGTTAGAGCTGCACATTTATTTTCTCTGCATGTTCGTTACTTCATTGATATCTTCTATTTATTTTCTTATTTATAAATTTATGTAAGAAAAATTGATATAGTGGCTTGTAATTTAAAGTATCATGTATTATTAAGACCAAGACTTTTTTAAAGATGGTATTTTTCTTTTCTTCCACAGCACCACAATACATGAAAGTTTTAGTTGATCTGTATTGCAAAATTACCTAAAATGCTCATCTGTTAAATGCAAGTCAGGAATAAAATGAGAAATCTCCTCCCTCTCATAAGAGTATCTATCACAAAATGACTGAAGATACAGCAAGGGCTGGCAGGTACATGGGTGAAAGGGAAGCCTTGTGCATTGCTGGTGGGAATGCAAATTGTAATTGCCAGTATGGAAAATAGTATGAAATGCCATCCAAATAACTAAAAACAGAGCTACTATGGTCCAATAGTCCCACTACTAGATATAAATCCAAAGAAAATGAAATCAGTGTGGCAAAGAGAACTCTGTACTTCCATGTTGACTATAGCACATTTACAACAGGCATGTAAAGGAAACAACCTAAGTGTCCACAAATTGATGAATGGGTAAAGAAAATATGTCACATATACACAATGGAATGCTCTTCAGCCATTACAAAGAGTGAAATCATGTCATTTTCAATAAAATAGGAGGAACTAGTTATCATTATTTGGTGTGAAACAAGTCAAACACAGAAAGAAAAGGAGTACATGATTGCATTCATACATGCATGAAACAACAGTTGATTTCCTACATGATGAGAAAATAATGATGGTGACCAAAGGTCAGGAAGAACAGGAATGAGATAAGGACCAAAAGCTTTTTCAGCACAAGCAAGAAGCCCTGGATTGCTAGTTCACAGTAATGTGATTTTGGAAAATAATGTCATTATATATTTTAAGAAGTTAGAAAGTTTGTATCACAGAGAAATGATAAATGTTTGCAGAGATACTTATGTTGAACCCAATTAGAATATTGCTCAAAACACACATGTGTAAACATCACACAGTACTTTATAAATGTGTATACATTTTGTCTATGAATAAAAATAAATTTAATTAGAAATGTTACATTTTCAGTTATCTCATAGCTATTATGGACCGCTAATGATAAACATCACTTTATAAAAGTTAGGGATTTCTTTCTTGTTATTTCCAATGGCTTTATTTTTAAAATCAATGTCCACTAACTCTGGTTATGTTTACTTCAGTTAGAAATGATGAAAAGATTAGCTCTCAAATAATCAAATGACAATGTTCATAGTTATACCAGTTATATTTTTAAAAATAAGAAGATAATAGCACTGTATTTAAATCTATGCAACAAATATCATCAGGAATTTAATATATACTCTAGAGACTTCATTAAGAGAATCTATAAGAAGGACTACAGGCACATTACAATATGCAATTACACATAAAACATGCAATTATTTGGGTATCAGAAAGTGGCACTTATCCAACTTGGAAGAACAAGGGAATTATTTTTTTTACTAGAAAACTGACATAAACTGAGCCCAAGAAGTCTAAAATTTTAGATAAGAAAGAGAGGTCAATGTTTGAGAATAAGAGGCAGTATCCCTAGGAACACACTGACACAAGTACCCAGAAATAGAAGCACATAGTGGATCTGAGAGCAGAACGAGATTTGTCTGCATCAGGGCTGACACAAGACAACGATGGAGACAGGCACCAGAAGCTAAAGAGGCACACAACAGAGATGTCCTTCTACCCAGGTGACTGCTTCTGTGCATTAGAAGGCTATGTTGCTTTCGCTGAGACAGGACACACTACACAGTACAAAATGGACAGGGATAAGCAAGGTAAAAAGGTCACAAAGTAGGTCTTAGGTTTGCAGAGATCCAAGTATGCCTGTCATGTGTGGGGTTGTGCAGTTGTACACAGGAGTGTACACATGCAGGTGACAGAAAAAAAATCTGTCTGAAGACATCCATTTATAAGTTATTTGTATACTTGAAGTCACAGGAATAGATGAGATCTAGGAAGAAATGTACAGTGAAAACAGAATAGCAACTGGAATTGGCAGAAAGACAGCATGCCAGAGATCCAATGAAGAAGGTAGATGGCTGCCGTGCGTGGACTCCAAAGCACAACGTGTTTCAAGAAGCAAGGATGGCATGGCCACTTGCGTGAATGTGTCAGAGTCAAGCAGGAAGAGGAAGACAAGCCACACACTAGACTTGGCTCCCAGGAGACTCCTCCGTGACACCACGGTGGTCCGTGTCATACAGTCCACACTGAAGCTAAGGAAGCAGAAGTGGGAGCCACATCCACATAGTTCTTTGAGCAGACTGGATGTGACGGGAGGAACGTGTCGAGTTTATCACCTCATGGTGGCTGAGCACGCGATGGAAGTTTTCTATGTTTTAGCGTCAGAATCCTGAATACATTTTAAACATGATGGGGCATGATTGAACACAGAAAAGATTCAAGATGAGGAAAAGTGGAGGTAACAGATAAGATACATGAAAAAAGAAGATCGAAGTGAAGACCTGGGTGCGATGGGGGGTCTGGATCTTAAGAAGAGGAATCATAAATCTGCTGTATATTAGAAATTACGCAGAATGTCTGAGATAACTGGAAACTTGTGTTTGATATCGGGAAGACAAAAGAGGCGATCATCTGATGGCTATTTTTTTGCCTAATTTTTAATGGAGATAGTCTGTTGTGCTGCTTGTCTGTTTCCATTACTACTGAAAGGCCTACACACAGAGAAAGGTTTTGGCAGCAGGTGGCCCTGAAATTGAGAGTCAATGGAGTTTAGGCTACTGACAGGAGCATTACTGAAATGATGGCAATGGCAGTCCAAATTGGTGGGACTGGAGAAAGGGAGAAATGGCACAGTGGTCAAAGCTCTTGTCTTGCAAGGGCAAGGACCTGGGTTCAGTTCCCCAGCACCACATAAGTAAGGCATGGTGGCGTATGCCTGTAATCCCAGCACTCGGGAGACTGAGGCAGGAGGATTTGCTGTGAGTCCAAGGCTAGCCTGGGATCCATAGTAAGTTCTGGACCAGTCTACAGTCTACCAGTGCTACAGAGTGAGACCCTGTCTCAAAAAATAAAGAAAAAAAGAAAAAAACAAAACAAAACCATAGTCCAAGTTGATTAAGGGTAAAAATTCAAAGCATGACCCACGGGACAAAGGTCAATGAAGTCAGATAATTTGTCATCAATATTTACAACTGCAATTTATACACAGAACCCACTCACCAGCAGAAATGTTATTCCCTTTAACTAATAAGGCAGCAGGTGAGTCTCTTGAAATTCTTACTTTAAAATAAAGATTTATAAGAATTTACAAAACTAGTATATAGTAGTATACTATACTACATACTACTAGTAATTTCCTTAGTAGTGACACCTCCGTAACTACGGTAAAATAATCAATCCAGAAAACGAAGTTGGGTTCGTATGTGCACACTTCTGGGCTGTTGGACCTCATGTGTAGACCCGTGCAACCATTACTAAAACCAGGACACCGCACTCTCTCATCAGAACAAAGGTGCTCCTTATGCTGGCACTTTGTAGTAGCATAGGTATCCTTTCCCACCACCATGCCTTATCCCTGGTGAGCCCTGATTTGATTTTAATCTTTGTAATTTCATCATTTCCAAACGTTTCCCCATTGGAATCCTACAGCATGGGTGTTGATATTGGTTTTTACCACACAATGTACTGCCCTGAGATCCAGCAGGTAGCTGTATGTATCAGTAGATAGTTCTTTAAAATTGATGAACAATATTCCATCACTCGAGAACTAATTTCTGCATTGCATGTTAAACATGTGCTCAGTTACTAAAGAAACTAACAAACCATATCCCAATGTGGCTACTTCATTTTACATTCTGATCGCTAATGTCTGAGAAATCCAATATTTCTCCATCTCTACCAGCACTTTCTGTCATGGTTTTTATCTCAGCTACTCTAATAGGTAGAAATAATGACTCACTCTATTTTCTGACAGTGCTTGTGATTGGTTATTAGACTCTCATAAAGGTAGAAAAATTTAAAAGTTTACAAATATGTAGAAGACAACCCACAAAATACCACTACTGTTAGGAAATATTTGCAAGCCTGCAGTCTTCTTAATTGAGGTGGTGGTGGTGTAGTTGGCCTTACCTTCATCCACAACAGCCTCCCAGGGCAGTACAGGTGTTGGGCTCGAACTTCTAACACTATAGGCCTGACATTGCCAGTCTCTGAATCCAGGCAAACCTGCAGGACAAGGTGGATTCTCACATATTCTATATTGCTTTCTGGGACCATTACAATCCCTTGCTTCAGAACCTAACCTAGAAAAGATAGTACAAATAATCAAATTTACCTTTTTAAAAAATGACTTCCCATTTCCAAAAATCACAATCATTATATTAATGACATTTAACCCTCCATATTAAAATCTACTTTTTAAAGCTTGGATACTTATGATTTCTTCTTTTTAGGAAAAAATGTTTTTCTATCTTAAGACAAGAGGAATCAAAGCCAAGTTACCATGATATTATCATATAGAAATAAATAAAGGGAAGAGAATAGAAAAGTGATTCCCACAGAGAGCTTTGCTTCTCCGTTATTGAACACGTTATTAAACAAATTATTCAAAACTGTTTGTGAATAAAATGTATCACTGGACTCCACTCTGATGGAGTCAAAGTGTCTGAGCTGACTTTCTTGGGTTTCTAAGGTCTCACTAAGGACTGCAACATTGAATAATGTGATCTTACCCCAACCTGTCTGTGCTCATGCAGATTATTCAAAAGACTCTTCTGTTTTCCAAAGTGGAGTAGAGTTTGAGGGAGTTTTTGCTTCCCAAACAGTTTTTGTTTGTTTTGTTTTGTTTTGTTTTGTTTGTAAGATCTTCCTCAAAATGGGAGAAGAATGCCCTCCCCAGCCCAGGCGCTTTGAGTTTACCCAGGACATCTGCGCTCCCGACTGCTGGTTCCAGCACTGCAGGTCCGGCTACAGGAACTCCACACGCTCCACTCTCCAGCCAGGCGCTCAGGGGCTGAGGTCCGGCTGGTACACTCTCCAGCCTTACACCACTATTCCAAAAGTTATGTCTTAGGTGAACAAATCAGGGCACAACTGAAAATCATTCACTGGCCTATATAGTCAATGGAATTAATGCAAGCAAATTAGGTCTATATGCAGCCCCAAACATATGGAATCGGAAGAAGAAAAAAAAAAAAAAAAAACAGAACTTGGTGTTTGTTTTGTTTGTCCTTGGGACATAATGGTCAAGCTCCCACCATTCTCATTTTAGTTAACAACCGTCATGAAAGCAGTGCATGGATATGTTTCTAATGTTGAGGATTCAGTGCTTTTCATAATGTAGAAAGGTTGATGATAAAGAAGAAATTTCAGGTTAAAGAGACAAAGCAGTAAAACTAACATATTATGAGAATTAAATAATTTAAAAGGGACAAATACCATAGACATTTATAGGAATGAAAACAAGAAATAAATATCCTTCTGAAATTACACTGAAGCAGACATTTCAGTAATTTTAGCCAACTTGATTCAAAAGATCAGTAATCAGGGTGTTCTCTTTCCTTGTAACTATAAAATTGTGTTTTAATTTTATCACTTTCATTATGCTTCTTTGTTTCTTCTTTCTCTCCTTCCTTTTTTCTTTCTTCCCTTCTTTCTAAAACAGCTTCCATCAAGTTCTTGTATTAAAACTGAAGCAAACTTTCTTTTGAAAGTCAAGTACATTTAAAAGAGGGAGAAAATTAGATGCTAAAATTTATAATTTCACTCCAATTATTCTGTGGCTCATTTAGTATCTCTTAACTGGAAAAGAAAGATAATCATAAAAAAGGAAAGGAAGCACAATCCTCATCTTTCTGATATTATTTCATTGTCATTAACTTAATAGTGAGAGAAGCTGTTTCTGTGGGCCTCAATAATTATTGCAGGGACTCTGTGATTACTCCCGAAGGTCAGAAAGATGATGGTCACAGCCAACATCTTATAGGCTCCAAAAATTATGGTGAAATAATAAGTAAAAATAGTGATTGAAAAATGGCATGGTTGAGCAAGCCAATCATTTTACCCATGAAGGATATTCTAATGTTAATGGCAATAAATAAAGGTATACAAGAATACACAAATGATTTAGTGGAAATGGCAGTAATTCTCTGAACCTCCTCGGTCCATATGCAAGGAATCAATGAGATCTGTCTTACCTCATAAGCTTTATGAAGGCTTGAATGAAGCACAAGAATTTAATACACATTCACTGTAGTGAGAAACCTAACACAAATTTTGTTCGTACTGATAATATTTACTTATCTTTACTTAAAATAAAGAGCATATTTTTTTCGTTTTTCTTTTTTAGAAGAGAGAAGATATATCATTTTGTTTTAGTTGACTTAATGTTTTTATATGATAGAATTAGTCCTTGTAGATTTCCACTAAAAATGTGAGGAATTAAACTCAATTTCCTTTGGATTCAAGAATTTTAAATTTAACCACGAAAAATTAAATCTCAATGACTAAGCATGTATCAACATGCTAATATTGTCATTTAATAAATCGGGACTTGTAGAAACATGCAGTTTGTTAAGGAGGAGGATAAGTAAGCCATGTGAAGATTGTGGTATGAATTATTGACTATAATGATCTAATGCTGAGACATTCATTCATAAAAATTCCAAAATAAATGAAGTCAAGTTGCAATTGGTCACAGTGTTTTGGCTTTTTGGAATGGTGTTTATTTTTCTCGGGGTGTAAATCAGAATTTCTTGTTCACTTAGTACCAAGCTGGCATTGAAAGCCTGGGCTAGAACACATGGCAAATATTGTGAGAAGGAACGGGGTCTAGACTTGCACGTGAACTAGATCACATTCGGCAGATCAAGACAAACAGAAATAGAGTACAAAAGCAGAAACAGATTATAAAAGCCAATGAGCACACACAAAACGGTGAAATTTAAGGAAAGCACATCATAATATTTAAAGGTCCATCTAGTTACTAATAACCAGATCTCTTGTCTTTCAGATGATGCTCTTTTTCAACATGGAGAAGTATTCTATGTTTTTCTTTAATTTATTATGTCATATGTTCATTGGACTTGTACATAAAACGAATCTAATGATCCTTTCTATAAATTTGACAGCAACTTATTTGATCGTTTTTTCTTCAGCCTCAAAAAGATATCATGCACAGTTTAAAAATTCCAAAATATATACTTATAAATTCAGTCTGATTTATAAAATTGTTGCAGGAATATACAATGCTGACTATCTCTGGGACAGTATATGACCTAATATATCTGATTATATTTCTAGTCTATTATTTCATGCGTGCGCGTGTGTGTGCACATGTGGACATGTCAAAGAATTTTGCGAGAACACATGATTAGAAGAGATTCCTGAAAACATCCCAGTTATCCGATCATTTTCCAAGCAAATCTGTCACACACAGAACCGAAGAAAGAAGAGGAGGAAAGAGGGCGAAAAGCTCTTCATGTATGCACTCAAGGTGATGGCCAGGACGCTACAGTCCTCACCGCCTGCAGTAATTCATGATGACAGCAAGGTCAGCAATCACAGTGGAACAAAAGAAATAACAAAACTGTATTACAGAAAATTCTTCAAGCAGTCTAAATGTGTAGCAAGTTGTTAATTGACTTACAACTTTTTTCCCTATTGTGATCAAGCACTCGAAGTTTAAATATATATATATATATATATATATATATATATATATATATATATTACTTTAAATCTTTTATCAGCTCTTTAATTTCCATCACACGTGGATATAAATACTCACATTGTACTCTAAATTGGAAAATGATAGAATTTATACCAATAGGATAGTATAAATGAAAAAGAAGAAAACAAAAAATAGGTTAATTAGCATGAGAGTGTTATAAATTTTTCTTAGCTTCCTACTTCCTTGGTCTGCAACATACCATGCTGGCAATATGCGGTGTGAAGCTGCAACCATTCAAATACATTAGCACTATCACATACATGAGCAAAGTGCAGCAAGCCACTTAGATGATGGCTCCCGCAACAGCTGGAACATATGGGTATTTGAGGAAACCCATATGGCCTGAGGAACTGAGCAATTCATTAAGTTATTCCAATATTCTAGCACACATAGCCACTGAAAGGTCATCATTAGTATAAACACAAGAAAATAGAAAATTGCTGTTGACAAGTAACTATAGTTTTGATTGCTGGAAAATAATCTCACCTTAATGATTTTAAATATACAGATTACTCACAAAGATATGAGAAGAAAAAGTCATGGAAAATAATTAGAATGCTAGAATATAATAAATAAAAAGATTTTATGTTGCTAAAGAAATACTAAGATGAATTTCTAGACTCTCCTGGGGGCGAATGTTTGGTTATATCTATGTATTATTAATTTATGTTTCAGAGATGATGAGCACTATCGTCTATGCAAAGTCTTGTAATTTAAATAATAACTAACTGCTAAATATTATGAGACTTGCTTGAAACATACACATAATTCTACCACTTTGCATAATTAAAATATAAAATAAAACAGGCTAAATTCTGACTGTCCATTTCAACTCATAAAAAATATTTGCCCCTGTCTATACACAACTGACAGGTAAGTCAAAAATTTTCCTTCAAGGAGTCATTTTTTATGGCCAATAAATAGAGATACATATTTCTAGGTTTTTTCAAAAATAGTTGGAATTTAAACAACTTGTGCATTTTAATTAGAAAATCAGATAATAAATGACTCCATGCTTATATAAGGTGATCCAGTATCAGAATATTTCTTATTCCCATCCACTGATTTCACTTCCTTTCCAAAAGGTTAACTATTAGTAAGGATTTGGAATTTATACTTTCAAATTATTGTTTGAGAATTTAAAAATATACACCCATTGCATAGGGGCATTTGCATCAGCACATTACTATATTTTCCTTAGATCTCAAAAGATATTAAGGACTCTCATTTTTTTCAGAAATGCTTATAGCAACAGCCATATTGTGCTGGGCTCTCGTCGTGACAGTATGTAAGTATCTACTTGGTTTTTAAAGCAGCCACACTGCATTCACACTTGTCCTTAGGAGTATATTTGTTGACTCTGACTTTTCACCACTGGAAGCTGGACCCTTACACAGACGTCTCTGCATGTGTGTGAAGGTGAAGTATATGCATACTTAAAATTTAACCAGGGCAATTTTTTGAAGTAGAATTGCGAGATTTCTGTGATTTTTTTCAAAACTAGAACTCAACTTGACTTAGGTTTTTCTTAAATAATAAGCTTCAAAGTAATCTGTCCAGTTTGGTAGCTGTTCGTTTTCAAATTTAATAAGCATTCATGCTCTTCAGAGGTAAGGCTTCTGTCGCTGCAGTTAGTAAGCGAAGAAACTTTCCACATTTCTGTTGCAGTATATTCAACTATACAAAGTTGTTGAGTATTGACATTATGGTGTCTTGAATAAATTTAGTCATTATGGATTGTCTGTGGAATCATGTGCTGTTCCGGAGGGATGAATTTTACGCATATAGATTGGATTATAAGTGTACAGTAGGAGCTTAGCACACCTTCCACACTTGGAAGGGGAAGAACACTGGATGGGCCTGGAAGGATATATTAGCTGGTTCCTGCCTTCTTTGTGGGATTGGACTCCTAGGCTCGACTTGTCTCGACTTGACTTAACTTGTCCTGTTAGCAGTGCTGTGAGGAGCTATGTACTTCCACTGTTGCCAGCCACCCCTAAGAGGACTGTGGCCTTACGAAACTGTGAGTGAAAATAAACATTTCCTCCCCTAACTTGTCGAGTCTGTGTCACAGCAATGGAAAAGTAACTAAGACAAGCATGCTATCATTTTGCTAATTAACCATAATCTTAAGTGCATATGGAATCCATCCAATTCCTATATCTCAAAGGAAAACTACTTATTTAGCAGCAGTTATCTTAAGGTTGAAATGTTCACCAATAAATTTTATAGTTTTATGAAGCACATTAAATTACTTAGTCAATATTTACTAATCTCCAATTATCAATGTGAATATTTTATTTATGAGGCTCACACTTACAAAGAAAGCAATTCAGATATTCAGTTGCTCTGGGGACAGCATTTCCTACTGTGTCAGGACTCACAAGCACTGTGAGAACGCTCTTCATGTGTGCTATTGCTGGGGCTTATTAGAATTCTATCAATTTTAAAGAGTAAAAAAATACAAATTCAATTTTTGTGAAAGTAGTACATATTATCTGACTCTCAACCTTATCAAAATAAAAAAATAAAGTGTCCTATCTTACAGTTATTGAATGATCATGCATTTGAAACAATGTAGAAGTTAAAATTAAGCATAGATAAAATACTAACATTTTTAAAATATAATGAAGTGATTTCACTGATTGCAAGGTGGCTGTATCTGTAACCAGCAAGGGAAAATGAAAGTTTCTCAAGGCACACTTAATATTCTTATTAAATTCAAGAGGCTCAAATGACTTACCTTACCAGAGTCACAGTCGGTTCCATCCATGGGTGGATCTAGTTTGGTTTTGCATTCTTTCTCACCTTCTATCTTACACCACAATCCCGTACAAATAACATGCTGAAAACAGAAATAAACTAATTAGAAAGTGGAAAATCTCACAATGTTTAGTTTAAGTCAATATTTTTGGAGAAAAAATTTTTGATAAAATAAAAATTATTTACATAAAATTCTGGGTTGGTACTTTTACACCATAAGGACGTCTCTATTAAGAATGTTTTGTAATTACAGGGTCAGTTATGACTTCCCACAAAAGAATTGCTTCAAATTCACTTAATAAAGCTTAGTTGAGCTATGACAAGAATTACTGTAGTTAAGTCCAGTACTTAACCAATGAATATTGAACTAAAAAGCAAATCTTCTGCACTGTCCTCATAGAGGAAATTTGGCTGTTGAACACTGCTGGTGGTCTAAATTATGACCTTTTACCATTATCTTCTATTCCAAACAGCAGGTCTCTAACTGATTCCCACTCGAGACACTAAGGACAGGAAAAACAAACTTGGCAACTTTGCAAGATAAACAGAGTCAGGTAGAATAAATCACTCATGCAGAAGGGCTCTTGTGCACTTCCTGTTCTGCAGGTCCACGGATCTTATGGCAAGTAAATTACGGCCTCAATCTCAAAAATAACTCAAAATCTGGAGTTCAAACTGAGCTGTCAAAAGTAAGGCAAGAAAATACTGAAAAGAACAGAATAGACTCTTTTTATATTTTAAAAATATGATGTCTCACGTGTGTAATATTATATAACGAGGGAAGATCAACCCCTTTGGATGAAGTAGGGTGAGGTGTTAAGTAAGGACAAAATATTCACCATATGTTACAGAGGCAAGAGTCACGGCTCTTTTGTTCAGCTTGGTTGGTTAAATCTCTTCATACACCCATTAAGAAAAGAATTTTACAATTTAAAATATTTGCATAGAAACCCAAGACCAAAATGCACAACTCAGCATATTTATAGTAAACTGACAAAAATAATACAATTTTTTTCATTCTTCCATAATGAAAATGACCTTTAAAAGCAGGTAATATGAACTGGGATGTTTATGTCAATTAGTCTTTTAACATTTGACCATGAATATTACTATATTATATATTTAAATGAAAGATTAATTGTCCGTGTACAAGCATCACAATATATATCTGCAAAATAACCTGTTCCTATGCCTTCCTTTATTATAAAGAGTTTTATTAGATAATCATATAAGAGTAATACTTAATCCTTTAACATGTAATACCTTTCTCTTACATGTATGACACTCCAAAATGCAATTTCAATAGCTCAATAGTAATTGCAAATGTACTTCAGTTGTAAAACAATGCTTTGAGCAATTCTTTTCACAAAATATTATTATCTTACAACAATTAGGAGACAAAAAGTAATTATTAACCTTCCTCTGTCTGGCCCAAATTTAACAATCTTTCAAGAGACTTGGGTTGTCCACTCAAACTCTTTGGAGAAAAAAAAAATAAAGGCATTCCTATAAATATATTTATAATACCCCAAACAGGCAAGAATCTTAAAAGAAAACAAAAATAGTGATTTATCCAATTTATTAACTTAATTTTAAAACAAATTTTAACAGACTCAATACAACAGTGCATAAAGATATATAATGGACTGTGACCCAATGAGATTTTTTTCCCTCTCAAAATGTCAGGTTAATCTGGCCTTAGAGATTTGACGCACGGCAGTAATACACGCACAATAAAAATGTTTGATCTTGATACCTAGTCATATAAAATATGGTGAAATTTAACATTGTTTTAAAAAATCTTAGCAAAGTAGATACCAAAGGTAATTTATTTACTATTATGGAATATTTACCAAAAATACATAGCAAAAATAAACAGTGAAAAATTGAAAATTTTGAGATTAGGAATACGGCAAAAATATTATCTTGGCATCAATGGAAGGAAAATTATATAATATATAATACATCCAACAAGCAAGCGGGGGGAAAAAAACAAGGAAGGCGGGGGGGGGGGGTGGGAAATACTGTCAATCCAGACTCCTAAATTTAAGTAAAACTTTAAGAGTGATAGCTACATAAGGATCCTTTCAAGAAAGCAAAAACTGATGCTCACCACAAACAGTTCTATCCACAGGATAATTCTAAATGATTTCTTTAAAAGAAAAAGGACTATAATCTCAGAGAAAGACCTGAAGAGCAGTGATGGGTGAAGAAACTGGTAAAAATTAAAATAAAGCAATATAATCATTGATTATGCAAAGTATCATTAATTGTATTTCAATCATTAATTATAAACTTCCTTTTATAGTGGTGAGAAATTCAGTTCATTTACCTCTTGGAAAATCTATTTTCTACCAGGAAGTTTTTAACCACCACCTGTTAAGTTCGAAACATCCAGAATTAGGACAAAGACAGTCCTGCTTTGTCACTCCCAACACCATCGGGTGGTTTAGGACCCAGAAGTCCAGTATTCCTATAGGCAATAATTATAAAATGTGGGCAGAATACAAAAGCAAATCCCTGAAGGCTTTGAAGATGAACAAAACCAGGCACATTTTTTTAAAAGAACCTAAAAAATCAGAACAAACTGAGTCAATTATTTTGACAACATTGACCTAACAGTTGCCTGTAGTCATAACCTGACATTGGGTGAATCACAGAGACAACAGTCCAAGCTGCTTAAAATTTAAAAGAAAGTAATAATGATAATTGCAAAGAGAAGAGAATTGGAGAACCCCTGGCACTTGTTACACTTGACCCCCACATCCAAGCAACGCAGCGAAAATAGTTTTGGTGAGAGAAGAGTGAAGAAATACATAGTAGAAAAGCAAAACTTCCCATTTGAATTTAATAAATTTTAATTGCCTGTGAAAATTTTTTAAAAATCAAAATACTCTCCGGAGGAACGTAATAGAATTCAGACTCTCTTACAACAGGAGTCAGCACACTTTCTGAAAAGTGCTAACTAGTGTTGAGCTTGTGGGTCACATAGTCTGTTTTGCAACTCCTTAACATTGTTATTGTAACTTAAAAGCAGCCATAAATTACACGTGAGCACATGGGTTTGACTATGTTCCAGTGAATCTTTAGGAGACTGACAACCATCTTCCAGGTCACAGTTGGCTAATCCTTCTGTACAATATGCCATTAAAATTTCTACTATACAATCAGAAATTATTATTAAATCCATATTACATAAAAATCAATAAAATGCAGCCTTTCATGAAGAAAAAATAAGCTCAATCCTAAAATGATATGTATCTTACATTTTGAACTTGGCATTATAAATATAGTCAAGAAGGTAAATGAAATTAGCTCATAATGAGTAAAAAGAAATTTCAAGAGATTAAAAGAAACTAAATGAAAGCACTGATATTAGGTTAAAAAATATGTGATACAAAAAATTAACTGATGAATTTAGTAGTAAAATGGAGATTACAGGAAAATAGTCAATCAACTTAAAAATTAATCAAGAGAAGTTACTCATTGAAGGAGAAAGAAGGGAAATACTAAAGAAAATGAAAGAATTGCGAGAACGTATGGAACGAAATCAAAAAGTCTAATATGTGTATAATTAAATCCTCAAAATAGTCTAATATGTGTATAATTAAATCCTCAAAATAAGAAAAGATACTCGGAGAGAGGTACAAACGTGTTTAAAGGAATGTTCATTGAAAATTTCTTAACTTGGTAAAACACATAAATTCAAAGTCATAAAGTTCAAAATGTCCTCAGAGAAACAAACACAGACAAAGCCTATGTCCACACGGGCTCCTGACAAGCAAAGACAGGGAGAATATTTCAGCAGAGAGAGAGAGAGAGAAAGCAGGATTCTTAGAATAGAGAAAGGAAAAACCTCTGAAATACCAAGCCAAAAAGAAAAAGCCAACCTACCACTTTGTATCTAGTAAAGCCCTATTTCAAAAACTGATGTGAATAGATATTTTCAGATGAAAGAAAATTAAGAGAACTTTCCACAAGAAAACTCAGCATAAACTCGTGAAACAGTGAAACGAAACCTGTGGGAAACTTCTATCTTCAAAAAGTAATAAAGAACAAGGCAAAGGGGAAATAAAAAGATGTTTTCCTTACTAATCTTTAAAATATATGGACAAGGAAAAAATCTGTGTATGAAAACAAAATGGAGAAACTCAAAACACACATATATGCATACATGTTTCTGTATTCTAAGTGAAAGAGTAACATGAACACTGTCAGTAGATAGAGAAAAATATTTTTCATCTCTGCAATAGAGTTTGGCAAACTGTGGTATATGGGCTGCCAAGTGCCTTTAGATAAACTATCCTTCGAACATGTCTCCGCTCTTTCAATTAAACATTATCTTTGGTTAATTTCAGCTAGAACAGTTGATTTAGGCTGTAGCAGAGATTGCACCGCCTGCGAGTCTGATATATTTATCATCTGAATTATTAAGAAAATGTTGGTGATGCAGAACTCAGAGCAGACTGGACCAAAACTAAGTATCTAAAATAGGTAGAGAGACAGATTAAAACATAGTATATAAAAATAGGATTATAAAAATTAAATGATGTAAAATTAAGACAGGATAGGGAGCAGAGAGAAATAAATTTTAAAAGAAAGCACATTATGAATGCTAGACCTGAGTTCAAACACGTAATCTATTAATTAACATATTTAGTCCATTAATATTTTAATGGACTCAATGTCCCCATTTAAAATGCCACAATTATTGTGACAAATAAAAGTAAGGTACAACTAAAATTACTACAAGAGGCTCACTTTAAATATAAACTTAAATAAATTAAATATTAAATATTTAAATTATAAATTTAAAGTAAAAATGACAGGGAAAAGTTATACCACATAAGAAGAATACAAAATTTGTTTAATGTCAGGTATAATAAATTACAATATTATAGTGCTACCAGGGATAAAAAGGGACTTCTCATAAAAAAGTAGCCTCATTTCATCAAAATGACCCAACATTTATATTGTATTAGTGTCAACCAATAAAGTCTCATTAAGTATAAAGACAAATTTGAGTATTTTTTGAGCCATAGTACAATTATGTAGACATTTACATGCCTCATCTAAGGAATTAAGAAAATATAGACAGATCATCTGTAATGTCAGTTGACCTCCACCACCTTTGAAGCATCTGTTATGGTTTGGATCTGGAACGTTTCCCCAAAGCCTCATCATTTGAACGTTGTGGGTCACTTGCAGATTTCACACACTGTAAGGAGTGGGGCCTGGCTGGAAGGGGCAGATTACCGCGGGTGTGGAGGATTACCCAGGGCACCATGAGTCAGGCGAAGGCTGCCTGAGAGGATATGCCCTTGACCTGGCTTCTCCTGAAAGCCCGATCTTTCCTTTTGCAAAGCTATAAACAGCTATTCCCACCATTCCAGACACACACGAATCTACTGAGACCTCCTGATACTGTGAACTGAAATAAACCTTTTATGACAGAAATTGCAGTGGCCAGGCATTGCACCAGCAATGAGAAAGTAACCATGGCAGCATCTTTACCGGATAGCATATGTAGAACATTAGCCCTGACAATTATGGATGGACATGCCGTCAAGTGTGCATCTCCCTTGGATAGAGTATAAATGAACCTTGACAAATTTACAATATTAAAATTATGCAAAACTACTTCGGGATCTAGGAGTGCAACCTTTGGAGTAGATTGTAGGGATGTGTCTGAGAAAACCACCCATATTTTTCTAAAGTGAACACAGCAATGCGTATTTCCAGCAGAAAATAAATGGATTCCAGTTCTGCAAGTTGTGTGTCATCAGCGACAATTTGATATATTTTATCTTTTCACACTTTATGGGCTTAATCTGTATTCCTTGATACAATGCTAATAATGGCGAACGTATTTGGAGGAGCTTGTTATTTTCCCAACTGCTCTTTCAAACATTCTGCCCACCTAACTAAATCACATGGTCTTTTATTGTTGGCTAGTAGAGGAATGCCCCAGTCTGATGTCAACCCTTCATCAGATATACTCATTATGTTTCCTCCCCCTCTAGGGCTCATCATTTCATTTTTTTTTAACAGACCTTATCTAAGAAGAAATTATTTTTTTGGTAATCTCCAAAATATATTTTTGTTTTGCATTTTTTTATTTATACACCTGACTTCCCATTAGAAAAGAACGAACCTCTTATAGTTGATAGAAGTCACATGGACATTTAGGGATAAATTTGGAAGATGACACAGTGCGATTTTTAAAAGATGAATATCCAGTTGACTCATAATCTGTTGACAGGATTCCCTTTTACCATAAAATTTCCTTGTCACTTTTATTGAAGATCAGTTGTGCACAAATGTGAAGATCTGTAACCACACTCCGCTGTGTCCCACTGAAGAGTAACAGCTCTCCCTTTGCCAACACTGCATTGTGTGTGTTAAATAATGTAGCATATATTTTCCAACTATTTCACGTCAAGCCTTTTTAAGCCCACATTCTTGTTGCGTCTGGAATCTCACAATGCCAAATTATAGACACTCGGTCTTCTAGAATTCTTCATAGGGTTCCTCATTTCAGTGTATGATCATTTTAAATGAAGTTTCAGAAAGCCCTACATATTTTCATGAACCAAGCAGAATAAGAGAATTGTAAAACCATAACTTCCTATGTTAATTTTTTTCAGTCACCATACGATTCAGTCATGCTGTAGGAAGTGTTCTATGCTTTCGTCACTCATGGTGGGCCTACTATGAACACAAAAAGACTTGCCTAAATGTCTTGGAGTCCTCCGATTTTAGCACACTTCTTTCATGCTCAGAAAAGGGAACTCTTGCAAGCCCCCTACTTACTGTTCCTGGGGAAATATCTTTTCATACCTCTCTATTCCCAGATGGGCTTAGTAATTTCAGGAAGCTATTACAATGACTTGATGTACTTGGAGCTGGCTCAACCACAGGATTGCCAGATGGCCTAGAGGCACCAAGTGCTTACAAGAAGGCCATCCAAGAAGTTAGCCATAAATTCTGAAAATTCATGCAGAGGAGTGAGCTATTATTGCTGGGGGTCAAGATGTTTCACAAGCATCTCTACATCTGCGCCTTTAAACATTTTGCAGATGTAAGCTGTTATCCTAAGAGTAAAATTCATATCATTAATTAGATCAGTATTATGCAATGTTGGACTCTCTAATGCTTGTGTTTAAGTATCTGTTTAGAAGTATGGAAGAGAAATAGCTAAACACCAATGTCAGATGTGTAGTTATCTTTTTTCTACATGTTTACTAACATATATGTTCATGTTGCAATAAGTTCCCATTCCATGGACCTTGATATTTATTTATAAACGATGAGAGGTGAGATGAACATAGTTATTAAATTACGTATAAGCTATGAAAGAAGCTATCTGCCCTTATGGTTGGCTTATATGTGGTCACTGCATCAATCCACACATCATATTTGTATGGAGGCTTGTGTCCTGCTATGTATTATCAGTACACAGCATAGTGCCTAGAAACTAGATGGAACTTAACGACTGGATCAGTCAACCAATGATTGAATGGAAACATAATTTTCTATTTCATTATCAGTCATTTTCTCTGGTTCCTATACTTTGCATGTGGAGGTAGAGTTGGAACACAAAGTTTGAGAGAAAAAATTAAGAACATTTTTAGATATGCAAATCCAAGGTGTTATTTGCACGATGTCTTGTTTAAAACACAACATTTGAGGTACTAAAAATTACATATTTTAAATACGGGAGGAAATAATCATAACTTATGGGAATTTGTGAGAAATGTAATAAAAATAGAGCACATAGTCCAGGGGAAAACAAATCAGTGAAAATATTTTTTTAACACTGATCAAATGAGTGCTGGTATACAAGACGAAGTCGGTTCAAACACAGAGCCTGAACTTTGGTGTTTCTCACACAGGAGACAATGGCTAGAGATGCACATTGGACATGTTAAAGTTCCAGGGAAGGGCAAGACAGAAGAGTGAGCTGCATCTAAGTGTTAATTTCCTTACCCAGGCGTCAGTAAAGCAGAACTGGATAACAACTATGGCAGATTATTATTATAATAGGGCTTGAATTGTATTATGAACATAAATAATAGAATATACCATCCTAATATATAGCAGATATGTAGAATTCAAATATTAATATTGGAGAACGGTCCTACTAAATTTACCTACAAGACAACATATCATATAATTTCTTTCTAAAATTATTAAAAATAGTTATTTAGTTTGTTTGTGTTGCTGTAATGAAATCCTGATACTTAAGCTTGGGTAATTTATAATAAAGAGAAAGGCACAGGTTGACAGTTTCAGACACTGAGAAGTCCAGCATCAAGGTGTCAGCATCTGGTAAGGTGTCATCACACGACATAAAACAAGAAGGCAAAAGAAACTGGGAGGGGCCCAAATTCCCTCTTGTATCACAATACCAGCTTCACCATAAAAACGACATTTCCTGGCTTAAAGATCATCCCACTCTCTCCCACTCTGTCATTTTTAGTGGCACTGCAGATTTAATGCAGGGCCTTTGCACTGAGCTACATCCCCAGTGCTATGAGCTTCTTGTTTTTGTTTTTGTTTGTCTTGAGACAGGGTCTCACTCTGTAGCCTAAACTGGACCTGAATGTATTATGTAGCCTAGGCTGGCCTAGAACACACAGTGATCCCTAAAGTCCTACAAGTCGCCCATGTGAAACTCAAACCTGTGACATACTCTTTCTCCTTCCGTCCCCCAGAGCGCTGGGGTTACAGACAGGTGGCATGAGGCCCAGCTTTTATCACTTCTTCAAGATCTTACCTCTTCAAGCCATGACAAATTGTAATAAAATCTCTACAAAACATACAAGGGTGGAAGCATTAAAAACTATAGCAATAGAATTTACTGAAAATACTCAGCAATTTTTCAAAGTAAATTTGTAGGTAATAATTCATTGAATTTTTCAATACTTGTGGCTCTTTTTTAAAGAGTGAAAAGCTTCCATTCATGAGGTCTATCAATTCTCCAAAACAATGCCACTGTTTCTAGAAGGCAGTCCATGAAATGAAACCGCAAAATCATCTCCTATGTAGCACTCCTACAAAGGCAGCTACACACTGTTTACTTTGTACTTTTAAAAATGTTAATTTCGGCTATCAAAGTGTCTGGCCACAAACTCAACCCTGGGCACTCGTGAACATTCACTTTATCATTAACATCTGGAAAGAATTGCGGCAGACATGGTACATGTGCTTGCGATCCAAGCTTCTCAGGAGGCTGAGGTAGACGAGCACAAGTTTAAGACCAGCCTTACTAACTTTGTACTACAAAACAAGCAAACAAACAAAGACCAAAAGTACAACGCAGTGATGAGGTAGATTTAAAAGGCTTTGGATTCAATGCCAGTACAGGAAAAGAACAAAAGAAGAGTAAACTGACTGAAGTTTCACTAATTTAAAGATGCAGATGTAAAATCAGAGTGAAGAACTGACCTCAAATTGGTCCCGAGCTCAGACCATATAGATTCAAAGCTAGCTACTTCCATATTTATCACAGAGAGTGCTGAGTTCTGAGTATCCACGGCTGTACCATGTGGAAACCACTGGAGATGAGGTCCCATCATACACTTACACAAGTTCCTTTGAAGATTCACTATTACAAGATCTATACCATTTTACACATCATATTTGATGCGCCTGGAACTCTTCCACATGGTCAATTTGAATTCTAAACCAGCCGGGCCCTAGATGCCGCCTGTGTGCCAACACGGGGCTGGATGCTGGAGCAGCCCACTCTGGCCTCGTGGAGTTTACACACTTGTGTGCAAGACTCACATAAAACAATGAATAAGACTCATATGAAATAATGAATAAACAGGTGAAAAACATATGGTAAGAATTATAAAGCAGACAGGAAAAAAAGCCATGATTCCCTATGCTCTGCTCTTCATAAAGTATGTCCATTTTGCAGTAGCTACCCAAGGCATCATTAGTTTAAGGGAGGCTCTACTTTTTCTGAGGCAATTACCAAGCTCCCAGCAGGGTGGAAGATAGCTATGCCTCAGAAACGCTCATCCAGCTCAGTGTTAGTGTGACCACGAGTCTATTCCTGAAGTGCAAATGTGTCCATGTGTGTTGGAAATAAGAGACTGAAGAGGGGGTGGCAGAAGGTCAATAGATCTGGCATTTTCACATCAACTGAAAAGGTCATTTTGCTTCGTTCATAAGAATCTAGATCTGCCATGACTGACCTCTGAGTAATTACTGCACATTTAAATATTAATAAACACTGCTTAGTATACCATCATACTTCTACTTTTCTCTTCTAGTCTATTTAGAAATGTGCTAATTTTGGTCCCTATAAAACATGTTTCTAAGGATTTATTACTATAGTTGAAAGAATATCTCTTCACAATTGCAAATGGAAATATCTTTGTATTTGTGCTTCATTTAGTTGATGGGTTAAAAAATATATGAGGCTTCAAGTAAACTCCCTGATCTGAAATAACACAAGAATTTCTCTGACATCAGTGTAATTTTTGATGGAGAAACTATTGGGCCCTTCTCTATTTATTGACTTAGATTACTTACCCATTTCTAATTTCTATCCATTCCAAAGTACAAGGAAAAATGCATAGGGTGGTTTTGATCTACAAACTCTGAAATAAATTTATTTTTCCTTCTACCAGTCAATACCTGTAAATGCTAACTGTGAATGAATAAAGTATCTCCTTAGGTGTGACCCTCACCTGCATCTCCTGGCAGAAGGAGGCCAGGGGACCAAAGAGAATCTGACACTGCTCATCTGCCGTGTATGTCATGGCGGGCAGCTCGGAGGGGACCATCACAGAATTGACACTCTGTGGGCTTGTCTGCAGCAAGCAGTTACTAGCCTTTGACCTGGAACACACAGACATGTGAAACTTTGAATACAATGTAAAAAACTGTCATGATTAGTTAGCATAGAAACAAAAACCCTTTCCATAATGTTTTACTTTCATTCTTACTATGACCCAGCAGCTCTCCTATTAAATTGTTTTCAAGGAAATTTCTTGTAATGATTTAAGATAATCCTAGTAAGGAACAACAGTACTGGTCAGGTTAGCAGAACTTTTGGTCTACCAAGATGGTTCATATGAACTAACTCAGCTAATCTACATGAAATGTGCAGTAGGCACTCTTCTATGCATTTTTTAGATGGTCAAGCTCAGAGAATAATTTGCTCAAAAGCAGTGCATGCTGGGATGATATCAGCTATATCTAGGAATTTACAGAAATAATTCTTCATTGAGTATTATGATGTGAATAGTATTGTAGTTAACATTAAAACGAACCTTCCATTTATGAGGTGAAGTTTAATTTTATTATAGTCATAATTCATGTGAAGTCAGGCAAAATATTGTTTATTCCTAGAAACATATTCATTAAAACCTATGAATAGGCTACCAAAACAGCTACTGATCTTATATTCAAATCACTATGTATCAGGTATGCTGTCCCCATGAAGCTGCAATGATCAAGAGCATGCACTGAATGTACTGCCCATATGTCAGAACAATTATGGTGATAAAACGGACATTACATTTTAGTAGATGTTAATATCCATTTAAAAGAGAAAAAAAAACTCGCCAATTTAAAGGCTATTGAAAAATGAATAAAGTTCATCTCTGTAGCGAATTAATCTCGGTAAGTGTCCCTCTCTTGTAGCACTTTAGCCTGCTCAAAAATAAATCTACCTACTTTACAGCACCTCCTATTTCAGCTGTCTCAGGTTGTCAAGCAAATATAATGACAAGGGCTTTAAAAGGAAAATCTGAACAGCACGAGTATTATTATTATTATTATTATTATTATTATTATTATTGGTGTACCCAGAGAGAATCTATGCACTACTGTTCTTGAAAATGTAAAAAGGAATTCCAGTCTATCATGGTAATAAACACTAGTTATTAATTTGAAAAAATTACAGCTTAGTGTCATCACAGAAGGATGAGGGTTTTTTAAGGATGGTTTCTGTGATGCTAGGAGATGTGCTGGGTGATCAACGGGGAACACATATATCTCCATTGGGATTGCTAAGGATGCCAGCATGACAGAATTTGGTCTTCGTAGCAACTTTTCAACCTTACAAATCATCTTGCTTACTCTTTCATCTGAAAAATGTGGCAACCAAAAAAGCAGATGGGTTCAACAGCATGTTTTAATCCACACCATGAGTCAAAAGACGAGCCAAGATTGGAATCAAATGCCTTGATTTCCTCGTTAGTGGCCTCTTACTTTGCCAGCCTGCCTTTCCTGCTTGCGAGAGGTAGCAGGAAAACAAACCAGACACAATGCAACAGCAATGAGTAATCGCAGTACCTGAGGAATCTTTCCAAATCTTCCTTGCTACACTCGGACCACGACACATCACCAAGATGTTGTCCTTTAATCCATTCACCAGACATGATGTGCAGACCGTCTGCACAGGACGGGTGGTCATTGTCATGATTGATGCCCATGCTGATTCCAAACATGATTAAAATAAAAAGATTCATATTAGCTAAATAAATATTTTAAACTTTTCATTACTGTCACTGTATATTTATTTGTTTTTATTTATATTTATTTATTTATTTATTTTTCTACAGCCCAGGCCGGTCCTGAACTCATTGTGTAGCCAGGCTAGTGTTGGACTCATGGCAATCCAGCCTCAGCCCCCCAAGTACTGGGGTTACAGGTGTGTCTTCATGCCCACCTTCATGTGGTGCTGGGGAATTAAACTCAGGGCTTTGCACTTGCTAGGCAAGTGCTTTAACTGCTGTGTGATTCCTTCAGCCCTCACTACTGTCATTAAATAACAGAATGAAGTAATGGAAACTAAATTTCTTTAAAAGTAACTGGTTAGACTTCAGTTTAATTTAGTCTTTAAACTTTGTTATTCAGATCAAAGGGAAATAGTTTTATTTCATAACAAACATGTCTCCAGTCCACTTACAAAATGTATATTTAGGTCACCTATATCAAAGTAAACTATAGATAAATTTTTAGAATTGTCATATATACAAAACATAGAAACAATAAATATGAAACATCATTTAACAAATTTGAAATTATATTAAACTATTAATCTCTTAGTCCGTCTTCCCTTTTTTTAAATGCATTATCCATTTTTCTCCATCCATCTCAAATTTCACTGTCACTAGGAAACCTCCATACCCTAAGCTATCTTCATTTTGTTCTAGTGAACCCTGAGCCTGTAGAGTAGACACTATTTTGCAAATTTTTCATTACTGTCATTACATGACAGTTAGAACACAATAATGGGAAAGTTGCAACTCCATCTGACAATCTGATCTCCCTCTGCATGGATGCTCCAAGCACCCTTCAAATTCAAGTCTGAAGACTGAGCTCCTGACTTTCTCTTTCACATTTTTTTTAAAATGCTTTTGCTAGGCCTTAAGTTTTTTTCAAATAAAGCATCTTCAGCTCATCGTTTGTTCCTTGTCCCAAATGGCTGTAAAGAACTGAATGAGTGTGATGGAGGGAATGATGGGCAGTTGGGGGGGGGGGGGGAGAGGGGAGGAAACTGGAGGGCCACAACGGGGGAGAGGAAAGGATTGTAACATTGGTGTGATATGTGCACAAGATACCCAAGCTCAATGCAATCATTGTGCATCACATATATATACTAATAAAAACAGGGGTTGGGGTGGGCAAATGATAGATCAGGGTATTTTATTTACTAAGTACCCCAGTGCTATTTTATAAATATTTCTCTCATATGTTACCTCCTTTCTGTTCCTATTGTCACTTTTAAAGAGGATTACAAAATATTTTCATTGTACAGTATTCATAAGTTTATGTGTTTGTTTGTTTTGAGATAGGGTCTCACTCTGTAGTCCAGGCTGGCCCTGAATTCACTATATAGCCCAGGGTAACCTTGGACTCAGGACGACCCTCCCGCCTCGGCCTTCCAAGTATTGGGATTAGAGAAATAAGCCACGAGGCCTGGTTTATGTGGTGCTGGGGAATTGAACCCCTTGTGCTTGCCACGCAAGCTCTCTAACCACTGTGCCATTCCTCCAGCCTTTGACAAATATGTAACGAATTTCTGTGCCCCAACAGTTTCCCTCCACCTCTTCAATTGAAATCAATTTACACTAAATTCTGACAATGCCATTTGCCTGCTTTCATTTCTCTCTCAGAAGCTAGCACATAGAAACACCTTGCATAATCTACACATGAAACATGCCATCATTTATAACTGTTTTATCACTTATTCTCACTATTAAAATCGTTCATGATGGAAGAAGCTTGAGAACATCATGCTTAGTGAAGTGAGTCAGAAGCATAAGTGAAATATCGAATGGTCTCTCTGATATGAGAGACCCAGAGCACAACTCCTATGGAACTTAAGACGAAAAACAAAGTGAAACAGGGATCAGGTAGGGGAGGAGGGAGGGAGGGTAGGGTAGGGGGAGGTACAAAAGGAGAGTGGGAAAGCCCTTGTCACCTTGACAAGATACGAATGTGCACAAAATGCCCAACCTCATTGTAAACCTTGAATTTTGCACGTATACATATCAATAAAATGTGGGAAAAATTGTTCATGAGTAAGAGTTAATATTGAAGAAGCAGAAAGAGGAAAGTATATTTTGTCCATATTAAGCCTGTGGTCACGACAAGACAGTCCAACACTCCCTTTTCTCTTGTTTTCATCTAGAAGATAGGTAAATAAAATTGTCTTTCATACTTAAAATTATACAAAATATCTATGGTATACTTTAAAACATTAAATGATTACTATTAAAGTTGCTAAGGAAAATCAAAACTAGATCACTTATATTCTGTCAAATAAAAATAAAAAACTTCAAAATATTAAACTTCTTATTCATTAAGATGCCATTAAAAATTTAAATCAAAATTATTATGCAGGGGCTAGAAGCAAAGCTCAGCTGTTAGAGGACTCGCCCAAGATGCACAAGGCTTCAGATTACATTCCCCAGAATCACTTAAACCAGGCATAGGGCCCCCCACCCCTGTAACTCTAGCACTTCAGAGGCTGAGGCTGAAGAGTTGTCATGAGTTCAAGGCCAGCCTGGACTCCACAGAAAGTTTGCTACCAGCCTAGGCTACAGAGCAAGATCCTTACTCAAAAAACAACAATCATGTATATCAAAACAAAACAAAACAAAACAAAAAAGCATTATGGGAATGCTTTTGTACGAGGAAAATAATATCAAAGTAATGAATTCTACTCATTAACATTTTAAAAGAAAATACACTACTGTCTGTTAACTTTGACTATAAAAAATCTGATCCCAAACAAATCTACAAACATTTTTGTTGAAAATAACTATTCATTTTTAGTGTTAGAAAAACTCACTAGTAAACCATAGTTCTCTTTCCAATTGTAATTAATATCTTCACACAGAAAAAGTTTATTTCAACACATAGTAAGAAAACAACCAACAGAATAGAGGAAGATGAATATTTTCAGACTTTGAAGACAATCAGGGCAAGAGAATGCATGGAATATGACTGAGCAAAAATAACAAGTAGAATACTAGGGAGAAAAGAGAAAAGATGTTGAAGTTAAAAACAGGTATAATCTCTATATCTTCCCTTCCCTCGCACAACCAGAAACAAGTTAAATGAAGACTTGTCCTAGCGTCCTAGTGTGAAGACCGCACATGGAGGACATAAAATGCCTGCAATGCAGGAGGGGTTCATTAATGGTTCTTAATACTGGAGTAGTAAGTAACTCAGAGAAATTTTATTGTATTATTTTAAGTTGTCAGAGAACAGAGATACACAAATCATTAAATTTAACTTACTGTGTTTGCATTATTTGGCAAAAGTGTGAAGCTGAGAAAACCCCAAACAATGATAATAATGTCATAAATTACTTTGTTTAGATGGTGAAGGAAAACAGCTGGGAACATGGGGCGATCTCACAGACTGATCAGAGTGCGTTCGCGTGCTGCTGGATTCTGATAGAGCTCCGTGAGCATCACTTCTGCATCACATCCATAGGTGACGTGAAAATTAGTGACCCCTTGCTCTCTCATCATGGAAGCGCAGTTGCAAACTATATACCAACACCATTGATCCTTTTCAGGGGGAAGAAAGCTTCTCTAAGTAGTATTGCTATTTGACAGCAAAAAAGGAACTGCTTCCAAGATTTAACACTTTGGACATCACCCAAAGAAGTCTAATATCATTTTCTAACTTAGGAACACCATAACCTCTCATCCAGATGATCATTTTCCTTTTGGGATCATGATTCTCATGTAAGAAATTAGCTTCAGCCATGGAGAAATCTGGTGATTGAGACATTGTTTATCATGAGTTAAATTTTCCTAAAGCTATTTAACTTGTAACAGAAGAGATTGTCCTTAAATTAGGACAAGGCTTTCTTTTTACCAACACATCTGGAATTATCAGGAGACACTGCTAAATCTTAATCCTACAGCTTTTAAAAAAGAACAATTAATTATCTGTGCCAGTCAACGTATTAGTCATTCACAATGATATCATTTAAACCTCAGAATAGCTCCATAATGTTTCTATTATGACTTCTTCACAGATGAGGGAGGCGCTGAGGTTAATGGTGCAGCTGTGATTCAAACCTAAGCACTGTGATTCTTAAGCTGAGGTCTCTGACCTATTCTCCTTACAGTGTTTCTCTTTTAAGATCAATCTCTCTGCCTGCAGATGACTTGTTGTTCTCGAAGCTTCAATCTACATTGTTCCAGGAGCAACACATCTCTTCTATGTATGTAACCCTATAACCAAATAGCATTCATTGCATAAAAAACTTTTTTTAAAAGACATTAGTAACATCTCTCCTTACACTGTGCAATACAGCTACATTTTAATAATCTCAGTTTAAGTTCATTTTGACAAAAAGCCTTGGGCAAATAAACTCTCCACTAACATTGTACATGGTTGTCAAGTCAACTGAAAAAATATTTTTATCTTATAAAACTTCTCAACTTGTTTAAAAGTCCCTGCCAGGAAGTTTTGTGATATCCCACGGAAAACTGGAGACACATTTGGAGTTTGAAGATGGTCCCTATTGATGTTTGAAGAATCAGAGAACACTTAGGAATTCACTCATATTTTTTGGGATAATTTGGAAAGGTTCTGATCTGAAGAGTAATATATTAAAAGAGGAGTATTTTTTTTAGCTGAATACATTGACATTTTTCCTGACACAACACTTCCCACTAAAAACCATATACTATGTGGAAAATATTAATAAAAGAAAGAAACAAACTGCCACAATGTCTAACTGGAAGTTGAGTATATTTCCATAAGATGACATTTAATCTCATGTATTTCAGTGTGTATTATGATTTGATATAACTCATTGTTGTTTGTTCACAGAAATAAAGCTCAAAATTAATAATTATAAGATAGGGCTGAAGGAATGGCTCAGCAGTTAGCGTTTGCCTAGCAAGCGCTACGTTAAACTCTAAGTGTCCGAGTTCGATTCCCCAGCAACACATAATCTGGGCGTGGTGCTGCATGCCTGCAGTCCTAGCACTCCAGAGGCTGAGAGAGAAGGATTGCCATGGGACCAAGGCCAGCCTGGACTCCATACTGATTTTAGGACCAGTCTGGGCTATAGAGTGAGACTCTGTCTCAAACTAACTAACTAACTAAATAAATAAAATAATTATAAGATATTTTGTGCATTGTTTCTCTCCTAAACTTAAATTTTTAAAAGAATTTAACTCATTTCAAAATGTACAGAACAATAAAATGTGTATATCTAATTAGTAAGTCATGACACTTTAATGAATCGATGCCAATTTCTTATGAATGTATCGATATGAAGAAGACTGTTTCACATGGAAAAATCTTTCCATTTTCCTTAGAGTGGAAATACTAAAAATGTGAATGAGGACTTGCTCAGGGATTGCAGAGCAAGCTGACCATAGATTAGTTAAGGTGCAGGATCGTGGGCCTCATCTCCAACCAGCTGAAAGAGAATAATTGTGGTCACAGAAGAAAGGCCTAAGAAACTACACTTTAGTGCATTTTCTAGAGGATTTATGTTTACTCGGAACTCAATGAACTAATGATCTACAGATAAAATACAGTCTTTATTCTATTATTCAAACCATCTGTAAACTGACTTCATCTCATTTTCTCTGGAACAGCTAATTCCAGCCTAACCTTTTGCATAGTTCCTTTCTCTTAGAATGCTTTCCTCTGCTAATCTGCATTTACAAATCCAACTTCAATTTTAGCCTTTCTTTTCTCTAAAGGAACCTTCAATAAATTCAAACTCATATTTCTTATGACTCTTAATATCTGGGCCATTAAATCTATAGTGTGGAAGGTCATAACAGAAGTGTCTTATTTTGGTCAAGTTTAAGCAACCTTTATAAACTATCACCGCCCCATGTAAGCATTCAGCATGCTAAAATCGTCTTTTTAAAAATAAGGATGTCATTATTTGTTTCAGTGTCTTAATAAATGAATATCTTCTGACTGATCAATCAATACAAAATTATAGAAGCATTTCAATATCTTATAATTAGATGGAAGGTATAAAATAAGCTGGTCTCTTGTCATCTTCGGGAAACTATAAACCTAGAAATTAACAATCTGCTACAAGATTACAAGAGATCACAAACTTGCCATGTTTACTTCCCTTTCCCATTCCTGCACCCTTACTTCCCTCCGCATCCCCTTTTCCTCTCCATAAAGCACAAGTTAAATTATAATTTAAAGGTGCTAAACTCAAAGCTGGCCAAATGACCTCAGACTCTATTCGTAAGTACTATTTGATGGCTGTTTTCTATTTAAATGTTCCCGGATATTGCTGAACAGTCTGTACAGCTACTACGCCACTTTATATTCCTCTAAAAAGTGTTTAATTTTCATAAGGTCCAACACCTGCCATGCACTTATTCTATTATCAAAGCATAACACTTACTTAATGAATACATATAAAAGGCATGAACAATAAGATGTTAAACAACAAAAAGAGAAGAAAACAAAGCAAAAAGACACAACTCTTCTGAAGAAGAAGCATCTCATTAGAGATACAGATATGAAGCAACCACACACTCAGTCTAACATGCAATGGGGAAAAGAACAGGACTAAATTTACATAGATAGAACTTTCAACTAAATACAAGGTCTGATTGAAAATATGGGAAAGTATAAATATTTTTAAAAATTAAAGTAAGAATAGCATTGCCACTAGTCCCCCTCAAAACAGTCCCCTTCACTTTAAACACAGATTTCTGAGGAACTCACTGTCTTTTGCTCCATATTTTGTTTTAATGAAAAGTTTCTTATGCTGATTTTCCCATACAGTTTTACAATAAACATATCTAACAAGAGCTGAAATGAAAAGAAAAGTCTATTGGTATTTGTGACAGATCACATGAATGTATAGATACTGCCTTTATATAATATCGAGTGTTTATTGAAGCAAAAAATCTTCCATTTACATAAACTATTTTCATAACTCTGTGCATGGATACAAACTCCTATAAAGTCCTATTAATTTTGTTGTAAGTTTAAAATGTTTTATTGTTTTACCTTATTTTACTGAAATTTGTTACTTTTAATGTAAAGAGGTTTTTCTTTCTTAATGTGTTTTATATGGCTGTTGTTTATATATTGGAAAGACAAATTTTATGGTTTATAGCAAATTAAGAAAAACCCTTTCGCTGTGTTCAGTAATTTAAATTTTCAACCATGCACTCTCCAATTACACGGGGTTCATTTTGTTGTTCTTTCTAGTTTTTATTTTTTCAGATTATGAATTATTTTCATAACAAATATAACAATATGTATGTGCATTCTGGATATGTATGTGGGTTCTGTGTGCTACACCATCCAATATAAATTAAATATTTAAAGAAACTCAGATGAATTAAAAACTTAAGATCAATGCTACTGATAATTTTTATCAGCACTGTTATCAGATCCCATGTTCTTACCTTGTTTGCGCGTGCTGCTTTAGAAAGTCATACAGTCCTGCTGTTACAATGATAATATTACATGTTTTCTCTTGAAAGTCTTAGCCTGTCATATGTAATTTTTTATCTTCTCTAACATTAGTTTTTAGAAATGACCTAGAGAAAGTGTTCGGCTTCACTTTCATATATGCAGAAATACAATTTTAATGAACACATTTTTTGAGGAGTCTGTCTATTCTCCACTGACCTGCAAGATGTTACCTGGGTCAAACATCATTCGTCCCTGCAGGTGAGACGTGCTTACGTCATTTTCGGCTCATTTAGATTCAGCTGACTGCTTAAACGTCCAAAGTCTTCATTGCTGCCATTTCCTCATGTCTCCATTTCTGTGGGCCCCGTCCTTCCTCATGTCCCTGCTCCTTCACTTCCATTTTTGGTTCTTGTTTTCTCAAATATATTTTAGCTATTTGTATTATACATAAAATTTGAAAGTACTTTACCAGCTTCCATTGAAAAACCGATCAATTGGAATTTCCATGAGCCTCTGAATCATTTACAGGAGATTTAAGATCTCTATAATGCATGTATTATGATATATTTTCATAATAATACAGGTTCTATATGATAAATCTTCATTGATATGGGCCCGATTTTACTAATTTTAGTAAAGTATATTTCCTACCTATTGTTGCATTTATATCTAAGCCAAGAGTGCTTCCTTTTTAAAGTGATAATTTATATTTTGTTACTAACATCTCATTTTGCACACTGATCTCCAATAATCTTGTTAACAGTTAATCCCAGACATCTCTTTTACATGACATTATCTGTTTACATAAATAGGTATTAATTTGTAGGTGAAAATATTTTCATTTCATCCATTCTCATCTCAGATTTTTTCTTTTCCTGCTGTGCTGAATTTATTCGTCCTCCCAACACATACAGAAACTAGTATGGTGAGATCATGCTGTATTTTAATTTTCTGTAGAAAATCTTTCTAATATTTCAGCATTCAAATGATAGTTCCTACTTCCTTTATAAAATGACATGAGAAAATCCAATTTTATTAAATTTTAATATTTATTGGAGTAGTGTTGCTTTCTACTGCATTTGTTGATGTGCGATTAGATATTTTAAATGATAATTTATGATCATTGTACCGATAATGCTAACTTTATCTTTTTGCATTGCTTTTGTTTATATGCTCTTGCTTTGTTTTGAAAATATCTGACATTTTGCATCCTTTCAGAAGAATGAATTGTCATTTCACCATTATTGCTCTTTTATATTTTATATTACCTTAGTACAAAACACATACAAAACATATGTAAATAATGCCAATGTTTATTGCATGAAACCATTTCCATGTCAGGATGATTTTTTTTCTTTGGAAAGTTTTAAAACGACTGGGTCAATTTTTTAAAATATTACAGAGCTCTAGGACTTTTTATTACACTTTTTAGGAAAGTTCCTTTTCATGTACACATAGTATTAATTTTCCAAAATGAAGGTTTTCAGGACATTTTCTTTATTCTGCTAAAAAATATTTTTTCTTTTCATTAGTGTGTATTTGCAACACATAATAATGACAGTTAACTTGAGGAGCTGGGGCTCCTACATATCACATCACCACCTCTTCCTCTTCCCTCCCTCCTTTTCACCTGTATTTTAAATGCTCAATCAAAAGCAATATATATATACATATATATGTGTGTGTGTGTGTGTGTGTGTGTGTGTGTGTGTATCTTAAAATGGAGGTGGAGATTTTCAGAATGTGCTCAAGGGTATTTCCATGATAATTGATCAACTTAAAAGAAGAACCTTTCACTTACTATAATAAATGGACTCCACGGGTAAACTCTGCTGCAGTAAAAAAGTCATTTCCACATGCTTGAATAAACTCTTACTTCATGGAAACTTGGGTATGTTTCAAAATATAGGATATTACTTTATAAAACTTTACCTTATAACTTATTAGAAGTCCTAGGCAATGTAAAAATATCACAAAATTTGAATATGGAAATAGCATCTATTTTCTTATCAACATTCACTGATAGTCCATGCATCAGAATGTCTTTACTAAGCAATCTACTATGCATTAAGGCACTCACGTATTTAATTTGTATTTTTTGAATGAATAATAGGTACAAATATAATTTATATGCAATGTCAAATGCATTAAGAATCCCATGAGAAACAAAAACATACACGGTTTATCACTTCTTGAAGCTCTCACCCTAGTAACATATATGTCTAACAGATGAATATTTGCGAAGAAAGTGGTCTCGTAAAGATGATTAAGAGAGGTTGATCTACATAGAACGCTTCCCTTAGAACATGGCTGTTGATGTCATATATACAGTACGAGCAGGAGGAGAAAATTGCTCAAAGGTAAGCATAGTACTCCAGCTCAAAGAGCAGCAGAGGTCTTTGTTCTTGTGTGAGGAAAAATGATATGTAAGAAATACTGTAAGAACTTCAGTGTGACTGGAGGGCTCAGTGGTTACCATACTGAGAGTAAGGCGGAGTACCGTGGGGCTAAAAGATCAGGTGGGGACTGAGAATCCAGAGCCAGCCCAGGAGTCAGTTGAGTACAATTAAGTTAGCTCTAAGAACCCTTCCACGTTTCTGGCATAGCACTGTAATTAATAAGTCAGGCTTTGGATTTGAGCAGCCTTGGCTTTGAACGCCTGCTCAGGCACTTGCTGGCTGTGTGAACTTTGGCAATCACCATCTCTACAATAAAAATAACGTTATTGCCTTTCTTCCTTAGTTGGGAGCAGAAGACTTTGACCCCAAAGGACTGAGTCAAAGCAAGGTTTTACTAAGCAAAGGTTTTTCTTATCCGTTTTTACCAAGGTCAAAGCTGATAGTAAGATGATTCTTTTATTATGTATCTTTAAAATTATTATTTCCCTGATAATTTATATATTTTACAATAAGTAAACTCAGATTTCACTTTAGTACAAATAAAACTTGGCTCTGAATTTTAGTAAAACCATATTCAATAATAAAGTGGTCACTTTGGTTGGGCTATATAGAGGACTGAACTGTTTTAAATCTGAAAATTTCTGTGAGGTGCATGTGTGTTTGTGCGTGTATATTAATATCGCTGACTTTTCCTTTATGTATGTATTCATATAAGCACATATATATGTATATGCTATTACACAATATAATCTAAAATATTATTGAACAATTGTACATAAAAACAAGTTTTGTTATTTGCAATAAATTACACCACCAAGAATTACGTCTAAACATACTTCACACATAACACAGAACTAAAAACACACAATAAGTACACAACGCTTAAAGGCTTAAATCTGAAAGTTTGCATTTTTGCAATGCAATATCCTGGGCTGGAGAAATGGCACAATTGTTAAAGAGCTTGCCTTGCAAGCTATGGCCCTGAGTTCAATTCAAGCCAGGCGTAGTGGTGCTGTAATTCCAGCACCAAGGAGGCTGAGGCAAGACAATTGCCATAACTTGTTGGATTCTATTTGCCAGGATCTTATCAAGCATTTTTACATCTATATTCATTAAGAATACTGGTCTCTAATTTTCCTGCCTGGTTAAGTCTTTGTCTGACTTTGGGACTAGGGTGATGCTAGACTCCAGAAATGAGTTTGGTAGTATTCCTTCTCTTTCAGCTTCATGGAACAGCTTGAGAAGGACTGGAGTTAGTTCGTCCCTGAAGTACTGAAAAAATTCTGCTGTGAATCCATCTGGTCCAAGGCTTTTATTTGTTGGTACAGCTTTTATTACTGCTTCAATTTCTGCGTGAATAATGGGGTTGTTCAAGATCTTTATGTCTTCTTCATTCAGTTTTGGCATTTTGTATGTATCTAAGGAGTCATCCATTTCTTCGCAATTCTCTAACTTACTGGAATATAGGTGTTCAAAATAATTTCTCATAATACTCTGAATTTCTGCAGAGTCCGTCATGATTTCATGCTTTTCGTTTCTAAGTGCACTAATCTGTGCTTTTCCTTTCCTTTTCTTGATGAGTTTCGCTAGAGATTCGTCAATCTTGTTTATTCTTTCAAAGAACCAGCTTCTTGACTCAGTAATCTTTTTATTATTTTATTTCAATTTTGTTAATTTCAGATCTGACCTTTAAAATTTCTTCTCTCCTACTGATTTTTGGGTTAAGTTGTTCTTGTTTCTCTAGGTCCTTAAGGTGCATCATTAACTTGTTTATTTGTGACTGTTCTGTTCTTTTGATGTGTGCATTTGTGGCTTTGAATTTTCCTCTAAGTACTGCTTTCATTGTGTCTCATAGATTCTGATATGATGCACTTCTGTCATCATTTAACTTTATGAAGTTTTTGATTTCTTCTGTTTTTTTCTGTGATCCACAGTTTGGTCAGAAAAATCATACACCATGACCAAGTGGCCTTATTCTTGGGATGCAAGGCTGGTTCAACATACATAAATCAGTCAATGTAATACACCACATCAACAGAAGCAAAAATAAAAACCACAAGATCATCTAGATTGATGCAGAAAAAGCCTTTGATAAAATCCAACACCCTTTCATGATAAAAACTCTGAGAAAAATTGGCATAGAAGGGTCTTATCTCAAACTCATAGAAGCCATATATGTCAAACCTCCTGCAAATATCATAATAAATGGAAAGAAATTCAAAGCATTTCCTCTCAATCAGGAACATGACAAGGCTGTCCATTCTCACCGCTCTTATTCAACATAGTCCTTGAAAACTTGCCATAGTGATCATATAAGAAAGTGAAATAAAGGAAATCTGCATCAGAAAGGAGAAAGTCAGACTATCCTTATTTCCATACAATATGATTATCTACATGGAGGACCCCAAAAACTCTACTATGAAACACTTGGAAATAAAAAATTCAGCCAAATTGCTGGCTGCAAAATCAATACTAAAAATCAATAGCTTTTCTCCACACTAACAAGGAACTCATTGAGAAAGAGCTCAGAAAAATAATCCCATTCTCAATAATCCAGCAAAGAATTAAATACCTAGGAGTATACCTAGCCAAGGAAGTGAAGGACCTATATCAAGAAAACTACATTACAATGAAGAAATCAGTCGTGGATAACATCAGAAAGTGGAAAGACATCCCTTGTTCTTGGATAGGCAGAATAAATATAGTCAAAATGACTATACTGTGGAAATTGATAAATAGACTCAATGCAATTCCTATTAAAATGCTAACAACTGTTTTCAAAGAACTTGTAAAAATAATCCTTAAATTCATATGGAATAAAAATATATTTGGAATAAGCAACGCAATCCTGAGTAAAAGACCAAGGCAGGAGGCATTATAGTACCAGACATCAAGCTATACTATCAGGCAATAGTCATAAGAACAATTTGGTACTGATAAAAAAACCAGAAAGATAGACCAGCGGAACAGAACTGAGGATGCAGAGACAAAATCAAATACCCTCAACTACCTAATCTTCAATAAAAGAGCCAAAAGCACACACTGGAAAAAGAATTGCCTGTTCAATAGATGGTGCCAGGAAAACTGGACATCCACATGCAGAAGAATAAATTTAGTCACACACCTATCACCATGCATCAAAATCAAATCAAAGTGAATCAAAGACCTAGATATTAAAACTGAAACACTAAACCTTTTAGAAGACAAATTAGGCAAATATTTAAAAGACATAGGGGTAGGCAGACTTTCTTAAAAAGACACCAAAAGAAAAAAATTGTCCATGTTATTAATAAATGGGATCATGTCAAATAAAAAATTTTCTGCACAGCAAAGAAAATTAGCATTACTGTAAAATAAGAACTGACAGAATGGGAAAAAATACTCACCATCAATACCTCAGATAGAAGGCTTATAATCAGAATATACAGGGAGCTGAAGAAAAGTAAGCCTACCAAAATAAAGGATCCTATTGAAAAGTGGGCAAATGAAATGAAGAGGCAGTTCACTCAGGAAGAAGTACAAAAGGCCAATAGAAACATGAAATGATGTTCAACATCTCTAGCCATAATAGAGATGCAAATCAAAACAATGCTAAGATACCATCTCACCCCAGATAGAATGGCCTTATATCTACAAGTCAAATAGCAATCAGTGCTGGTGAGGCTGTGGGGAGAAAGGAACCCTCCTGCACTGCTGGTGGGAATATACATTCGTACAACCACGTTGGAAAGCAGTATGGAGTGCTCTTAAAAGACTAGAAATAAATATCCCCTTCGATCCAGTGACACCCTTCCTGGGAATATTTCCAAAAGAGGCCAAAACAACACACAACGGAGATATTTGTATACCCATGTTCATAGCAGCACAACTAACAATAGCTAAAATACGGAAGTCACCAAAATACCCATCAACAGACCAATGGAGACACAAACTGTGGTATTTATACACAATGGAATACTATGCATCTATAAAGTCCAACAGCGTGGAGGCTTTTGTAGGCAAATGGAGGCAACTTGAGACCATCATGCTGAGTGAAGTGAATCAGAAGCAGAAGGTGAAATATTGAATGGTTTCTCTGATATGAGAAACCCAGGTCACAATTACCTCATGGAACTTAATGTGAAAAATAAAGAAACTGAGGGTGTGGGGGGAAGGCCAAAAGGAGAGAGGGGAAGGTCTTGTAACTTTGTCATGATGTGTATGTGCACAAAATGCTCAAGATCAATGTAAACTTTATGTTTTGCACTTCTACATATCAGTAAAAAGGGGGAAAGTGGGTTGCCATAAGAAAAGGGCTAGTCTGAGCTACAGCATGAGGTCAGGACCAGCCTGGGTTATAGAGCAAGACCCTGTTTTAAAACCAATCAAACAATGACAACAGAAACAAATGCAATATCCAAGTGAAACTGACGTAAAATACAAGTGTGAGTCAGCTGCTACAGAGCAAGGCTGCTCACAGCATCGTCCCTCTACTGGTTCTTTGTGAGCTGTTGATAATACTAGTTTGTAGGGAAATAGCAGTCTTTGGGAGAAAGTAAATTAGCTACATTACTAAGGACTTAGGTCAGTTCATTTGAATTTGTCTTTTGTCACTTCAAGTCCTATTTACTACAAAAAGCAATACAGTCTATTCTGGGATAGCTTCTTATTTGTTCCTTTTTCTTTTCTCTCCAGTTACTCAAATCCTCATCCTAATCAATATTTTTAGGTGACAATCTTGTACCATGATAGTTTATGCCAAAAAATGTGTGATTCAGAGTACAAGAGTAAGTCTTACCCCTGGAGGGACTGGAGACTGAAATTTGTTAATTATTCTCTGTAATTATTTTCAACAAATTATTCTGAGGAGGTTTACACAGGGCCTGGACCGCCCCATCAACAAGACAATTACTGGAAGCTGAGCACAGGCGTTTCTGTAGAACCCACATTAGTCACCCTTTTGGTTTTAATATAGGTCCTTTCATGGTACCAAACTACAACCACAGTAAAGTAGCTTTGCTAAATTTTGTGAATCTTGTGAACAAATCTGCTAATCTGATAGGCATGAGCAGAACCTTCCAAAACACATCAATCCAGTCAAACTGAATATATGAAAAGTAAGTTATGGCCTAAAATTAAAGTTAAACCTCAACAAGCTGTTACTCAGACTCTTGTTATAAAGCATACAGGATATAGTGAATATGCACATAAATATGAGGACGTTCAGTAACCCCTGTCAAAGTATAAATAGTTGTCTAACATATTTTATGTATAAAAGTTTTAGATGTAATCACAGTAGACTAATGAAAATCCCATTTGTATTTTATGAGCATATACTTATCCCCTGAGCTGTTGTATAAAAAATAACCTAGTTTTGAAAGGATATCAAGAACCATTGGTTTAAATCTTCTAGTTCCTCTACGTTACTGTGGATTCTAACTCCCACTCTTGCATATAATTGCACATAGAATATGTTTAAATTGATCATTTCCCAAAGAAAATCCTGAATATTTTTCCGACATTGGGTTAGACTACTTTGCAGTAGTAAGAGAAGGATTGCTTTTTTATTTTCTCTCCAGTTACTCAAACGCTCATTCTGAGATTTTTTTTTTTTTTTTACTTAGTATCTGCATCAATTTCAGTTATGTTTGGAGTTATACTGAGAATGTCTCTAAACTTTACCAAGTCAAAAATACAAAATTATTCATCTCAAATCAGTTTGGAGATATTTTACATGTAATTATAAAGACATTCTTGAATTCAAAAGTTTAAGTAATAGCAGCCTACCATTGCAAAATTTGTGCACAGCAGAAATATAAAAACTTGCTATTAATTTCACTTTGATAACAATAAAAAAGAAAGCAGTCTAGAAAGAAAAAAAGACAAGAATTTTACTTACATATCTTACTCTTAGTGAATCCTATTTCTAATTAAAAGCACTCTGCAGGCGTGGGTAGGTGTGTGTATGCATATAAACATGAGATTTATAAAAATTTATAAATATAGTTGTTTTATACCTATGAAGACTTTCCTTATGAGAGGCCATAGATACAGGGATTTCAGTTTATACTTCTTTTTCTTCATTTCTTCTTACATGGTTCTGATACCTTACATTACATGAAAATGATGTAACTCACATTAATTTCCTACTGTTTGTATTTTGTTTCTTTTCATACAAATGACACGGTAGTCACAGCTATTATCTCTCACTGTCTAGTGTCAAAGGATAATTAGCCTCAACTTCGGAGGCCATTTTTTCTTACGGGTAAGTATAAATGTTAGTGACTGACTAGTTCAACATATATTACATGCCCTGGTCCTCATCCATCAAGCATTACATATACCTTTGGTATGTGGTCATTGATTTGGGGAATGGTTTTATGAAAGTCAAATTAAGCAATATTTTAGTGTAATATTGACCATTTCAGACCAAGTTCTTTATCATAAGACTGTGTTCTTACTATATAACACTGAAGTGACTTTTACTCACATTATCTCATTTAATTTTTGTTTAAATAATTGCAACATTTAAAAGACTTTGGAAGTAAATAATTTAACTAGCACTGAGGTGGGTTCCTTTAACATTTCTCCTACATTTTAGAATAAAAGATAGATTAGAGAAAACAATTTTATACATCTGTTTTAAGGATAGTTAAAACTCTTTATTCCATGTCCTTTAAAAATATCTATTTATGAAAATATGACCATCAGATTACCTGCATTTCAAGCTACATATATATATATGTATATATATAATATATCTATATAATATATTATATATATACATATATATATGCTATATATATATATGGGTGAAACAGTAATTATTTAGAACTTAACTTTTATGAAAACTGCATTTATGATTGACTTATAAATTTTAAAATCATTTATTGCTGATTTTTCTTGCCTCCAAAGATTATTCTTAGGATTTTTTCCTTTAAATAATATTCATGGGGTTTTCTAATAATGATTAAACTGAAAATATCTCTAAAGTAGCTAAATCATATTAGAATAAAGAAGCTAAATTCTAGCATTTCTATATTGCACTATCAAGAGGTTATTGCATCTCATACATTCCATGAAGACGATATCACAATAAATATATATATTTTTTCTTTCTGAAGTAGTAAAGTAGTGAATAATAAACTGAAGACTGAAGGCCTACATGAATAAAATGGAAATGTAACTACACATTTCAAACACTGTGATAGTAAAGGTCAATCTATTGCAAATTGATAGAAAAATGTTTTTTAAGAATTCTCACTAAAGATATTGTTAAGTATCTGAGTTAATGGATATTTTAACTAGCTCAATTTACCCATTCAACAATGTATGCATATTTCAATGCATGGAAATGATAAATACATACATTGTTTTCAATTAAAATATTTCAGAACAAACCCTTGATGAGGGAATATTTCTTAGGTTAGGTTATAGTTACAATGAAATATATCATTTTTAATAATTCATGGAAGTGTATGTGTGATATACATAGACGTGTATGATTTAATCATCACTCTTGTTTACTTGAATAAATTATGACTCATTTCTCCTCAGATTTATTCTGCCAGTCAAATTCCACTACCAACTTAACTGTACTCAACTGACCACAGAGTCCTGAAGCAGAGTGAAAAATGCAGTGAGGTACTAGAATACTACAGCCTGTGAGGAGCTGGGAAAGACTCTCTAGCGTAATAGGTACACATTCACGGAGACCAAGGAAGGGTTCTCAAGCAAGAATGTGCTTGAGCACTGACAAGTCCAACATTCTGAATTTTGGGGTCAAAATTATACTTTTTAAATGTGGCAATTATTCAAATTTTAAATACCAACGTCCAAACGACAAATAAACTTGTTTATGACCACAGGTCTCCATAAAGACCAAATCCCTTAGGGGAGTACCTCACTAAATCTGAGTCCAATTAACATACAATTGTACTGCAGACAGGACTAGCAGTGGACAAAGCCTCCAATCAAATTTAAGTCAGATTTCCCAGTTCATTCCATTTCTGTCGTAATGAAACTTTCCACAAACATATGCACAGTTTTGGTCTATTGTTTTGTTTTTCTTTATTCTTTTTCTCTTTTTCTTTTCTTACAATGTTAAGGAATGACTCCAGGGCCTTGTATATACTACGCAAGCTCATTATCATAAACCTGCACCTTAAGCCACATAATTAGATTATATGCTTTTTTGATCCCAATGTTGCCCCATAAAAAGTACGAGGTGTGATCACAAATAGAGTAAATGCTTAAGTGTTTAAAAAGTATCACAATAAAATCATCAATCCCCTGACCAAGATCCCTTGGCTTCAAACACACTCGTCCCATCATATTTGCCACTGTCTGAAGACATTCTAAAAGTCCTTATTTGTGTTTTTAGCTGCAGGATACTCATGATTTCCTCAATATTCCCAAGTGGCTCAAAGTTTTCCCTTCATGGTCATTTAGAAATCTGGAAGGAGCCAGAGGCACATGGTGGGTTCCAGATCTGATGAACACAGGGAATGGGGGAGTCAAGAAAATACCGCCATGGTCTTCATTACCTGCCTTTCTACGGGATGGCACTGAACACCATCACTCACTGTAGTTTTATTCACATTGTATAAAGACTAAAAAAAGGACTTTCAGAATTGCCTCAAAAAGTGACAAGAAGAATGGATAAGTGTGTCTGAAGTAATGGGGAATATTGTTATGGGAACTATTGACAATGGGTCTTGTATTGTAATGAAGATTTTTACTTAAATATGCACCATATTTTTATCATATTTTGTATTATTCTCAACCTAGTAATAAGAAATCAACGGGCCAACAGTACATAACTTACTGTAAAACAAACAAACAAACAAAAAACTGTGTGACCTGAATTCAGGGCCTCACGGTCAAGTGTTGTTAATTATTATTGCCATTATAAATATTATTGGTAAAATGAAAATTGTGATAGCAACTAGTTTTGGTTTTTTCTTAAAAAAGTACCAGTCTATATAAAGTGCTTAGAATTTTCCCTAATGTGTAGTTAATGATCATTACACTTTAATTATTTGTTTAATTTAACTTTTAGGTAAATTATACCTAAACCATGGGACTTCTTTTAGTCTGTGCTTAGTAGTTATAAACAAAATACTGTTCCAAAGTACTGTTTCTTTGCATGCTTAAAAATACATATAACTTCATAGTTTCATAATTATTACAATATGCATACTGTTTGAAAATGTGTAGTGAAAGTATTCCTATCTTATGTAATGGTTATCTCGATGAAGAGTTCAGTAATTCCCTGAGATTTTATGTGAAGTGTAAGGACTAGTTACACCTTTCAAAATACATTTTTAAATTTAGTCTTCTCCATGTCTTCTTGTTGCCTCATGTTTTAAAAATACTGAATTCCATAAAAAGCAAAAGTTAAGTATATAATTTAATAATTCACATTACAAAGCATTGTACTACACTATATAACATAGTGAAGGCTTTTACTTACTTGTGACCCATCTCATGAGCAATTGTAAATGCAAGATTCAAGCCATTGTCTTCTGCAATAATGCATTTTCTCTTTTCACTGCACATTCCGTTCAAGTAAGCTATACCTAAAAAACATCAACATTGATTAATTGCCATATGTCTGACTAACTGAAAATATTCCTACCACACAGCAGTAGTAGTAATGATAATGCTGGTTTTATCCACGCAAATATATCAATAATCAAGTGTAAAGGGTAACCCTTATAAGAGGGATGTCTAGAGGTTAATGCATATGTATAAGTAAACCACCAAATTGTTAATATTAAAATTTAACTTCATCTTTTCAGTAAAATTATCTTACATCTTATTCAATATTACAGTTTAGATCTAAATGCTACCTAGATATCTTGGGTGTTTGGAAGGTAACTGCATCCTCATGGCTTTAGATTCACGAATAGATTTATTCATCAGTGATTTCATGTACTGTTGGGGAGCAGGGGCTCATCGGAGAAATGGGTGAGTGAGGGCAGAATCTGGAGGGGTATGTTCCTGTGCTCCGTAATTCCCTTCTCACTCTGTCTCTTGGTTGCCATGCAGGGCACGGCTGTTCTCTGGCACAGGCCCTAAGTGAAGCCCTTCCACCCTCGCCATTTAGCGCCCTGGAGAATACCATGCATCCAGGAACTACGACCTCTTACATCATGAGCTAAAAGTAGAAAATTTCTCCTTTAAGTTTCGAGTATCATGTATGGTGTCCTACCAAAGGAAAAGGGTCTAAGATGATAAGTTCTCAAACTGTATACTATAGTAACTTATAAGTATTTTTATTGCTATATGAAATTAAGGGATAATCATAGCTTAGAGAACATAAATAAATAAATAGAAATGATTGTGTTAATTATTTTCCAATACTTGTGAAGAACTTAATTTTAGACATAAAGTATAAAATCTACATATAAAAGTCTTGAATTTACATTTATATTTGCAATTAAAATTTGTGAAATTTTATGAAATAGTATTTTAACTAATAAGATAGAAGTTATCTATAATATTTGCATAACTGATAAGGTTTCTTTTGATAATATCTTATTAAAATACTGTATTAGAAGAGCATGTGATGAGAGTGAGATAGTCTTTAAATAAAATATTTAGTAACATATTTGGTCTTTTGGTTTAATTTATCAGAATTAAAGTGTGAATAAAATATTTCCAGTGAAGCATCTAAATTTTCTGGAGAACTTGAAAATAAAAAATAATAATTTGAGGGTTAGGAGTGCAGTTCAGTGGGTAAAGCAATTGCTTAGCAAGCACAAGGCCCCAGGTTTGATTTCTTGGGATAAGCCAGGCACAGTGGCAAGCACCTCTAATACCAGCATCTGGGAGGCTGAGGCAGGAGGATTTCTGGTAGTTTGAGTTTAACCTGGGCCCATAATGAGTTAAGTACCACACTGGACAAAGCACGACTCTGTCTGAAAAAAAAGAAGAATGAAAGAAAAGAAAAGAAAAGGGGGGGGTCTATAGGTGTAGCTCAGTAAAAAGGCTCTGGGCTCAATCCCCAGTATAATAAATAAATAACTTAATAATAATAACAATAACAATAATGATAAATTGAAAATAAATATCTGCCAAAATGCTAATTATGGTTCACTATAATTAACATACTGATGGCCATTATTTGGTGTAAAATTTCCTGTAGGACTCACAAATACCTCGGTACCTTTTTTACCAGAACTAAAATTACATACAGTCCCACTCAGATTTGTAATTTATCTAACATCGATTATCATCATGTCTTCTACCTGTTATCAGCTGAGCAGTGGATAGCAAATCCAAGCACTGTAATAAATTTTACTAGCCCTTGAAATATCATATTCACCCCCCCCCCCCCCCGGCCGCCCCTTGTTTGGTACTGCGGATTGAGCTACAGCACCTTCAGATTGGTAATCCTCCCTCTCTTAGAGTGCTGGAGTCACAGATAGTTGTCACCATCTCTGGCCTTCAATTCTTACATTTTCTATTTATTTCTACTCTTACTGCACAGCTAGGATTTTATGTGTGTGTGTGTGTGTGTGTGTGTGTGTGTGTGTGTGTGTGTGTCTGTGTGTATGTGTGTGTGTGTGTTACTGTGCTCCTTATTTTTCTTTCTGACTTTATTAGGAATGATTACAGTTTTAACACTTGCGTATGACATCTGCTGTAGGACCCTCACAGCTACATCTTATTAATTTAAGCAAACTGCGTTCTAGTGTTCTTGCATGTCTGAGTGAAAAGAGCAGGCCATTTCGTCTGAAACAGGTCAGAAATGGATGCGAGTTGGATAGTATTTTTAGGAAAAGAGTCAAGTGGTTGAAATCACCACTGAGGGAACACGCAGGCGAGCTGATGAGGTACTAGGGGACTACTTAATCTAAATGAGTCAGAAAAAAATGTTGGTTCAGCTGAGGATATGAAGCATGTGTTTGGAGTAGCACGAACATGCCCAGTTGAATGACAGCCAACTTCATGGCTGAAACAGGCTAAAATAATTAGACGCGGTTTGGGTTGAGGTTTCATAGATCAGGTGTGAAAGAAGAAGCAAAGGGTACGAGCTGGCAGAAAAGTTGCAAATGAAAAGTGGTATAGAACGCTGAGATCACTGGCATGGGGGAAGAGGGAAGCAAGGCAGAGGGGCTGAGAACTCGGAGACGACTAGAAGCAGTGGGAGAACTTAAGAAATGTTGAAAAAGCACATACTCTACAAAACAAAAACAAAACCTAAAAACTAAAAATTGTGACCGAAGACTGAGACTTAGGGACTTGAGATTTCAGAGACAGATGTTCTAGGACCTAATTAGATATTGGCATTAGAGGAAAAGAAGGGCAGAGGTGGATGTCAGCTACGATGTGGTCTGATTATTTGAATGAGAAGTCGGATATAATCAGAATGAAGTGGGAATGTGGAAAAGATGGACAATGGGCTGGTATCCACAGGACACGAGGGTAGGAATCTAGATCAATCAATCATAGCAGTAAAATGAAGCAGCTCAAGTACTTCAGCTTCAAAAGAAAAATTAATGTATAAGAATGGGAGTAAATTTGGTTTAGTGGAAACAGGAAGCAAAATAAATGTGACAATGTGTCATTCTTCTGTCCTCTTTGCATTAGCTCCTGTGATACAGGAGAAGGGGTGGAATGGTGAGCTCCTGGTGGGCACCAACTTTCAGAAACCTACAACCACCAGGTTATAGAACATTCGTCCTTATTGTGGCTAGGTGAAAAGAAGTGAAACAAAGAACATTATGATTCACAAGGATATATTCTGTAATATAAAATATATATACAAAAGAATATAAACTATTCAAAGTTGATGTTTACATACTTATATAAAAGTATGCTTTTACATGTGCATATTTAAAAATCATAGTATCACATATTCATAGGGGGAAAGATGATTATATACATGACAATTACTAATGAAAATTTTGCAAAGTCGTAAGATTATGGTGAATTTTCTTCCTCTTTGTTATTCCTCAAATTCATGTAAGGACCCATAGTAGTTTTACAAAGAAAGTTCAATACTTATAAACATAGTAATCATATCCATAAGATTAGATTAATAATTAGTACATATAAGGGTGTAGCTTAAAAGCTGAAAATGACCTTCAATTTCTGTTTTGCTTTTACCTGTGTGTAAAGCCATAATTGTCAACCCAGTCTCTGATAAATTTGAATGCCATTAATTCTCTCATTTGGCAGATCAAGGCGTTTCTCTTTGCCTTGAAAGTTATGGAGAATAATTGTAACCATGACTAATGTAAATGACTTGCATTATTCTGGTTAAGATCCCGTGTTTTCAGCTCCTTTCAAGAACCCACATGTTTCTTATTACAGTAAGGAGTAGGGGTTAGAGGGGAAAGGATTTAACACAGCTGTTATTAAAGATAGATGTAATGCAGACCCGTTTCAAAGCACTGTTCATATAAAGAAACCCTGAAATGTAAAATAAACAAAGCAACCTTCTAATTTCTGATCTAAATTGAATCAAGTCATGCACCAGAAGTCAATAAAATCTCTCATTTGAAAATAAGAGACACAATCCTAGGACATGATACAATGTGCCTCATGGAGATGCTCAGGAACTTCTGATGTCCTAATGACTAATGGAGAAGCGGACTTCACAGCTGATCACATTGGAATCACTTAACAAAAGTGTCTTAGTCACTTATTTCATTGTTCAGACACAATATCCAACGTCCACAGCTTAAGAGAGGAAAGACTCATTTCAGCTCATAGTTTTAGAAGGTCCCAATCCATTTAGGAGTGGAGAGCAATTAGGAAGCACATGGTAGAGGTCTAGCTAGAGGAAAACTGTTCATGGCATGGCAGACAGGAAGTCGAGTGGGTGAGGAGGGGCAGAGCTACCGTATCTCCCTCCAAGCCAAGCACCAGGGAACCACCCCTTCCTGGACGAGTCCCACACACTGGCCCCTTTGAGCCAAATCTCACCTCTTAGTAACACATGGAATCCATGGGTATTCCACAATATCCAAATATATAAGCCTTTTGGGGGACATTCCAGATTCATACTAAAAGCTTAAGTCTGCTTGCTTGGGAACTTTTGCTTTAATTACCAGTTAAACTACATTAAACAATTCCTGAGTTTCCTGATGCAATCTTGCTACAACCCTAAGTTTCACCCTATGACTGCCTCCTATGAGATGACTTATTTACTTATGAGTCCTACAATAGATATAATGAAATAAAACTTGTACATAACAAAGCAGTTTAAGTAATGCTGAAATGCTAAGCCAACTTTTAAGAGTGTAAGGGACACAAATGCACGTCATCAAATGGGATAATTAAGACATAAGGATGTACATAGGAGGATAAAAAAGAGATAACAGAAAACTCAAAGGATGAAAGGCTTTCAGAGAGGGAACAGTTTGTTGGTGTCATTGAGCCAGCGGGGACTAAATAGGAAAAATAATGAAAGGTGGTAGTGGCGAGATGCTGAACAAAGGCTGAGCAGGGAAAAGGATACACTCTCGAGCATTAATGAGTTACTGGTTTGGGGCCCTTAAACATGCAGTTCTGAAGAAGAACTGCTTCTGTCCAGACAGGCAAGGACCAAGAGTAAGCAGGCCCTGAGCGGGCAGGAAAGTCCTGGGAGGCGGTGTGCAGGGAAAGCATTACCTATGCTGGGAGCTGGTAACGCAACTGCTCTTCAAGTCTTCTGTAGGTTTGTAAGAGACCCTCCCCATGTTACTTTAGGCAGCCTCTCACCCACACTTTGTAGGTAATCCCTCACCCACACTTTTTAAATAAAGCTAATAAGCTCATTAGTCCATCAAATTGGACTTCAGTGCCATCATTACCATGGCCTTTCTTCCCCCCCCCCCCGCCCCCCGCCATGTTATTGATATGCATAAGTGCAAAATTTAAGGTTTGCAAGGAAGTTGAGCATTTTTAACAAGGACTTTCCCACTCTCCTTTTGTCCCTCCCTGTACCCACCCCTCCATCCCTCCCCTCCCTACCTCCCTGATTCACTTTGTTTTTCGTTTTAAGTTCCATGAGATAGTTGTGATCTGGGTCTCTCATATCAGAGAGACCATTTGATGTTTCACCTTCTGCTTCTGACTCACTTCTGCCGTGCCCTTTCTGAAGTGAATAGATGCTGCTATTCAGGCCTCCCCGGGAATAGTCATTCTTGCAATACGTGTTCAATCATGTTGTCTGCCTCTCCATCAACACTGTATTTAACAAATCCTTAGTAAATGGTGTATTAAAGGAACCATATGGGTGAAATTCCAAAACAATTCAATGAATTAACATAAGCCTTAAATAAAAATGTTACTTTTAAGAGTAAAATGTATTTCTTTGATCACTTAAGAAATGGAATGATATAGTGATGGCCAGGATGACGTGAAATCTATTTGCATTAAAATAATAATTTATCTTAGGAGCTGCCTGGTGTAGAAATATAAGATTACAATTGTACCAGCTACAAGTTTGATATCAGCATAATTATTAATTAAGTTAAATGTAGGTTAAAAACACTCTTTCAGAGTACCTTAAATTTTTATGTAGTCCATAATACCATTAACTCATAGTTTCTATAAATACTGAAAAAAGAACTGGAACAACAAGAGAGTACAATGAACAATATGATAAATTCCCATAATCAAACAAGGTAGAAATACATATTCGAATATCGCTCATATTTCAGTATGATGGAAGACTGGATCCCCTTTTCTTAAAAATTTGGTTTGAACCCTGATTGAGCGGCTCAATGACTTTGTTTCAATATTTAAAAATTAAAAAGGGAACCAGGGATGCATGTAAGTCAGTGGTAAGGTCTTGGGCCCTAGGTTCAATCCCTGCTATTGGAAAAAATACATATGATAAGGTAAAAGCAAAGAAAATTTGGATGAGTGAGCCCTGAAGAAAAGAGATTTCCCAAACAGAATCACACTTAAAGATCTATGCACAAATAGGAAAGACTAAAGTTGCTACTGTTTATTAAATTCCAGCACGCAAGAAAATAACTTTAAAATCCAGTAAATGAAAGCAGAACATGAACTAAAATGTATTATAATCAAGTTAGGTAAATGCAATTAAGCTAGCATAGAGAAATAATTCTTGAATTGGATTTTACATAATTTCTTTACATCTGTCTGTAAACAACACATGCAAAACAATAATAAAATGTTAATAGAATAATAGATAACAGTCATTGAGTAAATCCTACAAATAACTGGCATCAATTATTAATATTTTATTAAATATTTTATAAATTCATAATGAAAATATGCTTAAAGGGACTCACTATATAAGCACCAGATACATTTGACAATATTTAATGTATGTGTAAATCATTATTTGGCCTCAACTACTGACAAAAATAAAATAGACTACTCTAAAATATTAAAAGTAATTGATCTTTCAATAATGAATAAACTAAATAAATTGAAACAGTATAAAGATTCTATATAAAAACTTTGATCTAATTAATACAAAAATTCATACACATGCACACTTTAAGTCAATAAATAGGAAGATACAAAGGCTCACAGCATATAGCTCAGCGGTCAAACTGCTTGCCTAGGAAGCACAATGCCCTCAACACTACATAAACCGAATGTAGTGGCCCACACCTGTAATCCCAGCACTCTTGTGAGGCTGAGACAGGAAGATTACCATGAGGTTGAGGCCAGCCTGGCCTACACAATGAGTTCAGGACCAAATGAGACTACAGAGCAAGACCCTGCATTAAAACAAACAAAAATATAAAGATGTCTAGCTGGTAACATTAGTTTATGTTTGGAAAATAAAATACCCTACGAATCTGAACTTGACTTAAAAGAAAACAGTTGCAGGAGAAAAAAGAAAAAAAAAGTGAGGGAGGAATTACCAGGGAATAGGTTTTCCTCCCCTGTAAGACTGGAGCCTTAAAGTAAGGGTCTGGGGGAAAACAAACAAACAAACAAACTGTAACTTAAGCTACGAAATGTTCCTGATAAGGAAAATTGCAAGTTCTAAATCTGCATGAAGTTTTAAATAGTTAAAGTGCAAAGCCCTTCGGTACCAGAATAGAATTTTCATGCAGACTGTAACAAACGCAGGCCCAGATGCAATTAGATTAATATAGCCACTTTCCAAACTCTCTAAAGAAAAAAATATTCAATCATTTCTGCTATGTGATCCCACCTGGAACCACCACTATCGGACAAATGAAATACTCGATAGTGATTCAAAAAAGGGCAGGCCTGACAAAAGAAGACCTATGTGACCCAACAACAACAAACTGTCACACAGAAGAGACCACATAGTGCAGTTAGCAGATGGGATTTTCAAACAAGTGAGTGAGATTAATACAATAAATAAAAACAAAAGGAAAGATCAATGAAATTGAGAGGAGATGGGAGAAATTATCACAAAATTAGAATCAGATGTTCTTGAACTGAAACCTGTAGTGTTCAAAGCTAAGATGTCTGGGGCGAATTCATTGCATATTTAACAAAGGAGGAGAGAGGAATAGTTCGTTGGATCGATTAAAGTGAAAGGCTGAAACTCAAGCAAAAGAGAAAACATATTTACATAAAAGAAACATACCTGCGGGATGCCCATCACAGTTCTGCAACCTTATAATTTCAATCTCCGAATAAAAGAAAATAAAGCATGAAATCTATTTGAGAGTTAATGGTTAAAGGTATTTTAAAATATAAGATAATACCACTATTTTTTAAAATCCTCCCGAGGCCAACACCCTTTTTACTGACAATGTCAAATGCTTGTGCGGCTATAGAGCAACAAGAACTCGCACGCACTGCTGGTGGGTGTGCAAAGACCGGCACCTTGGAGAGCAGTCTGGCCATATCTTACAAATCCAAACAAACTGTGACCACCCGATCTAACAATCACACTCTGGTAGCTACACAACACGGTCGAAAATGTATGTTCATGTAAAAATCTGCACATGGTTGTTATAGGAGAGCTATGATGTCTGCCCAAATTTAGCAAATGTGACTGGATTAAAAAAAAAAAATGCAACACCTAGCCAATAGAGTGTTACTGAGTGCCAAAATGAAACAAGGTGGTAAGCCGTGAGTTGATACAGATGAACTTTAAATACATATTACCAAGCAATAGAAAGTAAACTGGGATGATTTCACTATAAGACATTCTGCAAAAGGCAAAACTGTGGTGACAATTAAAACAGCAGTGGTTTCCAGAGCGTGGGGAGTGGGATAAATAGATGAGCGGTGTTTTTAAGGAAGTAAAACATTTTACCCCTAATAGTGAATATATATTATTATAATACACAATACTAAGAATGAGTGCTACTGTAAACGGTGAACTTGGGGTTATAACGACACAACAGTGTGGACGTACAACTATGAGACATACATCACTGTGATGAATAAGGCTGATGTGGAAAAGACGCTCATGGTGTATAGCCAGGGTGCAGAAGGGAAGTAGCAGCGCCATCTCACTCAAATTTTTTATGAGGTTACCACTACTCTAATAAACACACTAAATTAAAAAAATCAGCAAGCCATATGCAGGATCCAAACAAAGTAAAAAAAAAAAAAAAACACCTCAAGACTATCAAAAAATAATAGAAGATATTGAAAGTACTAAAACAAAGGAACTTCAAATAAAAACAATGCATCAGATAGCAGACTACAAGAAACACAACCAATAAAATGTGTGGGAATGACAGAACTCTTCTTTTTTAGGAACCCAGAGTCTTTGCATTGTCTTAAGTCTCCATTCTTTTCTTTTCTTTTTTCTTTTTTCTTTTTTTAATTGTGAGACAGATTCTTATGAAGTCATTATATTCCACAGGCTGGTCCAAATTTCCAATCTCTTGCCTCAGCATCGCAGAACGTGGTATTACAGACCTGCACCACCAGGCCTGGCTGAAAATATGCAAGTTGCAAGAACAGATGCAAATATACCCACTTACTTGCAGAAAGGCAGTTAAGTAATCTATAACTGTGGTGAAGTGCTGTGAACATTTGAGTTCGAGTTTTATTAGTAGTGAATGGTTCTATTTTTCTTGGATAAGTATCTAAAATCTGATCAGAGTTATAAGTTAATACTATGAATCCTTAATTTTTAAGAAAACATCTGTTTTTCAACGTGGTTAAGCCACTTTCTGAGCTCACCAAAAGGTGAAGAGGCCCCCACTTCATCAGCCTTCTCATCTCTGCTTGGTTTCATTTGTAAAAACTGAAGCCACTCAAGCAGATGTGGATTTAGCTTGTGTTGTACTGATGATTATTAGTGCTGTTGAGCATCTCTCCATATTGGAGAATAAGTCTTCTTATGAGATCTAACATTACATATACTTATACATATGGTTACATATAAATGTATGGGTATTTACATTTATGTGTTTATGTATATATATTTATGTACATACTCATAAGCATGTACATGTACCCATGTGGACACAATTCCTTTGTGTATATATATATACATATATATATACACACATATGTGTATGTGTGTAAATATGTACATATGTGAGATACATGTTTTGAATACATAGGAAGCCTCTGAAATTTCATGACTTTTTTCATTTTTGTAATAATGTATCTTAAACAGGACGTGGTTTTCATTTCAGAGGAATCTAAATTACTATTCATTATATTTTTGATTAGTATTTTTTGTATCCTTAGATACTGCTGTCTTATTCATGATGATTTTCTTCTTTGCTTTTCATAAAAGATTTACAGCTGTAATTTCCATGTTTAGGTCTATGTTCCTATATTAACATTACACATGATGTTACAGAAGGTTGACATTCCATTGTTTTTGGTAACACAGCTATCCAGATATTCCAGTGTCATTTGGTGAATAGTCCATTTCTTTCACTATTGAAGTGTGCTGTAGATTTATATAAAGTCAATTAATGTTGTAAATGTGAGTCTGTTTGCAGACTTTATATTCTGCTTGATTGACCTGTAGGACTAACTTCTTCCAAAAACACACCATCTGATGTCCATAGCCTAGGGAAAAGATAATGAAGTCCACATGCTAGACAGGAAACCCAGTATCAGGCTTGCCCTTGGGGACAGACAGTGCAGTGCTCGTCAAGGCCTCACTGTCCATCCAATCCCTGTGGACTGAATCTCCGGAACTGCCTGAGGCCAGGCCGTAGGCTGCACCCACTGCCCAGCTTTCTTCCTTACCTTGCAGAGAAGGGAGCAGAACCCCACCTCTTGGCAAGATCGGGCTTGAGAGCTAATCCCATGTTCTCTCTTACAGGGGAGCGCCATGCCTGTCACGGTGAGCCCCATCACTCCGTAGAGCCTGGACACCCCGTGAAGAGGCCAAAGCTCAGCTTGCAGGCAAACCCCCTTGACTGGCCCAAGTATCAGGTGGAGATCTATGTGCTGATGGGACAGAGTCAAATTTCCAGCAAAGCCCAGGCCCAGGGCACACTCCTCCTCCTCCTCCTGAGATTAAGTAGGCTCCTGATACCACGAGACTGGGCTCTAGAACTTCCCAGCACCAGGCAGAGACACACGGCACAGTAAGATAGACACCTCTTTCATCTGGCACCACCAGCAGCTGGATGTGGTGTACCCCTGGAATGGAGCAGATCCTCGAAGCTGGGAAACTCACGTGTGACCCAGCGTAGAATCAGACTAGGTGGCCAAGGAACTAACTGCCTGTACCAACAATACCCCAAATTTAAGCAGCAGAGAGTGGTGCAAGATCCCATTTGCTGAGGGGAGTAAGCCCAAGAATATGCTATAGAACTTAGTGCTGGGATGATGAAACTTAATACTAGCTCCTTATCCACAAGCCTTCCCGAAAATGAAAAATTTCCAGAGCCTCGGGAGATGCTACAGTGTCAGGGGATGACACAGGACCCCGGTCTGTTAGACGTTTGTATTCCAGCTGGCATTACCTGTGTCTGACTACAGCAGAGACATGCCATAACACTATCCCAGTCACAGGCAGCTTACAGCACTGTGACTTGGTCTTCCAGCCCCGGTATAGTATGGTCTTCGTGACTGGTCTAGGTCTTAGAGCGCAAAAGTGATCACAAGTCTAAGACAGTAGCCTGGGGTGGTCTATCTATAGTGATTCTACCCCGAGCTGAAAAGAACCCTATCACGTCAAGCCAAACCCATTAACTATGCCTGAGTCTCCAGATCCAAGGAGATGCAGGTGGGGACATGTTGCTCAGTCTAGGCACTCTGCTGGGAGTTTTGTGACAACAGGCCAACAAAGAGTGCGGGAAGAACCTGGGCTTGGTTCGCCCTCTAGTGCTGAACCAGTGGCACACACCCACACAAATTCCAGGCAAACCTCTGCCTGAATGCCACCCAGTGTGGAAATAATGGAAGTTTATTACAGGACTACAGAAAATAAGGTGATTTCTTATACTTGATGGAAAGGAAACCAACCCCAAAGCCAGTTTAGAAAGAATGGAATAAATGTCTAATCCTCTATGCCCAGATAATGTTGTATCAAGAACTTCCAGGAAACCATGATTTCATCTGAGAGTCAAAATAGTGTGCCAGAAACTGAGCAGATAGTACTCAGCACAGGACAACTTTCAGATAGAGAATTGAAAATAGCAGCTTTGAGGACACTCAACGATTTTAAAAAACATGCAGAATCACTTCAGTGATTCTAAAATAAAATTAACAAAATGGGAGCAAGTTAGAAAGCAATTCTTCAGCATAAAAATATACTCAGTGAAAATGTACTCAGTTTCTGGCCACCATTGGCCACCAGCGATGAGGAACCAGCGCAGTCTGGGGGAACAGGGTCTCGAGCGGCGTGAGTACAACGGAATCGCATCCGGGAGGCTGAATCAGTGTAACTGATCGTTTCTTGGAGGTGACGGCCAGGTTTATAAGCAGTTTAAGGGAGGTGGGTCCACCAGGTAACAGGGCAAGGGTCGTACCACTGATTGGGGGAATTTGGAGTCTGAAAGTAGCCAAATTTGTATGGCAGGTCTTGCAAAACCTGACCATGTGATTTCTGGTAAGGGTCTGGAAGCAAGGGAAAATTAGGAATTTGGGTATGATGGGCTGTGGCTCATCCTAGGTCTGAGATAAGAGGGAGTGGCCCCATGCCTGCCGGTCTCACTTCAAGCATCGAGATTATTGGGGTATGAGCCACTGCTACCTACAATCATCCCAGGCCTAGTCAGGGTCCCACAAAAATGTACAAAAATAATGATATAAAAAGGCCCCAACATGAATGACAGAGTAGAAAGAGAGGTGATGGTCAGCTATAAAAGGGGCGAATCTCTGAACAGGAGTGGGTACAGATACTCACTGATTCCCCAAACCCATGTCTCTAATGTTTTATAGAATTTGGAATTCATGTATTCACTTAAAAAAGAAAGAAAATAAAAAATGAGGAGGAAAAGAACTGATGGGAGAAGTAGGGCATATTGTGAGTACAAATGTTTAACTTACTGGAATTCAAGGAGCTGGCCTGCAAAAGAGGTGGTACATGCCTGTAATCCTAGCACTTAGATGGTTAACAGGAGGACTGTTATGAATTTGAGGCCATCCTGGGCTACATACTGTGCTCAGGACGAGCTTGGACTACAGAGTGAGACTTTGTCTTAATAATAAATAAATAAAATTTAAAAATAAAATTAAAAGATCCTGATAATAAAACTTGCCAAAATCCAAAAATAGATCCAAATATCTAAGAACAGACAAGTCAAATGTTATCAGTCACATTGAATCCAACTAAACTTATCCCAAGCTATCAACAGCTCTGAAAAGTGAAAGATAAAATGTATCAAGGCTGTAAGAAAAAGAAATAGCATATCAGGGTGTTCCAGTTCACCTGATGGGAAACTTCTCAGCAGAAGCTTTACAGGCCAGAAGAGAGTAGAAGGAGATTTTCACAGTGTTTAAAAAATACATTAAAAAAGAAAAAAAAATACCTTTTCAATGAGAATATTGTACCATCCTTTAGAAACAGAGAAACAAAGTCAACTCTTGAGAAACAAAAACTAAGATTATGTATCCACACCAGAGCTGTTCTACAAGAAATGCTCAAGAGTCCTTTAAAATGAAAAAAAATATTAAATAAATGAACAAACAGAAAACATCAAAATGTATAAAACTCACAGGTAAGAGTAATTTAAACATACAGAATGCTTTAATACTGTAAGCTTGGTGAGTAAACCATTGTATCTTTGGTATAAAGACTGAACAAATCCTACCATCAATGACCAAAAAACCCCAGTAATTCCACTAATATCTTAAGAGCCATTATGGAAAGAAACTAAAGAAAGATGAAAAATGAAATATAAAACTTCAGAATGTAGAGCTGGAGGAATAGCTCACCAGATAAAGAGCTTGCCAGAAAGCACTACGTACCTGAGTTCAATTCCCCACCACCACATCAAGCATGTGTATTGGGGCATGCCTATAATCCCAGCATTCAGGAGGCTCAGACAGGAGGAATGCTTTGAATCAAAGGCCAGCCTGGACTCCATAGTGAGTTTAGGACCAGCCTGGGCTATAGAGTGAGACCTTGTCTCAATAAATAAATAAATAAATAAAATCGTAAAAAATAATAAAGAGCTGGATTTTGTATGTCTCATGGAAAACATGAAACAAAAATTTATGAGACAACTCAAATGTAATAAGCAAGAAAATAAAATTCTCTATTAGAACAAATCACTTAGCTATAAAAGAAATGTAAAAGAGGAAAAGTGAATTACAACAAAACTAGAAAGTAAATTGCAAAATAGTTGTAGCAAGAACATATCTATCAATAAATACTTTAAAATGAAAAGACAGAGTAACTACATGGATTTAAAAAAAAGAAAAAAATTTTGTTGCTCAGAGAACACTCATTTCCTTAAGGAAACATATCAAGCAAAGAAATTCAATAAGATATTCCACAAAAATGAAATCTAAAAGAAAGCAGGAGTAATTGTATTTACGCAAAACAAAGTATATTTTAAATCTAAAACATAAAGATAAAGAAAATCATCATATAAATATAATGGCGCCAATTCAGCAAAAAGTAACAATTCTAGATATAAAAATCCAATGTCAGAATACTCAAAAAAGCAAATAGTAAACCAAAAAGGGAGAGAGAGTTTCCCATAAAGTAATCATTGCAGATCTTTAAAAATTGAAATTATCTCATTATCATTTCTAATCACAATGCAATAAAACTAGAAATCAGTAAGAATAAAATTTCTTAAAATTATATATATATTATATAATTAAAAATTATATATATATATATATATATATATATATATATATATATATATATACAAATTAAGTAACAATATTGAATTAAAAATGGGCCTAGGAAGAAATTTATCTTTTAAAAATTTTTATACAACAAATAAAAACAAATACAGCATTTCAAAAATCTATGGGATATAAATCAGTATTAATGGAAACATTGATAGGAAAGCAAATGCTGCATCATAAAATTAGAAATTAGAAATTTCTCGAAAACATGTATGGCTGTCTTTCAAGGAACTAGATATAAACACAATTATTGAGTGAGTAGAAAAAAGAATCTAGAAAGACTAAGAAAAGGGAATAAAAGACTCAAATAACATCATAGGCAAAAAACAACCACCATATTACTATTGAAAAATCCAGAAATACAAAAGATTCACTCTTATGAACAAAAACATTCCAACAATATTGATAACCAGGAATAAATGGTCAAATTCTTAGACAAATATATTCCACAAAGATCAATAATTTAAGAAAAAGAAAACCCAAACAGTAACAAGTAACAAGACGAATCAATAATAAAAATAACACTCCATCCAAGAAAAGGCAACACGCAATGACTTCACTACTGAGCTCTACTATGCATTGAAAGATCTGATTCCAAAACTTTTCAAAATTATTTTAAAACCAGAAGAAGAAATTCTGCCCTGTGCCTTCTAAAATGTAAGCCATACTCTGACATCAAAATCATATAAGCGAACAACAGCAGCAAAACTAGATGACAATATACTTGATGAACATAGATACAGATGTGTCTGCACAAAATCCTCTCCAAAGGAAACCACATAACACAATTAAAAATGGGCAGTGAATGGAGTCACTAGTCAGAAGAGTAAATAAACAACCGCAATGAACTATGAGGACATTTAAAAATGCCCAACAACACTAAATCATCAAGAAAATGCAACCAAAAACACAGTATCGCTTCATTCCAGGAAGACTGACTATCAGCAAGAAGACAAAACATGTGGATCATAAGGGGAAAAAACACACATCTTGCAGTGTTGTGGGGAATAGAGATTAGTCATATCCTTATAGATAGCAGTATGAAGTTTCCTCAAGCAATTGAAAATAGAACAACCAGAAGATTCAACAATCATGCTATTGGGTATTTTTCCAAAGAAAATGAAGTGAGTATGTTGAAGAAATGTCTGTACTCTCATGTTGATTGCAGCCCTGACTTCATAACCAAGAAAAAGAAGCAACTTGCACATTCATCAACTCATGAAAGGATAAAGAAATGAGAATAATGATCATTTGCACTGAAACATCAATTTGGTAATTCCCAGTATCCAGAACAGTGCCTGGAATTCTTAGTAGGAACTTGGTAAACATTTAAGCAAACAGACTATGGACTCATGTATGTTTTGTCTAATACAGTGATGATGAAATTTGAAATGTAGAAATGAGTATTTCTCTTTGGCATTCCTGTTACGTGATGTAAGTCACAGGAAGACTTCCCTTTGATTTAAGGTACAAAGGAATATGGACCAGTAAGATACTGAGAAGCTCAAAGCCGGTACAAGATGGTTCCCAATCATCTATTTTGAAATCTACTTTGATTCTACCATAGAAGCTAAAGAGATGGGCAATTCAACCAAGGAATATATGTACAACGTGGCTCAAACTCATCAGAATCTGTAGCATCAGAACTAGCTAGGAGCGGGAAAGAGAAAGAGTGGGGCACAGTATTACCGAAATAGAGCCTTGACCAATGAAGACAACACTCTGGAGTCTCATTCTTGGTAGCCCAGCCCAGTTGCATGCCGTGTCTTTGAAGTGAGCTAGTCCAAAGCGAAGGACCGAACAAAAGAGAGAGAAGGTAGCAAATGCACCCGGTGGCGTTCCTCAGTTATTTGGAAGAGAACCATGGAGATGAATTAATAAGATGGACTATTTGAGAACGTGAACATTTAGCTAAAGAAGAAAAATATATAAGAATAAAGCCAATAGCATTGAAAAGTATAAGTATTCTTCCTTTTCTTTAATCTTTTTTAATCAAATAAGATAGGGACTTAGGAGAGAAAGATTTAATACACTGAAGGAAAAACTACTACATTTTCTTTGCCTAATTCACTGTGTGTTTACACACACACACACACACACACACACATATATATAACATATATATATATATATATATATATATATATATATTACTCTGTTATGTCTATGGAGATGAAATTAAGTACAGAAGAGGATGTGTTATACAAAGGTGTGTGTACGTGTTCTATTTGTGATAAGTTTTTAAGTAAAACACAACAATGAATTATTCATTTTATTGTTATAAGGAGTGAAGATACCATATCTAATCTAAATCTAGTGAAGCCCTGGACTAGTTACATACAAAGGGCACTTCTAAATCTAGAGCTTTCAAATAAAATATTAATATGGTGCAGAGGTAAAACGTTTAGGAAAAAATAGTGAAATAAAAGAAGGAGCCTAAATGATATTTAGGGTAAGTTTACAAACCCGATTTCCTACCGTTTTGAAAGATGGCTTGGTAAAGAACATACCACAAAGTAGGCGTGGCCTTTACTGTCATCTGTGTGTTTCCTTTAAGCTTTTCTATGACACATGCCAGTAGACTTACCCACAACCTCCTTCCCACACCAGGATGATGAGAATTGGGTTGGGGAAGTGGCTCAGTAGTGGACCACTTTCCCAACATGCAAGAGCTCCTAAGTTCAATCCCCAGGGTGGAGGGGAAAGGTGGGGGATGCTCAGATTTTGGTCACATAGAAGGAAGAATAACTTAGAAAGTTTTGGACTCCTACTACTTTATTCTACATCTACTCTACATCATATTTCCTTCTCATGCCTCTTTGAAATACAAATAAATAACCTCAAATCTCTACAGTGTTGGCATTAATCCAGACCTGAATGGTAAGCCTGATCCTTGGGGACAATAAGTGAGCTGTCAACACTGACTCAGTCTCCCAGATATGACTCAAGACCCTGTTCCCCCAGACTTCGCTGGTTCCTGATCACCGGTGGTCAATGGTGGCCAGGGATCCCAGAGACCCCAACACTAAATATTGATACTTATGTTCAAACATCAAGTGATATAAATTAAATAAGTGTTGTGATTTTTTTCTATATAATTTATGCTTAATAAAACTGTGTTTCTGAGGACTGGAGGAATGGCACAGAGGCTAAAGTGCTTGCTTTGCAAGTGCATGGCTCTGAGGCTCTGAGAGTTTGATACCCCAGCACCACATAAAGTGGGGCATGGTGGCACATGCCTATAATCCCAGAGCACTGGAGGCTGAGGCAGGCAGACTGTCCTGAGTCCAAGGCCAGCCTGGGCTACACTACTGAGTTCAAGATCAGCCTGGGCTACAGAGTTAGACCTTGTCTCAAAATAAGTAAATTAATTAATTAATACAACTGTGTTTCAAACAAAAAAAAGCAACCTGCCTAAAAATGATACTTGGTGCTTTCATGTTAAATATTGCAGGTTGAGTTCTACCCTTCATTTTAGCGTTGTACTCACTGGAAAGTTTTCTGAGATTCAGTTTTTCCAAAAGGATAATAGGTGTAATAGGGAAGGAAATTAATTTATTGATGGACAATATATTTCAAGCTTATGCTGGCTGATCTAAGACATATCAATCACTAAACACTAAAATTCCTTGTTTGTACAATGAGATAACAATCATATCAGAGTGAATTCTTTTTTTTTTTCTTTTTCTTTTTTTCTTGAAGGGGAAAAGGAGACTCTGCCTTTTACAAGCCATGGCCCATGACAGATGCTTTCAGGTAGCATTTTCCACTGGCAATTTTGTGTGTGTCATGGGCACGAAGCTGCCGAGTCTCAATGTTTATCAGAACAACCCCCAAAATAAAAGAAGCCTGGGGAATTTTCTAAATTAAGGTAGCTTTTGGCTTCGCAAAACATTAAGCATGTTTTAATATTTATATAGTATTTAACAGCTGCTTTAACAGTTTCCAATAGAAAAAAAAAAGAATGTGATAATTAAAGTCAGCCTTAACAGTAATGGAACTTGAGAAAAGCACAGCCCCTTTTGATGACGATCCTTGAGGACTGTGTACCCAATTCTTTTCCCGGCAATTTCATCTAACCAAAACAGACATAAAGTGAGACTTATGTCTGTTCCACATAGCACCTTATGAGATATACAGCAGCACTCACACATAAAGATAAATTTAGCCTCACTTCTATTCCAAGCTACAGGACAGAGGCATCAGTTATAAGCAAAACCTCAGGTAGAGAAATGCACTAGTGTGAATCAAAAAGGCAAAATGCTGGGAAGGTGGACTTTTTTTTTAAGGTTTCTCAAGGAAGTCAGGGGATTAGAAGAAAGAGCTTGGTAGGGGAAGGCTGAGCTGCGATTCATGCCTCCCTGTCTCTGGACTCATTTAGGTCTTAATTTATTGCTGTGGTCAACATCTTATAGAGTTTAGCTCACAAATTGTACACAGACATAGTTGAATTTATACCCACATGTTTCATTTTGGAGTTAGTATTATACACACGCACATATTTAAAATGTTGATTTCTGTCCTTTCAATTCTGGTATATAAAAATACATTGGATTTTTGTGTATAGTGACCTGTTAAACTCATTAATTGGGTTTAGAAATATTTTCATAAATTCTTGCCATTCTCTATATAAATAGTCATCTATCTTGCAAAACAGGACAGTTTTATTTGTTTCCTCATATTATTTATGTCTTTCTTTTGCTTTTCTTACCTTAACGAACATCTGGAACTTTTATAGGAGGGACAGAAAGGACAACCTTGCTTTGTCCCAGTTTGCAGAATAAAGTCCCTACTCTTAGACAATAAAATATGTTAATGTCTTTGTTTTTCTTTTCATGTGTATATTTTTATCAGAATAAAGCAGTTCCTTCTCAACAATAGGTTTCTGAGCTTTTATCACTACTGGATTATGAGGATTGTCATATAATTTTTCTGTATTAGTTGTAGGATTATGTTTTCTTCTTTAGACTTTATATTATATTTAGTTGTGTAGCTTAATTTTCAAATACTAAGCCAGCCTTGCTTCTCTGAAATACGTCTGGCTGGGCTTTGTTGTGTTTTATTATTCTGTACATCGCATGATTTAATTTGCTAGTGTTTGTGTCCACGCTCATGGTGAATGCTGTTGTGTGCTTTATTTTTTACTAATTCTATTTTACTTCCTGTTGCACTAGGGAATGAACTTGGGTGTGGTTTAATGTTTTTTTCATTTTTTTCGTGCTGTCTTTGATTTGATCCTTGAATCAAGGTAACCCTAACTTCATAAACTAAGTCGTTTTGCGAAAAGAAAAATGCTAATCTTACATAACTTCTTCTTTACATAACCAATGAAACCTCCTAGGTAGGAGATTTGATTTTTGGATGGTTTAAACTTTCAATTCAGGTTTTGTAAATCATTTGTAAGACTACTCAAGCTATCTATTTCATCTTGAATAATTTTTGATAATGTTCAGATTTCATGAATTGATCCATTTCAATTAAGTTCTCTAATTTATGTGAATACAGTTGTTTTTTCTCCTAAATGATTCTTTTAATGTGTAGTAATTTCTGACGAAATTTTCTTCCATTTGGTAGAGATTTAAAATTTTATTCGCAATCCCCAAAAATAGTTTTTACACTATTTGCCACTGGTTTCCATTTTGGCTTGTAAGATTTCACTTCATTAATTTCTGTGGAGTCTTTTGAATTTTGTGTGTGTGTGTGTGTGTGTGTGTGTGTGTGTGTGTGTGTAATGGCAGGGGGTGGGGGATCATTGGGAACTGTTCTACTGACTTATGTTCACAGTCCCCCTCCCACTTCCGCTCTCCCTTTTAATTCTGAGAAAGGTCTCACTGACTTGCCCAAGCAGGCATCAAATTGTGCATCTCTTGCCTCAGCCTCCCCCAGTACCTGGGATTAGAGGTAGCATCTCTATACTCAGCTCTGTTCTTATTTTTATTTCTTTGCTTCAACTTTGTATATCTTTTCATCTTGCTGTCTCTTTTTTTCGTTTCACTGGGTTAAAATCTAAAATATTAATTTGAGATTACTAATGTTTGAATCTTGAGTTCTCCCAGAGCCCCGTATGTTAGGAGTGTAGTCCCCAGTTGACCATACACTGTGAGGTGGGAAACTGTGTCAGATAAGGCCTAGCAGAGGCCTGCAAGTGACTGTTGGCATGTCCTTAGGGGGCACGCTGAGATCTGCCCCCTTCACTCTGCTGCCACTAGGGAATCAGTTTTCCCTGCGATGATGTGGCCTTGTGGTAGATCCAAAGTAGAGAGGGCCATTGATCATATACTGCAGCTTTCAAAACTATCAGCAGAAACAACCCTTTTCTCTTTATAAATTGATTACCTCAGATATCTGTTACAATGATGGAAAACTGACTATATAGTCACTTTTTCTCTTTTCTAATAAAAATTATTTAGTCCTAATTATTTGTTTTTCCACACAAGTATGACTATATCTGTTTCTCTAATTTGTATCATCTTTTCATGTTTGTTTAGTTCAGAATATTTTCTAAGTTCCTTTGATATTTCTTTTTGGCTCACAAATTATTAAAAATATGTTATTTACTAAATATTTGGAGAACATGTTCCTGTTTTTTTGTAATAACTTTGGATCTATTCCATTATGTCCAGAAAAAAGGCTTCTGTATGCTTTTAATTCTGTTAAATTTGTAGATCTGTTCTGAGCTAGAAAATGTTTTCTCCTGGAATAATTTCCATTAGCTTTGAAGAGCGTGCATGTTTTGTTATTTTGAGGTGAGGTAGTATATAAATGCTAACTAGTAGGGCTATTCAATTTCTTTATTTCCTTCCCGACTTTCTGCTTACTTGTCCAATCAAATATAAGAATGATGAAAATTCCTGAGACAATTCTGCATTTGTCTATTCTCCTTTTTCGTGCTGCCAGTTTTTGCTTTTCCAGTTTTGAGTCACTGTTGTAAGGCTGAGGTATCTAAGATCACTATCATTTTAGTTACCCGTCTCTCTTGTTTTGTAATGTCTCTCCTAATTCTTAGTCAATTTCATTATTTCAAAGTCTACAGTATCTAAAAATGTCCACTGAGCTTTCTAAAAATTCATTTGATACCCTATCTTTTCCATTATTTTACTCAAAATTTATTCCACGTGAACTGATTATCTTATAGAGAGCATAGTGCAGTTCCTTTTTTTGTTTTGTTTTAATCCATACTAGGAGCTTCTTTTATTTTAGTAATTGTGCTTATGCTGTCATTAGAATCGCTTTTCCCTTTTAACAAAGGCGTCACTTTTCAGTTTGTGCAGCTTCCAGCGATCTGAACATCACACCTCTGGCTACGTAATTTTTTCGTTATTTCTTGTTCAGAGTTTTCTCGGTTTCTTACACGGGACGGTTTATTTATTTATTTATTTATTTATTTATTTATTTATTTATTTATTTTGCCAAACTTGAGAAATCTTTATTTGTATTTTTTTCTTTCTTTCTTTCTGTGTGCCACCATGACTGTGTGTGGCTCTATCCACATTGTTTTTCTCAACTTTTTTCTTTCTGTTATTCATACTGGATAGTTTTTTGATCAATCTTTAAATTCACCAACCTTTCACTGTCATCTCCACGCTAATATTTAGATTATCCAAACAGGGTTTCTTCTAAAATTTTATTTTTCTTTTCTTAATCCATTTGCTGAAAGTTCCCATTCCTCTACTCATTACAAAAATGTTTGCTCTCTTCTCCTGGAACAATCTTATATTAGATGTTTCAATCATTGTAATGCTACTCCTAAGTCTGTGCCATGTTAAGGATTTTATTGCATTCAAATTAAGTTTTTCCTATTTCATTATATATCCAATAACTTCAGATTATATTCTTGTTTTCCATAAATTTGAAATATTATACTATGAGATCTTATTTTTACCCATATATATGAGATCTATTTTTAGATGATGCATGTTGTTTGATTTTTTATATGTGTGTAAAATCAACTTCGATAGTTGGCTTCAGACTCCCAGTTCCAAACTCCTATGGCTTTGATGAGCTGCAGTTACATTATCAGTTTTCAAAGCCTTTGCATTTGCTCCTGGAATGTGACTTTTGCATTCCAGCTGGAGAACTAAGGGGTAGTCTGGCAACAGTTTCATTCAAAAATTAATTTAAGGATCAGATCATGTGCTGATGAGCTGTCTGAGCAAAAGAGCTCATAATCAGTGCTGTAGGATGGTTTCCCCTCTCTCCTCCCACTCCATGACGTCCCTGGTACCTTACACCTCCCTGTACCTCTTATATTAGTTCTGCCAGAAGCTGTGAGGCTCAGCTCTGCCCCGTTGCTGCACACTTCTAGGACTATGTCTGCCTCCAGGTATATCCAGTAGGAAACCAGAGCCATAATGCAGTGTGGATAAAAGTTATTAGGTCATAGAAAATGTTATTTCATATTTATATACTTCCTTTTTTCAGCAATGCTGATGTCCCCACAACTACTACCACAGAACTGTAGAACACAGATGATGAGTTGGAAGAAGATATAGATAACTTTTTTAAAAAGAAGAATTTCTCCTACTTTGAGCATCGGGGTCCTTTTCTGGTTCTTACTCCAAAACAAAAGGGTTTGCCTGAAGTTTTCCCTGATGCCATCCTAATGACAGCTGCCAATTTTGAGCTATGTTAAGTCCAGTATGAGATATAATTATAAACACAGAAAAAAAAATGACAAACTCATTGCCACTTTGGTGGTGCTTTCAATGCATATTTTCTTTGAAGTCAGTCTTCTGTTTTAAATTTTATTAATTCTCATATAGTTGTTATATTGTGTTAAGTTTAAAAGGTTCTTCTAGTGGGAGAGAAAAGTAAAATCTGTACTTCGGCTTAACTGAAACCAGACAAAGTCAGCACTAGAGTCTGAGTCCTAAGTATTTACCAAAGGCCTATAATGCTAAAGGTTTAGCTACCAGTTTGGTGTGATTAGGAGGTGGAAGAAACCCTAAGAGGCCTTCAGGTCCCTAGGGGCACACACAAGCCATTGGGGATGGTGAGACTCTAGCCTCTAAGATCACTTTTTTGCTAGCTAGCAATGACGTGGTCCTGCATTTCTCCCATGAAGTGCCACTGCAGCCCAAAAGCAATATGGCCAACAAGCCATGGACTGCACTCTTTCAACTTAGCAGCCAAAATAAGCTTGCTCTCTTTACAAACTGATTATTTCAGATGTTCACTACACTAACACAGAGCTGACTAACATAACCTCAGTCTTCCAAAACCTCAGAAACAGTAAAGGGCTTATATCTTGTAACTTAGGAAAATTACCGATGGACTTTTATTTTTCTATAATGCAAATAAAGCATCTCAATAAATTCAATATCCTCTCATTATTATCATGCTTTGCCACTTAAGGAAAAACATTGGGAGGAAAAGGACAAATACAAACGAGCAGTTTTTGAAACAGCACAAGATTATGTCGGTGCTAATGACCCGAGGCACTGAAATATCATAGGAAACATTTCCACTCTCATAGGCTTTTATGTTTTCTGCATTTTTATATTTTTAATTGATAATATTCTACATACCACCATAAACCTGATCACAATATATTTGCTTAGAAAGAATATGAATTCTGTTCCTTACTTATTAGTATAATAAACTGAGAAAAAGAAGAAACTAACAGCAAATGTCAATTTTCTCCAACAATCAGGGGTTAAGAAAAGTTAATGATATCAAAAAATTCTGCTGAGATCAAAATGGTTTTTTTTTCTTTTTATTTGAGACAGGGTCTTGTTCCTAACTCCAGGCTGGTCCCGAACTCACTATGCAGCCCAGGCTGGCCTTGAAGTCAAGGCAATCCTCCTGCTTCACACTCTCAAGAGCTGAGATTACAGGAATGCGGCACCGTGCCTGGCTTATGCAGTGCTGGGGAATTGAACTCAGGGTCTTGTGCTTACTAAGCAAGTACTCTAACTGCTGTGCTATTCCTGCATCTCAGGGGTCTTTGGATTATACCAAGATCACAAAAACATGATGATAGACCTATTTATTCTACAGTATCCAGATGCGAAGTGCTAAGGCTTCTTGTGTTTAAGAGATATATATTAATATAGTCATGCTTGGTAGCCATGATAACAGAGTTAAGGGGAAAACCTGGCTCACAGTAAGAACAAAATAGGGAACGTTTTTAGTTATCTGGGGGAGAATAGGAAAAAGAAACAATTTTTTTTTTTAATGTGCAAGTCAGTTCATGCTAATCATCACTCTAGGTGCCTCATATCTAACACAGTACTCGGAAAAGGGGAGGACCTTCTGAACGCTCCAACTGGACAGGAATGAAAGAGAGGGACAGGAGTGAAAAGAGGACACTTTGAGATGAGAGAACTAAGGACAAATGACATAGAACAATACGTATCACCTTGTTTCTAGGTCTCTATGAGAAATAAGCACATGACGAGAGTCATCACCTTTTATACAAGGTTGACAGAAACTGGACAAAATCAGGTTTTCATACAGATAGCACAAGCTTACTTACTTATTCCTAAAAAGTTTCATTTTTACTGCTAGAGGATTAAGTTCTAAAATATTGACATTTGAGAAATAATCGTGATGATTTAATGTTTGAGATAAGTACTTTTAATACACAATTTTAAATTCTGATAAATACAGACAAGAATGTTCTAAATGTATTTATCAATAACAGAATGGTCATATGAATAGTTTGTTTGGAACATCCCGATTTATACTTTCTCCAATCAGTTATTAATTATGAATGTTCTAATTTTCAAATATATCTTGGTATAAAATACAAATTATATAATTATCCTATCGGTAAATGACCCTCACAGGGCTTTCTATTTCAAAGACAGAGCCATGCCCAGACCCAGTCTGACTGTCCACGGTTTTCTAGCTTTGGTGGGGATGCAGAGACCTGGTGCATTTGCCTATTCTGAGTTTTCCTCACCTGATTTATCTTCTTCCAAAAACCAATCTCCCATTCCCCTGACCTTTCCGTCCCACGGAGCAAGCAGGCAAAGCTCACATGCTTTAGTTTATCACTAACGAGATAGAGGAAAATATTAAAGGTAAAGAACTTACAAATGTCACTGTCTCGTATGATGTTCCTTCAACTCCATGCAGTCATCTGGTCTCCCATCAAATACGGTACTTGAAAATCAGTTTGAGTTTCTTTCCTGAACTCTCATTTTTAATAAACATTTTGCTCTTTTTCTCCTCATCCTCTCAGAGGATCACGTGCACACTTTCACCCCTCGGGCCTCACTGTCTCTCCATATAGAAGCCCTCACTCAATGTATAATACTGTGCATCCTTCCGTCTGTGTTGGCTTCCATATGTCAGAAGCCCATCCAGGCTTCACTGAGCTCTCAGTTCCAGCCCTCTCCAGGAAAAATTACATTATCATTTGGGCTGTGCTTTATCTAGAGGTGAGTGGAGAAATTCAGCTCAGTATCTGTGAAGGTCCCAGAGGGTTAGATCACCATTTACTTACATTAGTCAGAGACTTCAATTAAATATACAAAACCTTTCTCCCCAGTACCTAGAGAGGTGTCCCAGTGAATTGCTGGAGGTGGAGTCCCGAAAGTGCCATCTGCAGTATTGTGTCTGTCCCATTGAACACATCCATTTGCATGTTGAGGACAGACACAGTAAATGATGAACTATAGTTCATAACAACATATCTCACACAAATTCATAACCCCCCAGTGTTTAAAACCTGATCCTCATTTGTATAAAATTATGTACAGTAGCAGATTTTGCATGTTTCTACTAGGTTTAACAAGCTTTTCCGTTAAAATGTACTTCCCACTAGAAAAGGTGAGCAAAACCACCAGCGTTATCCTTGAATCCATCACGGAGCTTGACGTTGGATTTTTAATGTAGTTAAATAAATAACATAATAAATGTGCATCATCTCACTTGGATACTTAAATATGATACTACTTTACTTAGGAAGTATAATTTATACAGAAAAATGTTAGCCTTCTTTTTGCATATTAAAAAGAACTGCAGATTTAAAATACTGTATATTCGATGGTTTTTAAGTATAAATAATATAATTCTTACCATAAAGGTATTAGAGAAATGATCTCAGTGATGACTTCAAGCATTTTGCATCTCTGAAATTCTCTGTGGTTAAAGTGCCACAATGAAAAGAAAATGCTACACTGTTACTTAATGAAAATTGGGCTCCTTTAAAATTGGCCTAACCTCTTCTTCTCACCCAATAAAAATGATTACTTCTGCTGACATGTCGTTTGGAGAATGTATTGGTATGCGGAAAGGGAAGTGTCTGGAGATTCTCACATGTAAAGTGTTAACATAAAAGGGTTATTTAAATACGTCTTAGTATCTTAATGTGATTTGAGGGGGGCAGTGGCTTCCTGGGTGGCCTGTGTGTCTGTTTGATGATTTGAGAGTATAGGAAATTAGAAGGTTCAGAAACGCAGACAAGAATAAACAGTATCATTTCAACCTACTCAACGACAGGAATAGCACATTCTTAGGAGTATGAAAGAGGTCTCAGCAAGAGGATGCAGGAGGGGCGAGAGCATCTGAGAGCTGGAAACTGGAGGATGCAGGACGCAGAGGCTGTCTCGTCAACAGGTACCAGAAAAATGTTCATGGCAGAAAACTCACTCATTGATTATTACTCGTTTTTTCTGCACAAGTATTTACCAGTTTTCTATAATTTAAAGCCTTTATAAGGTCTTAACAAACACATGTACATGCACAGACACACACACACAATCACTAAGCATTACCATTAATTATCCATCATGCACAGTTAGAAGAATTACTCAAAGAGGGTGATGCAGAGCTGCACTATCACAGCACCTTTCCATCAGCTCCCCAAGACATTTTAAAGCAATACCTGCAAGGTCAAAGGGCATCTATATTTTACTGATAGTGCAAAAATAGGGTAGGCAAAATTGCCTACCCAGGTCGAGGTACTAGAACCATATTATATTGTCATTTCATTTTTCAATGCTGCTTACTTCTAGATGGAAAAAATGCCAGTCTCACCCAAAAATGCCCTAAGACAAACAGCAAAACTTATTCACTGGATAAAATGTGAATATTTGGGTGTTTGCATTTTTAATGTTTTGTAAAACAAAAAGTAGGGAGTAATTTTTATTTTTGCTACAGACTAAAATAGATGTTGTTTCAATTAAAAATAGCACACAGTTTTCTAAGTTGTAAACAGAACTAGCTGCTTTTTGAGAAGCACCACTTTTAAATGTTGGGCACTCAGGCTTGGAACTCAGCTTACACCCAAAAAATGAACAAAATGAACCTGTCACTCCACAACAGTGTAATGATGGCAGTGCTTTGGGGTAATCATAAAATTTGGGTTTTCAAATAGAGACAAAATATTTAAAACTTTTACTGTCACTAAGAGCATAAACAAATTTTTGATAACAATGATACTATTGACAAAAGTGATGTTTATAACAATATATACTATAGTAAAATACGTCAACACTTGAAATCTTGTCTTACTGACGGAGCTAATACTTTTCTGTTGACCAGTGGCTGATGTTCATAAGAAAACATACAAGATTAAAGCAGCCATTTAAGGAGAAAGATACAAAAAGACATCAATGGAATAGAGGCATGAAAACTTCATCGATCTGCTTTTGAGACTGTACACTCAGCCACAAACCTTCAAGACGCTATCACTTTGGCTTTAGCGAATATTCAATACAGATCCACAATAATCTGAACATAGTTCCCTACTTTACAACTACATACAAACGCCAAGCTAGATGATCCTCCTGGAGGCACCCAGGAGAACATGCGATAACACCTTCATAACAAAGCAGATGCGGATCCGGCTGTCGCCTACAGATCAGACATGTGGAGATTCATTAAAAAACATAAAAGAGAAGTCATGAATTCTCACTAATTGAATAGTATATGCGAATTTGATTTTAAAAAGTATGAATGCATATACTTTGAACATCTGATACGTTTACTTTTGTTCATTTAAATTAATTGAATAGTTTTAGAATTTTTCCATTTTCATTTCTTATACAGTAACAACCGGTAGACATAACCAATATATTAAAGCTTTTCCAGGGCACGCAATGCTCGTGGTTAAAGTGCTTGCCTAGGAAGTGCAAGGCCCTGGGTTCGATTCCCCAGCACCACATCCATGGCGGCTGGAACCCCAGCTCTCCTAAGGTTGAGGCAAGAGCATCGCCATAGGTTTGTGGCCCACCCGGACTATACAGTGACTCCACAAGAGGCCTGTATTACAGAGTGAGATTCTGCATTAGAAAAAAAACCCTCAATACTGTAAATACTAAATACTGAGAGAATCATTTGATTTTTACATGCAGAATATTTAACCATTTACAAGACAGTTTCTAAAATCACTCGAAACAAAACAAAACGTATCATGCTATCATAACTATGAAACTTATTTTCTGAATCAGTGTGAATGCGGATCAAGTTGAATGGCATTCATGCAACAAAATGCAACAAATACAAACACGTGTTCCTCGATGCTTCAAAAATCTTTCTAAAAAGAGTCTTCTTCCATGGTAAGAAAGTTCTGCTTGCAAATCAGTTGTATATATAAGTGCTACAGAATTTTAAAAATAACACAAACTCCCTTAAATGCACAGCCGAGGTCACAGGGAAGGGGACCTCCTATGGGTCTAAAGAAAGAAAAGGAAAACGCAGCTCTTGGAGCTGGCACTCTTGTGGTAAGTTTTGGGTATTTACGAACATTTAGATCTTAAGTTTCTATTCAAGCTGAAGCCTTGGAATTGAGTGGCTCAACAAGTGAGGAGGAGGACATTGCATTTCCTTTTCTTCTTTCAATAAAAATCAAAAAATGTTAAACCCAATGAAAAGATAGGTTAGAAAAACAACTTGCTCCCTGGGGAAAAAAATAACGGCATGAAAACTTGACTACTTTGACTTTGTTTTTTGTCTATATGTTTGTTTTAATTTCTGCATTATTTCGGTTTGATTTGTTTTCTTCCAATTCCCCCCTGTGAATATTCAAGTAACTTTCAGTACCTGTACTGTCTAACTAAGGAATACTCAAGCAAAACGCTGCAGTTCTTCATAACTTAAGACTGCGTTTTAGTATCTCTATGTTTTCCTACCAGGTAATACTTTCCATGTGTAGCTTTGCGCTCTCTCTCTCTCTCTCTCTCTCTCTCTCTCTCTCTCTCTTTCATGGCGCAGCTCACATAGTGCAAAGATAATTAATTTACTTGATTTTGTGACTATTCTCCTGCAGCATATCTTTAAACATAGCAGTCTTTTACACATATGCCTGAGGAAGCAATTAATGGTACCATATTCTATATATGGCAGTTTAAGTAGGTATTGCTAAAATTTCCTAAATGGTTACCCAATTTACATTTCCCCTTGAAGCATATAGTTGTTCTCATACAATCACACGCTTCCTATCACTTAACAATGTCAAAGTTTAACTTCATCAGTCTTCTCGGCAGAAATTTCCTTGCAATCTTTATGTTGACTTTACTCACTGCCATTGAGATTGAATATTTTGCTGGCTATGTGTATTGCAAATACTATGTATCACTTAATCTTAGATCCCTATTATTTCACATTACGATGTATCTCAAAATCAATATCTTAGAATTAAAATTCATCATTTTGTCTTATTTAGTAATATATAAAGTAATGATGTGTCCTGTAGTCAATGACAATGGAAGGTACTGTAAAGTGTATGAAATATAGCATGCTTCTCTGGACAGAAACTAGGTTTATTTTTTCAATCTCATGATGGCTTTCAATATGTTGAGAACTTGATTAATAATATAAATGAATTTCAACAACTATTTTCTTAATGATTAGCATTTATGTTTTCTTTAAGCAACCTGTCTATATATCTTAAACTTTGAAAATTGCGTTTCTATATTTTTTCTATTTAAAAAATTTTAAACCATATTAATTTTTCCATGTGACTAATCATCCTAACAACATTTATTGGATAGTCCTATATACCCAGTGAACTGCCTCATAAATCTAGTTTCCAAATATGTATGGTTGAATTTTTCCATTTACTGCTTTTAGTGTATCTTGATACCGAGACAGCTGACTCCTCCTCTAGATTCTTTCTTTAGTAGATTCGTGGGATTCCTCTATATTTTTCCACATACTAATTGGAGCGAAGCTACCTACCGGGTTCTGCCAAAACTTCTTAGAACTTCTATTAGATAGATCAATTTGAGAGACCTAAATATTTATTTTATATTTCACCTTTTGGACTATGGGAAAGCTTCTTTCTTCGTGAGTTAAGTCTTGCCTTTTGAACTGCTCTATAGTTTTTAATGCTCTTCATCTGCTCTTGCATACTGATCATTGGACACATCCGAAAGCATGTTATGTTTTTTCATATAGTAAATAGAATTTTAACTGAATTTCTTCCTTTCACTGGTATAGTAAATGCAATTGGCATTATGTAATAATGTGAAATCTAGTGTCCTTGATGATTTATTCTATTACTTCTCAATATTTAATTCCATATTCTCTAGGTTTATTCCTTATGTAGATGCATTATCTGCTTTATCTTAAGCTTTACATTTTTCAATATGCTGCCCCATAGAGGTAATAGTAGCAGAACTTTCTCATTTCTTAGTCTGAAAGGAATGCTTTTAATACTTCACTATTTAAGAAAAATATTTATGTAGTTTTGTAAATACTTTCAGTGGATAATAAAGTTTCTATTGTACCCTATTTTGCCAAGAGTTTTTATCATAAATGTGTTTTGGATTGGAGGAAAGACATTCTATTTTTCCAAAGAAGATCATATGGTTTTTATCTTTAATTGGAATATAGCTACATTTTAATATTTTAATGTTGAACTACCCCAGAATTTCTACAATAAATCTGGCATAAAATAATCCACTTGGTTATTCAAAACATATCGTGAGATACTAGCTGCTATTTTTGGCTTTGATTTTCTTCATTTCTTTCTTAAGTAATGATGATTTATCATTTTTCTTTCTTACATGGTCATATCAGGATTTTGTAAGAAATTGGTATGGCTTTAATTGTCTTTGTTTCTATTCTTTATGACAGCTTGTGTTTTATTGGAATGGTCTGTTTTTGGAATTCGGGTCATCTGTAAAGTCGTTAGGGTTTAGTATTTTCTTGGGAAAATATTTGTTTTATTTAATTGTTAAAGGATAATACAATTCTTCTTTTTTCTTTGGTTTAGCTTTCAGCTAAAATTGATCAAACTGTAATTAATTATGTGTGTTAGCACAGCCTTAGGCCTGAGTTTGTTACCCTCTGGGTTTTGTTTTGTGGAATTTTGATTTTGTTTTCCTTTGTTTTGTTATGATGTGTTACTGTGATTACACGCATGTGTCAATATTCCTGACTCTATTATTCCTTCTGTTTATCTATATATCATGGTACCAATTTATACCTTTGAAATTTACACTCAAGCTCTTCAGTAGTGAGAGTCAGAGCAGTTGACCTATAATAAACATCTGATAGTACTCTATTTCTTTACCATTTCTCTACTCATGATGTGTGATTATTTATTAGTGCTTAGTCTTTTTATGACTACTGTAAAAAATCATCACAACATCATTTGCTTGAAGAATCCAAATATATTCTCTTGGGGGTCTGTAGAATTTGTCCCAGAGCTCAGTGTCCGAATTTCATGTGTAGGTAGAGCTATCTCCATTCCTGTCTGGAGGTCCCAGAAGACGTGTTGCTTTCTTGCCTCTGCAACTTCTAGAGGCTTCTACTGTGGCCCCTCTTCTGCCTGCACAGCTATTGCTGAAGAGCTGGCTCTTTTTCACATCACACTTTTCCCATCCCTTCCTCAGTAATCAGATCACCTTCTGACTCAAAACTCTTGCTACCTCCCTTTATTTGTTTTGGTTCTTTTGTGTTTTGTTTTATTATTTATTAACTTATTTATTTGTAACAGGGTATTGCTCTGTAGTCCAGGGTGGTCCTAAATTTACTACGAAGACCAGGCTGGGCTTGAACTCATAGCAACTCCCCTGCCTCGGTTTCCAGTGTGCTGGGATCACAGGCATGTGCCACCACACTCAGTTTCTGTCTTCCTACCTCTCTTTCTGAAGAGCCTTGTAATTTACACTGAGTATACCAGAAAATCTGAGCCCTTCTCCCAACTTATGCACAGGAGATTCAAAAATTTAACTCTATCTACACCATAGTTTTTTCTTTCCTATGTAACTTAACATTTTCATTAATTCCGTTTCCACTAATTCCAGTAAGACAAGTACATTTTTAAGAATTATCATTCTGACTGCCAAAAAGAGAAGGAAACTTCACTAGCAATAAACTATTGAGTGTGAAGTAAACTTGTTTCTGAGATGCACAAAAGTCAATGTATGTTTTTAAATTGCTATTTTGTTGATTAAAATGTTTGCTGGTGTCAGGGCTGGTGGCTCAAGACTATATCTATAGTACTTTAGGAGGCTTGGGAAGGATTTTGACATATTTGAAGACAGCTTGGACAAGTCAGCAATTAGGAAAACCTGTCTCAAAACCAAATTTTTAAAAAAATTGGTTTGGAATCTAGCATAGTACAAAAAGACGGGGTTCAATCTTAAGGAGTAATATACACACAGACACACAAAAAGCTTATTGACATGGCATTTTTCTAGTATCCCCATATTACAAAAGCTTTTAATAAAAGAACATTACTAAGGGCAGGGAAGTAAAAATCATTTTTTACTTTTTAACTTCATGAGTAGCTTTTCAAACGTAAGTTTCCATCAATAATGACAATTTATCAAATGAAGCACTTATTTGTAATCATGTATTCTCTACCAGCTGAGGAAAAGTAGAATGATCACACACATTCTCTCTCTCTCTCTCTCTCTCTCTCTCTCTCTCTCTCTCTCTCATTCACACACATGACTGTACCAGAAAAGGGATAATTATTGTAACTACAACTGATTATATGCTTCAGAAACCTTTGAAACGGTTTTCAGAAGATACATGCAAAGATTTGGAGTTTGTTGTAAACAGAGCTTGACGGTCACTATGGTTATGCCTCAGAGGACCAGAATGTTGATAGAAATGTGGACAGCCAAGGTTTATAAGGTCTCAGTTGGGGATGAGAAAATTATTGAAAATAGGACTAAAAATCATGCCCCTTATGCTCCAGAAAAAAATTTGTCTAGATGGTGTCTACATCTTACGATGTTTCATATAGCTGAATTCCACAGTAATGCAGTAGCTGATCTTTTGGAAGAAATTTCAACCCAATCTAGCAGTCAGGTGGAGTTGTATCGCTTTCACCCACTTGTATGGCAAGAATTGGAATCAAAAGTAGAGCAGAAAATTTTACACTTTGGCAGTAAAACAGCATGACCACACCTATCTAGCCTGAAGAATACAAACATGCAAATATTTCATTTGAGAAACAGGTCCATGGGCCCCCAGTTAAAGAACAGATGTCTATTAATTGTTTTGCTAGAATACATTTCACCAGGCTCAGTTCTACAGGTACTCAGAGGCCATGGCAGCTCTGGCCCCAAGAGATCAGAACTACTGGTCATACTGGCAGCAGACTCTGATATTTATTGGGGGATGCTGGTTTATTCAGCATATATGCAAAGCATACAAAGCTGTCCTGTCACAGAGGCATCTACTTGAGCTCAAAAGACAGCCCAAGAGTGCAAACAAGAAACCCCTGAGAAGAGGGTACATGAAGCTGTGGGGGAAAAGCGGAAGACATAGTAGGGACCGCACGAAGTCAGAGGTACTGGGAATGTGGAATGTCTGGAAAGAATCACCAAAGACAGTGAGTACAGGCAGCCCGAGAGTGAGCTGTGGTGGCACCAAGCAAGGCCACAGGGTTGGGGCTACCCAAGTACTGTGAATCTGAATCTCACCAGTATGTGTCCCAGGTGCCAAACATACAGTTTGCTCTGCTGGGTTTTATGCTTGCTTTGGCCCTATTCATTTCCATCCCTGCCATTCCTCCCTTTTCCTGTGGGATATTTACACTGTACTATCACATACTGGAATTGCGTAGTTTGTCTTTTGAAATGTCAGGGGTTTACAGCAAAGAGTTTGCTTTGAGTCTCAGAGGAAGCTTTGGACTTGGAATTTTGAACAACGCTGGAACTGTTGAGATTTGAGGAAGGCACTACTGAGTTTTCTGATAGTTTCCAAAATAGTTATATCATGTTAGGCAAAATTATGACCTTGTGTTTACTTGGATATTAACAGTAGTTTAAAGAGATAAGTTTAAGTGTAAAGGGGTAGAGTGTGACATTTAAGCTAGATTGTCATTTTTCTTTGCTTTGAACCTGTCTATGGGTTAATAACACACACATGTGGTTGTTTTGGGGTGGGCTATGAAGGTGTTCCCTCAGCTGTAATATCTGGTCCCTGACCCCTTCCTACTCCCTCCCTCACTCTGGCTGCTGGTCACAAGGAAGGGAGCAGCTGTGTCCCGCCAGGCCCTGGTGTCATGACGTGCCCACTGTGGAACCACTGGCAGTAGACTGACCTCTCTTAGATCATGAGCCAAATTAAATCTATCTCAAATCACACACGCCAGCTATTTTATACGGGCAGTGGGAAAGTTGACTAATAAAGACATTTTATAGATTTTGTACATGCTACTGTATGTACAAAGAATACTCACAACTTAGATAAATTTTCTTTGAACATACACTCCAAAGAATTTAAAGCATATATAATTCAAAAATACATCTGTCATCCAGAAAAATATTCATTCATTAAAACTGCAGTTAATGTATTTTTGTCTCTGGTTAACAATAACAGGTTTTTATTGCATATATGAAGTACTTTAGAGAAAAGAGCAAAAAAATTAATGGCAATTTTTAAATATTACTTAAATTATTTCTCCCATACATACTTTAGACAGACTTCAGGCTATTTCAGTAATAACTGAAGCGGTAACAGATGATCAACATTTGGAAAATGCAGATTTCTGAATTTCTTTACAAATATTCTTTAAAAATCAGTACAATCATTTTTTATATTTTACTAATTGATGTGTCCAAGGATCCCAGAGATCCAAAAATAACTTATGAATATTTTTACATAAACTTACCAACAGTGTCACAGGGCTCATCTTTGTGTACACAGAAATCTTTTCTAGAAAGAAAAGGAGAAAAATCAAGGTAAACATTAACCTCTTTCAAATATATATATGTATATGGGACTCATGTTAAAATTATATTAATTTAATCACTCCTTTTAGGCTCATGTTGATGAATACTTGAATGACATCTTTTATTTCTAAAAGAAAACTCAGAATAAATTTAACTAAAATTTTAATACTAAGATGATGTAAAACTGATTCAGATTTTATGGTACATTTATATTTGCTACAATATTGAGAATTTTTTCCATTTCAGAGATATTTAAAAAATAAAATCTCATCTTCTTTTGCATTTTTGCAAGATTTTACTGCTTTCTTAAAAAATGGTATCTGATGTTGAGTCATGACTTTCTCCTTATAAAATTACTGGAAGAACTCTGATTCACATAACCTAAAAAGCGATTTTCAGATTGAAGTTTTAAATATAAGAAAAACTATTTAAAATGTATCATTTTATGTCATAAGATAGGCAAATATTTTAAAAGACCAAAATCATTTTAGTAAGAATGGGATGAAAGTAATACTTTATGCTAATGGAATATAATTTTGAATAATATTCTGTAATTTTGCTGTTTACTCTGCCACCCTGTCTTGAATAGCCTTCCCTCTTTGTGCCAGTGATCTCAGGGAAATGACCATATTGCCTCAGAAGCTCACTGCATTGGCTGCTACAGCTCTTTTTATTTTTGTTGACTCATTGATACACATAAAAAGAGGATATACATATATAATTTATAAATATCTGTACGATTATATAGATACACAATTATGTAGGATTTATAATACATATATAATTATATAACCCATACATAAAATAAATAAAAAACCTATAGATATTCCAAATGGAAATATGGATATCTATAGCTAATTATAATTACACAGTCAGGCAGATTATTAAATAATTAAGCAAATAAATTCATTCTGTTAACAGCCATATAGAAATTAAGTGTAATAAGATGACAGGTTTCTATATTGTTAGTATTAGGCCTTAATATTCATAGAATCAATTAGGCAATTGAGGCCATACCATGCACCAATTTTTAAAAACTCTACCACAATAACTTGCTCACACTGGTCTCTATTAATGTTTAACATTTTTTCAAATGTATCTTTTTCCAGTTAAGGATTGCATTTAGAAATTATTATAAAATTAGTGATTGATATAATATTGTTATTTCCCTTTCAAATATTAAAAGAAAAACTGTGGACAGCTATGGATTTAAATAAACTAAGCAATAAACTATTTTATATTAATATTTGTTAAAACTGTTCACCCTTTCTCCTGGCAAATTCCTAACATGAATCTAAAAAACAGATACAGAATCAACTCTTGATTAAAAAGCTCAAAAGGAACTTGATGTAAATGGATGTATTCAAATCTCATATAATATTTAGGAATATTTTTCTTATTCTCCAATTATAACTACACATTTAACCAAGTATGATAGCCTGTCACATGAACTGCTTCATAAGAAAAATGACTAGAAGATACGGGATTCCTATTCGTCTCCTAGCTGGGGACACTTCTCCAGTACTAAGTAGGGCTCAAGTAAGGCAGAGACTCAGGCCATCTTGCAAGCTATCCCACTCCCTTGCTTGCATTTATCATAGTGATCATGCCTTCTCCCACCTCTGTTTGCATGTGGAATCCATGCTAGATAATGTGGCTCTACAGAAGGCCAACTCTCTCTGCTGACTTGTAGGGGTGAGCCGAGCTTAAACACAGTGGGTGTAAACGAACTAGTGGTACAATGTACCATCTATTGATTGTGGTGTGTTATCAAACACAAGAAACAGAGAAAAATGTTTTCATTAGTTTACACAAATTTTAAGTTTCCTCTTGAAGATGCTTTTATTTTTTATTCTGGTGAATCTGTAAACAAATTAAACCCTCCCTGATGGTTATAAATTAGTACAATGGGAATTTTAATATTTTTTGGCTTTGGTTTTATAGTAGTCCAGGTTGTCTTGAACTCACTATGTAGCCTACAAACTCAGCAATCCTCCTGCCTCATCCTCCAGAGTTCTGGGATTACAAGCATGTGCCACCATGCCTAGTTTATGTGGTGCTGGGGAATTGAAATCAGGCCCTTGTGTGCTAAATGCTTCGCTATTCTTCTCACCCTAGATGTTTTCTTGACACATAATATTTCTTTCATTGTCAACACATAGAACATATAACTCTAGTAGCATTGAAAATGTCTTATAGATCTGTTTCTACTAAATAAATGTCACAAAGATTTATTTTTGTTTATTAAAAAAATAAAGAGAACAAAAAGACCTTGATGGCCAATCCAAGTGTACAATGGGAATTTTAATATCTATGCTTTTTTTATTGGTTAAAAAACATCCTTCTGAGACCACACTCTAAAATTAGAAAGAACGCTCCAGGTAAATGAGAAAGGATGCACTGAGATTCTATCCCATAATCATAACCACTCTAGCTACCTTACAGTAGTGCTCTGCAAAGGTGACCTCATAGTCAGCTTCCCTTTCAATATATAACATAGAGAACTGAAAATCCTATGAGTGTAGGCAGAACAAGACTCCTCCCAATCAGAATATTTATTTAAAGGTGATAATTAAGGGTTTTTTCCAACAGCTGAGTGGTTCCCTGGAGAACCTAACTGAGGTAAACCCCACCACACCCTTTCACACCTCAAGCATCTTTCCACTGCGAAACCAACTTCCATCGCCTCAGATTTTCTGGTGAGAGTACTCAGGTCATTTAACCCCAAAATTTCTGCTCAAAACACAGCTCACTTTTTTAGAGGATGGAAGACGGCTGATACCGAAAGAGCACGTGAGTGGCCCTCACCGCTTCATTTCAGTGGATGAAGTGCCTAGAGGGAAGGTTCCCTCTTTGCTGTCTTTCAATCTATCTGTTCCTTCAGTTCTTCCTTGAGTCTGAGAATGACAGAGTTCCCACCACCTATCAGGACACACACATCTTTCTTCTATGCCAAACACTGAACAGGAGACAAAAGTTAAATCAAGTCTCTTCTGTAAAGGCCAAGAAGATGACATTCATTGTCACCTCCATACAGCGATAAGGTCTCTGGGATCTGGTACTCAACTTGGGTACAACTGGTCTTTTCGCCTCCAAAATAACTCCAAAAGATATAGGAAAATATATTTCCCTGGTGGCACAAGGTACCTAGAATCTGAATGTAACTACAGATGAAGAGAAGTAGAAAATCTCCTGGCCTATTCGTGATAAATAAGTGACAAAACACACCTACCATTTAGGTACATAGGGTGCTGTAAAAAATCAAACTTTCCAAGGTTATGCTACACCTGCTCACTCAGGTTGGGCACTGCATAACCTAAATTGCACTCACACACACAAGCCCTCAGTTCACTCTCTCTGCTCCTGTGTAGTGCAGAATCAGTACACTCGGAAGTGGTGGGACCCTCTTAAGTGTTTCTCCTTTGTCAAGTTATGAACAAAGCGAAGAACAAAAGCTAACGCAGGCTTCTTCTGTAAAGGGTCAGAAGAGGATGACTCAACAGCCACCTCTGTAATGCGCTAAGGTCCCTGGGATCAGTGAGACAAAAGCCGGGAGAATTGCACTGAATAATGGAGAGTTTTATTTTTCAATTGCGTCTGCCAGTAAACGAACAGAGAAAGAAACACCCAAAGCAGATGACACTGAATAAAAATGGCAATGGAGCAAATCAAAGAACCACACAAAATCAAATCTTCACCTCGTGCACAAGGATCACTGAGTGTAAAGTGTATTCAGACATAGAGGGAAAGGCATTTCATGTGTTATGTGGGGTTTTTTCTAAGTATATAATACATCATATCATGAGCGATGGGGATCGCACATAATGTGAAGCAAGGGACATCACCTGTAACTAAACAACAAGATAAAACTATGGCAAATGCTCACTGTTAAGTGTACGTCAACTCTCATGCAGCCAATTTTTGTTTACTTATACAACAAATTCATAGAACACACTATTTTAAAAAATGAAACACCTGCAATTTCTTCTACCCAAAAGCACTAGCTATACCTCTTGTTAAATTGAAGAACAAATCGTCAGCAACATTTTTATAACTTGGATGAATCCATCACTCTTAATCTTCAATTCTTTACCTGTTAATTTCTTTCTAGAAGACCAAAGTAATATATTTCTAATTGTAATAAAACATTCAGAGTTTTGGACAGAGGAGTAACAGAAAAAATTTTTTGATGCAGACCTCTGTTTGTGTGGGTGCAAATTCATATTTTTGGCTATTAAGTCACTGCATATGAAGTCTGCATCAGCATTTCATTATGGGAGTTTATGGAAATGATACTGTTAGACTTTGGCAACTGGGAAAGACCAATAAATTCTGCTTAAGTTCTGATTTATTGAAATAAAAATAATTCAGACTTTAACTTCCGAGAATGAAGATGCATCTGAGAATAAGACTCATCGTTTTATGGTTCCTTGGGATATACCTATAAATGATTCATTCAAATATTATTCTGTGACTTGTGTTAAAACAAGATATGCCTGCAATTTCTATGGTTTATTAATTTTTTAGCTTACTTGCCAATGATATTCTTTTAACACGAACTTTCAGTAATAAACCAAAAACATTTTAGTCAATGGGCAAGGTAAAAGCCATCATTAAGAAATCTGAATTTTAAATTACAGCATTTTTGACAGGGAGGGAGGTAAGCTTTCTCAATGACTTCAGAGAGAAACCTGAAAATTATACCGAGAAATCAAAGTGGACAGCTGAGAGACCATGCTCTTTGTTTTCTGCTACCTTGAGCCCACGGGCACTAGGTCAGCTTTAAACCATTACGCTGTGTCACGCAGAACAACATGACAAATACATTGCCTCGGATAGGTTTGGATCTATAAAAACAGTATGCATTTTACCCGAGACCAAAATTAATCCTGTAGCTAAAATGTCTTCCTAGTAATGTGTCTTCACGGCATGCAACATCTAATAATCAGCTGAGATCTGCATTCACTAGGAACGGAATCTGCCTGTGAGGTTAGCCTGACAAAAAAAATTTAATTTTTACAGGTTTCTTATGAAGCTAATGATCTGATCCTCATTCTCTTCAAAATAACCTAAAACAAATTTCACCACAACTGCACAGAGCATGTATTTTGATTTTTCTAAGCAATTGGTACTAGGTCACCTAGGAATAAAATACTTAATTTTGTGGGGCTAATTGAACTGCTATGGCACAGGACACAAAAATAGGAAGTAAGGCCGATCCTTTACGTAACTCAGCAAAATGAAAGGGGTGAGGAGAGGGAGGGACAAGAGGTTTCAGTGACTATCAGTATTGTATATGTACATACCTCCCTGCCAGAGAAAATACTTTCAGCCACCCAAAATATTAGCATGTGTTTACAGCTATAAAGATACCTGTAGGACTAAAAGACAGTGTGCTGTGTAAATAAAAATGTAAATGAAATAGGACATTTCTGATGCATTTATGCAAATATATTATCTCTGGTCCTCCCTCTATTTGTAGACCAATATGATTCTGGTTTTTTTGTTTTTTTGTTTGTTTGTTTGCTGCAATAACTAATTCCAGGCTCAAAGGCTTAAAAATACAAATTGCTTATGCTCTAGTTCTGGAGGGGAGCTAATACAGTCCTTATCTGGCTACTATCATTGAGGCCGCTGTCCTGTTGGAGGCTCTAGCATAGTCTATTTTTTTTCCGGCTTCTCATACTCCACATTCTTTAGCTGGGGGCTCTTGTGCCATCTGCAAAGCTACCTGTGTATCACCTTCCAAACCCTCTCTGGCTCCTGTCATTAACTGGATGCACTCTGGCGATCCTGAATAATCTCCCCAACTCAACACCCTTAATTTAAGCACCTCTGAAAAGCCCCTTTTGCCACATAAGGTGACATAATCACGGGTTCTGAGGATCAGGACACGGGTGTCCCCAAGGAAACGCTATTCTACTTGGCACCACTCATGCCACAAAGAGATGATGATGACACAGATTAAAGTAGAAAAAAAAAGGCAAATGTAAGAAATGCATATGCATGCTACTAACACCGATTCCCTATGGGTTAGACAGTGAAATTTGAGTAATTGCCAATTCACTATAAGAACTAAACTGCTTAACATGAGGGAATGTTTATGTTAAAAATTTTTTAAGGACTGTTTTTAAACTTTGATCATGAGACCGTGTTTAGGGAAAAAGTAATAGAATTATAATGTAACATTTCCTGAGGAATATTTAAGGAAAAGTGACTATCTAGATTAGATTTTGAGGGGAAAATATAAATTATAAAATAAAATAGTGTAAAATTTAAGCTAACATTGTAAGAATGATATCTTGTTTCCTAAGTGAATTGGCGAACAGGGAGTTGTTGATTTTTCTTTACGGTTTTTGTATATTTGCAATATCACAGTACTCCTTTTGAACTTTTTCTAAAACAATGCATGGGTTGCATATCTGAGAAAGATTAGAAATGAGGAATGCAGTAATGAAAAGTAAGTAGTGAAGAATGCTGGTGTTGAAGTTTTATAACACGAAAAAGTAATAACTTATGCAGGTTAAGTTCTTGTTTTCATAGTTTAGAAGAGAAATGGCATTAGATATACAGAATAAAAGTAATGTCACAGTTTTGGTGGAGAGAAAATTATTCTATAGATATTAGTCCCAATATTTAAAAATGCATAGCAAAGTACACACATAAGCAATAAAATAAGAAATGTATTTTTAAAATATTAAAAGTACTTCTCTTTAGGAGTTATAGGATAATTACTATCTTTATTACTATATATTTCAAATGTCCCTAATAAATCTAATGCTTTGACAGTAAGTAGAGAAAAAAGTAACTTACTAATCAAATTCTGATTATCATATGTAGTCCTATAAGTAATTTTCAAGGTCTACTAGTATAAGAAAGCATGACAGATTTTATCAATCTATTAATAATTATACAAAATAAATGTATTTCATATTATCTGAAATTGCTACCTTCTTATATTTTTATGTAAGCTTTGCCAAAATTAATGCTTCTATCTTTCTAGGATAAATATCTAAAATCTGACTCGAGTGATAGGGTAATATTATGAATTCATAATTTTTTTTAAAAAATCTGGTTTCCAAAATGGTTATGCCAGTTTATCCTCTCACAAGTAGATAAGGCGTGCTCCACACCCTCACTGTCACGAACACTGAGGCCATTCAGGTAGGGGTGGATTTAATTTGCATTTTACTGATGATTCATGACTTTGAGCATCTTTCAGAGTCCTTATTAAAGATTTGTATTTTTCTTTTTATTGAATTCTATGATTTAGATTTTATTTTATATAAAAAATATATAGATGTATAGATTTATGTGTTTACTTACACATATATATATGTGAATACACACATACTTGCTTGCATACATTCTGGATATGAGTCCTTTGTGATATCTATCATATGTATGGTATTTATGTATGTTATATATGTGGCAAACATTCTCTTGAAATTTTTAGCTTTTAAAACCATCTATGTGAAAACAAGAGTTTTCATTTTGAAAAAAATCCTAATTTCTACTGTTGATGCATTTGATTAATGTCTTTTATATCTTAAGATACTGCTGTCTTATTCTTGACATTGAGGAGGGTGAGGGAAGGTCAAAAAGGAGGCGGGAAAGGGACTGCGGCGCTGTGACAATACGTGTGCAGCATCCTGATGCTCAGTGCAGCCACTGTACACTGCTCATGTTTCCTAATAAATATCGAAGAAAAAATATTGTAGCTCTCATGTCTAGGTCTATATGCCTAGAGTGAATAACATTATATTTATTATTAAGTAGGGCTGACATTCTTTTTAAAAATTTTTGGTCACACAGATATCCAGATATCCAATTGTTCATCGGTGAATACGCTTTTCATATTATTGAATTGTGTTCGGTTCTTTATTTTAAATCAATTGGCTCAGCATGTATGAGTCTGTCTTTAGATTTATACCGTGTTTGTTTGACATGTATACGTAACTATCTTGACCCAAACTATTGGAGGAAATTTTGATGTCAAATACCGTAAGCCATCAAAATTTTTACTTATTAAACATTGTTAAAATTATCCTAGGTCTTTTGAATTTTCAAATACATAAATAAATAAGCTTATCTGAAAACAGCTTCGGAGCTTTCCGTCGGATGATGTTAAATACACAGTTTAGTTTGAGGAAAATGAACACCTTAGTAATACTTAGTTTTTCCATAAATACTTTGGATTTAATTTAGAGCTTAATTTCAGCAGGACTATGTGGTGTCATTTTAAATGTATTCACAAGTTTTATTGAGATTATTACTATTTTATGGTTTATTACAAAAGTTAGGCTGTATTTATTTCATTTTACACTTTGAGTATATAGAAAAACAATTCATCTTTACTAATAGACTTTTGTCCTATGCCTCCAAACTGCAGTTATATATCTTAACGTCCAATTTTCTAGGCTTCTTAGAATATATTTTGTTCCAGAATGAGACAAGTTTTCTTTTTTATTCCCATTACTTATACTTTGATTTCTTTCTAGACCCCACAGTAAACACATGAATCGACAGGTTGGTGTGCTTACACTCTCAGATTTTTTTTAGAATAGAACATTTAGTTTTCACCACTGAATGTCATTTTAGCTATATAAAAAAACTATTAATAGATACCATTTTTAAATAGTATCTTTATTTGTCCTTTGGGAATATCAAGTTGTTGTCTTTTGAACTTATCTTTTTCTGATGTGAACTCAATCATCCATCTTCCCTGTTCTCCCTGTGTCATCCGTTGCTTTTCTCTTGATGATCTAATGCTTTCTTTAGGTCTTTGGCTTTCAGCAATTTTCTATGATATGCCTTACTTTACATTTGAGTTTTTCACTAAAATTGAGGATTTTTCTGCACTTACATGTTCAAGTAACTTTTTCTAACCCATCGTCTCTCTCTCTTCTGAGCTCTTCTGAGCCTACAATTGCACTACTGTGATAAATCCAACAATGCAGGGATCTTGATCACTTTAACTTTTTTTTCTTGTTCACATTTCCATGTTTCTTTGATTGCCTAATTTTTATTATATTATCAACATCATGGACAACATGTTATACACGTGAATAATTATGGTATCTTGCTCTGCAAAATTCTTCCCAGGAGACCATTTCACTGTGGACTCATTTCTTTGAATTTACACAACTCTAAGTTTAACCTTTGATAAGGAAAATCTATCAAATGCCTAACATGTTTCAATCTTCTTCAGTGGTGGAATTCAACCTCAAAAAATTGTTTCCTTTACGAGCTGGAGGAATAGCTTAGTAGTTGAATGCTTGCCTAGAAAGCTCCAGGTCCTGGGTTCTACTCATCAGCACCATCTAAGCCAGGCATGTAATCTCAGCACTCCAGAGACCGAGACAGGAGGATTACTGTGGGTTTTAGGCCTGCCTGGGCTATATAGAGAGACTGTCTCAAAAAAAAAAAAAAAAAAGAAAAGAAAAGAAAAGAAAAGAAAAGAAAAAGAAAATTGTCTGCTTTGATGGTCTTGCTGGGTATTATTCTTTAACTCTATTAGGGAGGCAAGAGGATTTGTCTTTCAGGATCAAAGAACTTGTAATAAAGTACAGGTTTGTTGTTGTTGTTGTTGTTGTTGTTGTTTTATTTTGTTTATTTTATTCAGAGAAATGCTAAAGTGACAAGTTCTCCCAAGCCTGCTCCACTCTTGCGTCTTTGAACTACTCCATTCTGAATACCTTTTAAAATCTGAACTCTTTAGCAGAAATTCTTGGGTAGACTGAGGACAGTATCAATCTATGTGGATTCAGAGCTATGTACCAAGCTGTCAATGGCCGTCCACATGTGTGCTCTGTGGCAACTCACTGGGCATAGGACTCTTATCTGTGGTGCCCTTAGCAGGACCACTTTGTTCACCAGTTTTGTGGTTGTTTATTTCAGAAGTCCAGCGTCAGTTTTACTCACTAAGTTGGAAGTAGAACTAAAGTTGTGTTCTTATTTAGGGATTTTTTCTTTTGTAAATTATTTATATTTGGGATTGCTTTCATATAACCAACGAGCAAGAATTAATGTCATGAATTCATTAGATTTCAGAAAAAAATCATGTTTAAATATGTTACTATGTTTTTGTGATATGAAATGCTAATATTCGTAATGACTACAATCTGGTTATCCACAATGAAAATCATGTATTATTGCTAGCTCCAAGCAGGATATACACATGAATACTTACTAACAACATACAGTTCTCATGTAGACACTGCTAATTATCTTTGTTTCTCATATCTTCTGATTTATCCTTCTGGTATATTGTGAATATTTGTGAGTAGTAGATTCACAATGCAGCTTGTGATTCATTAGAAACTTTTGAAACTGTTTTCCAGGTGGATCCAGAAAATTTGCAAATTACTAAATTTAAAATATTAAGTTGCTTTGTATGGTAATGACTGGAAAATATATAGTGCTGTTTTATAAATTTGAATCTTAGCCAAAATCACTGTAATTTTAACTTATCTTCATGGTTTTTGAGATCAGAATTATGAGGATGAATTTATTTATTTATTTATTTATTTTGAGATAAAGTCTCACTCTGTAGCCCAGGTTGGTCCTGAACTCTATGAAACCCATAGAGAGCTGGCCTTGGACTCATGGCAATCCTCCTGTCTCAGCCTCCCAAGTGCTGGGATTACAGGAGTGCTCCACCACATCTGCTTTTAGTGGTACTGGGGAATTGAACTCAGGTACTTAGTGCTTGCTAGGCAAGAGCTTTAACCTCTAAGTCATTCCTCCAGCCTGAGTGTGAATTTATTTATGTATTTATTTTGTGACAGCGTCTCACTCTGTAGTCCAAGCTGGTCCTGAACTCACAAGATAGCCCAGACAGGTCTAGAACTCACAGCAATCCTCTCACCTAAGCCTCCGGAGTGCTGGGATTTTAAGAGTATGCTACCTCCGCCAGCTAGTATGCAGGGCTGGAGGATGGAACTTGCGGCCTTTTGCTTCCTAGCCCAGCTCTCTAATCACAGGCCTACATGCCCATTCCCCTGATGGATGAAGGTGATTTTTGTTTTCTAATTAACCACATGGCTTGCTAATGCACTATCCGACACTGGGCTACTGATGAGCTAGTTGTATGAATTGAAAGAGATGAGTAAAATCACTGTGCCAAAAATTTTGGAAGACAAAATCTGGAATGAATGCAATATACAAAGGAATTAACAAGAGTAACACCAGCACAGACACTGTGTTAAGAAATCTGTTTAATTGGCTTTGGAAAATTTACCTTGTAACAAGTATAGCTGCATCCACTGAGGCCGTGTCTTCTCCCCAGCTTGTCGACATCTCTACATGTATATCATTCTTTTTGCCAAATTCTTCATGTTGCCACTTACAAAAACTCTCTAGCATTTTCTCTCCATGGTGCCCAATATATAGATCAGCCTGAAACACAAGATATTTTACTTCAAGGAAAATTATTCTTAGATCACAAAAAAATATTGAAGGAACTTCCTGAATTACTAAAGCAGACTGCTGACCATAATAACATTAATTAGAACCTGGAAAGCATTTAGGATTCATTTAGCTTGAGCTCAAAAATCTTTAAACTTTGCAAAGGTGCAATATTTCAAAAATCTGTTTAATGCTACTCTGAAAGAAGAAATAGGCACAATGGAACATTTAAAAAATGTGAAAATTTTCTAACTTAAATGTTCATTATTTTCACAAATTTTGAACAAAGGGTTTCTGAAATAAATACCCGTAAAGAAGCATGCCAACATGATACCACGGACTACCCTCCATTTAAGTTGAGTTTCAGATAAGAAAATGTTTTGAAAGCACACATTTAACTGAGAAAGTAAAGCTGCCCTTTAAAATGATTTTTTAAAATTACATTTTGGAAAGTTAAGGTTTGTTGTCAGGATCCTTGGAAACCAAGAACGTTCCTTTTTTAAAAAAATAAAATTGGGGTATTAACCAAGACTAAAGGCCAGTTTTATGTATACTTTAAGTGACTCAGTGGATATTTCTGGTTTTTAAGTCAATAAAAGTATATCCCTGACATTCTTTTTACTTGAAAGTTTCTGAACACAATTTTTCACCCTGCGAATTGAATAAAAACTCAAAGCTTTCTTACTGGAGTTTCATGGAGTAGAATAAGCTTTATCACACGAAGATTGACCAGCACACCAAGACTCTTATGTTGGAAGAGGTTAAAAACCTAAAAACAAATGAAAAAAATTGCTAAATAAAATTGAAAACACACCTTGGTGTCTATTAAAAGACCAAATCTGGGGGAAAAACTCATTTTAATTTAGAAATTCTATTTTCAAAAGCTAGAAATTATGATGATTTTCTTAATGTGAAACTTTAATTTAAAAATACTTAGTATTTATTTAATTTGCACTACAGCATATATGCCGGCATTCCAAAGCAATGTTTTTAGAGAGATTATTAAAAGAGGAAATTGATAATCTTAAGCTATTAGTCTGCCCTATGAAGAACATTAGTGGGAAACTAGTATGAAAACTATCAACTGGAAAAACATCTAAATGATACTACATATGGCCAAATGTATTTACATTTGATTCAGTGGTTCTTACCTTAATGCCTACGATAACAGGAATTATTAGTGAATATTTGTCTTTGTTTTTTTTATTTCTGCTTATTCTTTCCTGAAAACCGTTCTCAACTGTATCCTTCTAATTTTTTATTGAAGAAGTTTATCCAAAAGAACATGTATGTAAGTCAAAGGATTAATTTGGTAATAAGCATACCCAATATGCTAGATGCAATGTAAACATTGTTAACAAATTAAGCCACTTGACACTGAGCTGGTTAACATTTTATCTAGTAGCTATTAGGCTTTACTAATGAACTACAATCACATCTGACATTTAATTTTACATACATATATATGAACCTTAGTGGATTACCAATGTCCATTTTCAGGCCACTTCATAACTAAGCTACAGCACTTTTGTTGAGACCAAGAATATACACAAATAGTATAAATTTCTGCTAATATCAACAAACACCCTTTTTAAAAATGAGAAAAAATAGGCAAAAGTAGAGAAAAATAACAGGAAAAATTGTCATATCAAAATTAAATTTTTTCTAGAAGATACAAATCCCCATGTTGATATCGCTTTTAGAGACAGATCAGTTTGGTACACTTAAGATATCAAATCAGTATTTTTACTGTTGCCAATAAATGAAAGGAATAGTAATGGGTTAATTAAAAAAAACTTCATTATAAATACTCACACATTTCTTCCTTAGAGTTTTCTTGAAAAAACTCCAAGCGCACTTTAAAGTTTGCCTACCATATTTAAGATGGTTAGAATGAATCTCCTGGCTGCATCTGCTCCATGATAGGAAACCATTGCTGGGTCTGCGACTACTACAGTCTCTATGTTGTACTCTTGAGGTAATTTGTATGAATACCGTTTGCCTCTTCCACTCTCTGTTATTTTTTTAGACCTAGGTCTTCCTTTATCTGCAACAGAGAAAGGGATTTTTAAAATGTACTTTTATCTTGGTAAAGTTGATAGCATTAATCATTCATAATGGCAAGACAAGAAAGTTCACCACCCTGATGGAGCCTCCAAGGGCACTTGACTCTGGAGTATGGGCTTGCAATCAGAGATAGGACTTCTACCTCATGTGAGATTTGAATTTTAGGGAACTAGGGTCACACAGTCAGCCTCAGTTTCCTCACCCATAAAATAAGTGACACCTCTACTTGGTTCGTAATTAGAAGATCACATGAATAAAATTTCTAGCACTGAGCTCCATTTAAACAAAATAACTCAATGAATAAAGGACACGATTTTCTTTTTGAGACTAGTGACCAAGATCTACTTACAATAAGTACCAGAAGCAACTGTCCCAATCACTCTAAGTCAGATGGATGACCTCAAGTATTGAATCACTACACATGATCTACAAAAGATTGAGCTTTCTATTTTTATTAGGAGCATGAGGAAGTTATATCTCAGTATAATAAAGATTTTCAAACAGACCCCCACAAAGCAGCAGCCATAAACAAAACATATGTGATTACATAAAATTTAAAGACTCCTATTTGACATATTATGCTGCAGTCAGAATGAAAAAGCATGTCACCAAGTGGTGGAAGATATCTCAAGTACTTTTCCAAAGCAGAGGCATAAAGACTGCTCTAAGTTGGTGACAGATAACACAACTGAAATATGGGCAAACAGCCATTTCTCAGAGAAGGCATACACTGGGTGGGAGAAACGGCTCGGACTCACCTATCTTCAGAAAAATACATGTGTAAAGCAAATTCAATGAAATCGAAACAAGTTCAAGAAATAAAATCCCCACAACCACCAAAATTAGAGAGATTGGTCATGTCCAGTGCTAGCATGTCCAGTGCTGATTGTTGGGACAACGGGAAGACCCGGTCACACAGACACTGGAAGGTCAAATTGGATAAATGCATCAAAACCTCGGCTGGCAGTGTCCACAAACATTTGAATATTTGCATGTCTAGTGACTAAAAAATCTAAAATATATATCACCCAGAAAGCCATAAAAAACTATAGATTATTTAGAATGGCATAATTGTTACTACGATTTCTGCCAAAATGGTGATTGAATTCAAGTCTTTGTGTTTGTTAGGCAACTGCTTTGCCCCTGAGCTAAACATCTAACATTGTTCAAGTCAGTCTTTACTGTGAGGTAAGGAATAACTAAATCACCCAGGCTATCCCCAAATTGTGATTATTCTGCTTCTGAGAAACAACTAGCTGGGATTACAGGCATGTGCTGCCATACATGATCAGAGAAATAGTATTCTTAACAGTTCTAATGAACAAAAACCAATACAATGGATAAATAAATGTTGGCCTATTTGTACAATGAGATATGATGGAATACTGTACAGCAACAAAAAACAGTTATGCGATGTGCAAAAATATGGCTGAAGCTTAAAAATAATGCCAACCCCCAAAAAATCAGTTACAAAAGAGCAGGTAATCTGACTTCACTTATGCACACATTGAAAGCTGGGAAGATAAGATGTTACAAGTCAGAATACAGAATGGGAGGAATGACTGCCTAGGAATGGGCACACGAGACCTATTTTTGCTCTGTCTTTTTTTCCTGTATTTTGATCTCAGCAGTAGCGCAAGGCCATGTTTATTTTGAAATAATTCAGCAGCTGCCACATCATTTGTGCATGGGATGCTTCAATAATTATGTATTTAAGTGTCTGTTTTTTTGTGTTTGTTTGTTAGTTTTTGTTTTTCTGAGTTTTTTGTTTCTGTTTGTACTGGGGATTGAGCCAAGGGCCATCACATTCCAGCCATTTTTTATTTTTGATTTTGAGAGAATCTCATAATAAGTTATCTGCTGGGCTTGAACTTGTGATCTTCCTTCCTCAGCCCCCCAGATTACTGAGATTACAGGTCTGTGCCTCCAGGTCCAATGTCATTTACATGACATTATATCAGTCTTTTAGGCGATTGATGTCATTAATTGAAATACATTTGTACAGTTGTGCAATTATACCCACAATCCATTGTAGAATCAACAACCCTGTTTTCTTCTGTTTACACCACAATTCTGCTAGTCTCTACGAGGGCATCATCTCTTCCCCAGATTTTTGCTTGTGACCAGTGGCATTTCTCTTTTCTTGCTTTAATCTCAGTGTGGCTCTTGGAAGTGTGGAGAGAAACATCTGTGTTCAATTATCCATGTCTTTCTGCACATATCAAAATTTATTTTGAGTTCAGGTACATGTATTTTCACAGCACTAGTTTATTCTTTTAGTTTCTGATAAATTCCTTTACTTAAGTCCAATTTCAGCGGCCTTGGCTGAAACGTGTCTACTATATTTTACTGTATTATGTTGTGTCCTATCTCGTCCCGTCCTGGCCTATCCTAACTTGCACTACTCTATTATCCATGACCCATTCTTTCTTTGTTTACCTTCTTTCTTGTATGGCTTTGCCATATTGATTTATCTCCTAGATTCTTGACCTACTTATTTTGCCATGACTGTCTTCTGAGCCCAACAGAATCTGCTCGGAGCGCTAACATAAACCAGATCCAACTTCCATGGCTAGAAGCTTCCCTGATTTCAGCTCTGCACATTCTCATTTTTTCTAAAGTCTCTTTAGTAAATTAAGTTTTACTTTAAAAAGAATCACAGGAGAGGGTACTGGAGTGCCAAAATTGGAGAGTGAAAGGGAACGTGATATTGATGTGATATGTATGTGCACAAAATACTCAAGTCCCTTGTAAACATTATGTATTGCATGCATATATTAATAAAAATTGTGGGACAAATCAGAGTCAATTAACTAAGTTGTTAAAAAATAAAAGCAAACATACCTTATTTTATTAAAAATGTACTTGTAACATGTAACAAGGCAATGCAAACTAACAAAACAACAGTGGGTACCAGAAAAAAAAATCATCATAGTTAACAGAAAATCTGATGGATCCATATGTGACACCAGAAGTTAGCATCAAAGATAGTGAAGAGGACCACAGAATAGATATCGGTTTTATTAAGATCGTGGATTCTAGAACCCTAAAGTCTTGTGTACTGCTTCCAATCTGTGGTATCACCTCTACCTACAGATATATGTTATTATCTTAAAGTCTGAACTTACAGTAAACATGTAGTAGGAAATATTCCTCTCAGTATAGGAAGACACTCACCTTGGCAGGGTCAATACACAAAAAGCTGATCATGATTCAGACATGCCAAACTACCAGTACTGCCCAGACACACTTTATAACGTGAAAACTGAGGGCATCTTGCCAGCGCCGACCTTCACCAAACAACTGAGAATGAATGAATGCCTCCAGTAAGCCCAAAGTGGCACCTCCTTGTACTAGCGTTTGTTTCCATGTTTCCTAAAATTTTCTTGGTTGTCATCTTTTTATCCTCAATATTTAAGGGGATTGCTGAGGCATAGATTAGTAATTGTCCCTCTGATTTATTTTCCTTTTCTTTCCTTTATGAATATGGTGCCTTTCCTCCTGGCCTTCCCTTTCATTTTCTTAGATAGGTTTGGGGCTACCCAACCAGAACCATCTCTAAACTTACTGTTCAAGTGGGTGTGATTATGTAAATAAGAACCAAAGAATGGAATATGGGCAAAGATAGCAGGTACAACTGCTAGGTCACTGTTTAAAAAGAAAAAAAAAAGTCTCCTCTTTTTGCTTCATGCCTTAGTCTAACATCGAGACGAAATACGTTATGCTCAGGTGATTACTGTAGAAGATAACACACTGGGGAGATGTTGAATGAGGAGAAAAGAATTTGGGCCACTGGAAGCTCCAGCTCAAACTGACCAATTTTCCTTACACCCACTTGCACATTTTGAACATTAACATGTTGGGGGGAAAATCCACTTCTCTGAACAACTACATAGCTTACAGCTAACTAACAAATATGGCTGCCATTGCCCTCCAGAGCTCTGCGCCTTCTGTGAATTCATGCTTATGAATCTTTCACTTCAGTATCTGTTTGTTTGTCCTCATCGTCCCATTAGGAGCTCTGCAAAAGTAAAGGCCTAGTGTTTCCCTAGTGTTTCCTCTGCTTAACACTCACTGTATTGTAAGAATTACCACTGCATATTCAAACAGCTCTGATAGTCTTCAGCCCTAAAGGTAATTTCAAATGTTCTAATATTATAACCTAGTGACACCAGATGATTTGTCAACTTTCTTAACAAGCTGTATCTATGTTAAACAAAGACTTTTAGCTTGTCTTACAATAACACATGCGTATAATTTCAAGAGCAGCAACATTTTTAATTAATTCAGGAACAAAGGAAACAATCATCTATGTCCTCAAATCTCTCCTATCACTTCTCCCACTCACTCCCAGTCTGCTTACCTCATCGGTGTGGTGCTGGGCTACCTCACATTTATCCCCGATGCTGTGACTTTTTACTATGACAGCAGACTTGCTAATCACGAGACATAACAAGAACACACTCTGCTCAGGCCGACATTTCCAATGCCTTTGACTTGCTTGGTCTCTCCAAAGCCTCTATCAATGTTGGCTACAAGGTACTCAATTTAGAGTCAGCAAAATGATGTTTCTGCCCTCTCCCTAAAAATAAGTGTCAGATTTACTATAAATTACATTTACTTAATAGTTCTCAGCTACTTTTACTTGCTGTTGTTTTGAGACAGGTCTGGCTTTGTAGTCCAGGGTAACCTGTCAAGTGCCAAGAGAACAGGTGGAATCTGGCTAAGCTGCAGCTTTTCAAGTACTATAATTATAGGCATATGCCACAGTGCCACCCTGCTTTGCTCACCTTCTAATCTGGAGAAAATAAATCCAATTCAGTGCCAGAAAAAGTAGCATATAACTACCGCTAAAAGTATATTAAAATCACCAGCAACTCAAAGAGTTGACATATTACAATCAAACAGTTTTCTGGAAATCAAGCAAATCATGAAAACAAACTTTCTTGACAGGTTCAGCTTCAGATTTTGTAAGTCTGAGATGAAAGACACATGTCTGTGTAACAATTGCTACATACCTGGTAGTCAGGAGAGAGAGACAGAGCTCAGAGCTAATCGATGTAAGGGTGAACGCATAGATTTGGACTATAGAGTCCTGAGGAAATTTATTTTTAAAAAAAGAGCTATAGGAAAAGAAAGGCCTAAAGAAAAGCCTAGGTATGGAGATTATACCTGTAGAATAAGACATGACCATAGCAGTGAAGGAATTGTAAGAAAATTAAAGAGCAAAAACAGAGATCAAGGGAAATTTATAAAAGGAAGATTTTAAAATGTTTCAAGACTGATAGATAAATCACACGAGAAAGAGATGAATAAAAGCATTCTTTCCTTATTACCTTAGCTAACGACAAGTGTTCTGGTCCCGATCTGTGGTTTCCTGTGTCCTTATTCCCATAGACCATTTAAAGAGACTACCTGGAAGATGTTAGGTTTTTAAGAGCCTCAACTTTAAGGCAGACTCTGTTATACAATTTCACCACTGTGTGTGAAACGAGAGTGAAGTTATCTCTTTATTAAAGTGTTTCCTTTGATGTTTTCATCACCTGCAAACTTGTTCAGGTCTTTCTTAGTTTCTTATCTCGTAGGAACCATATGAATGCATAAAAACACAGCACAGCTATTATTGCATACTCCCTGTTATACAAGAGATTTAAAACTACACATTGGCTAATGCTCAAACCCCCCCCCCCCCCCCCAGTCTCTTAGCAATAATCTCCACAGCATCACAGATGGAGTAAAGGAAGCTTCTCTGTAGAATTCCAGTTAAGTCATGTCTTTGTCCTGCTCACACCTTAACATGGAACTCCTTCTTTAATCTGGAGTCCTAAACATACATATAAATTTGTTTGTGCTAAAATGTTAAGCAATACACATCAGTGCTGTCACTTGTGGGGTACACAGTCCTGCAATTATCACCCCATTGCCACTGTTGCTTTCCTTCAAGTACCTTGGCTGAGGCTTTTTCACTAACAACATATGTTAAAAACATCACAGATTTTCAATTTTCATACATAATTTTATTTAATTCTGGGAGTAGCCTTGAGGCTCAGGTATCACTTATCTCCATTTTGTTTATTGTAAATAAACCTATTAAGAGAAAAGGTAAGTTCCCAGGACCACTCAGGAAGTGGCAGCATAGACACAGCAGCACAAATGGTCAGACACCCAAGGTGACTGTCTCTCCCCGTACATTACAATCCTTTTCTCCCTCTAACTTAGCAAATTTCTGTCATCTTTGATGTTTGGTTCCCACTTTCACCGTTCTTGTGTATTAAACCTACCACTGGGCTTATCTCTGTGTAATTTTTGACTCACTAGTTTGTCAAGGTGACTCCACTGATCATTTCTTAAGAGTAATTTTTATCACGTAGCTATATAACCCTGTGATTGATCATTCTTATAAAACAAATAAGGAAGCTAATGTTGAAAAATGTAAGGGAATTGCACAAGATTACCTGCTGGATGAGCCCATGGCTGGGCCTTGGACCTAACGCCTCCCTCAGCCTCCTGTGCTTTCCCCTTCTCTATATTATCTTTTAATAAAAGAACAAAACAAAGGCATCCTAGAGTAGGAAAGTCCCTGTTGGGAAAACAATCCATATAGTCAAAATATATAAAAATAATTCACTTCAGATATGAAAATGAAAAAAGGAAGAATACAAGGACCAAGTTGAAGCCAAGTGAACTTTGTAATTCCATTTTACAGAGGCAAAACTGTCACATCATCCAAATTTAAGTCATATCACTAATAATACACAAGCGTACATTAAGAATGAAAAATTAATAGCTTGTGTCATGGAATGATACCTTCAAAATAATTGTTGAACAGTCACTGTGAAAAGCAATATTGAGATTCCTCAGAAACCTGAAAATTGATATTCCACTTACTCAGTAATAACTCTTCTGGATATCTTCCCAAAGGAGTTAAGAGAAGCATATAGTTAGTTGTGCTGCTAAAATATGGAAGTCACCAAAATACCCATCAACAGACCAGTGGATACACAAATTTTGGTATTTACACACAATGGAATACTATGCATCTATAAAGTCCAACAGCGTGGAGGCTTTTACAGGCAAATGGAAGAAACTTGAGAACATCATGCTTAGTGAAGTGAGTCAGAAGCAGAAGGTGAAACATCGAATGGTCTCTCTGATATGAGAGTCCCAGAGCACAACTGCTATGGAACTTAAATCAAAAAACAAAGTGAAACAGGGGGGTAGGGGAGGAGGGAGGGAGGGGAGGGGAGGGGAGGGGGAGGGACAAAAGGAGAGTGGGAAAGCCCTTGTCACCTTGACAAGATACATATGTGCATAAAAGGCTCAACTCCATTGTAAACTTTAAATTTTGCATGTATACCTATCAATAAAATGTGGGGGAGAAAGAGTAGCATATAGCAGAGGTCTATGTGTAAAGCACACAACTATGAGGAGCCAAGTTGTGGAAGATGCAGAAATATCCACCAACAGACCAATGGATTTTTTTAAATGTCATATATACACACAATGGAGTACTACTCTGCCACAAAGACAAAAAGATTTGAATCCTTTGCAGGTAATGCATACAACCTGAGACCATTATGCTTAGCGCAGTGAATCAGACTCAGAAGGTTAAATATCGCATGGTTTCTCTACCATGAGAAACCCAGAGTATAAATATATAATAGAACCAACTGGGTGAGATTTTGGGAACCGGAAGGATGAGAGAGGGGTGGAAGGGTACAAAGGAGGGAGGGAAAGGGAATGTGAAGATGATGAAGATGATAATATATATATATATATATATATATATATATATATATATATATATGCACAAAATTCCTAAGTTCACAAGCTGGGCATGGTGGTGCACTCCTATAATCCCAGCCTCAAGAGGCTGAGACGGAGAATTGCCTTGAGTCCATGGCCAGCCTGGGGTCCAGTGAGCTCGGGACCAGCCTGGGCTACAGAGTGAAACCCTGTCTCAGAAAAAGAAAAAAAAATTCTTAGGTTTAATGCAACCATAATATATCACATATACATACAAATAAAAATGGAGAATTTTTTTTAAATTATTGTTTGAATGCTGGGCCCATAGTCTGAAAACAGGTAAGCTCAGTAAATCATCTAATTGGTGGTGACTTGGCACTTTACGATTACAAATTCTTGATCCAAGTAGATCAACATAAATACGTAAGAGTCATGCATAAAGTACATATTTTACATATACATAATACACACACACACACACACACACACACACACACACACACACACACACATATATATATATATATATATATATATATATATATATATATATATATCAGAAACATTATGAACAATATTTGCCAAATATGAACCATGTATTTATGCTTTATTAACTTGTTCAAATTAAGAATCTTCTAGAAGAATTTCCTCCTCACATAGTGCCATACAAAGCCTGCTTTGTGTCATCTGTGTACATGAGTAATTACAACAGCTGGAACTTGCTATGATTCCATTGTTACTCAGAGCAGCTTCTCAGTATAACTCATACAAAGCAATCTCCCTAAATGGACCGCATCCAAGCCGTTGCTGTTGTTCTTATAACTTCACCATACAAAGGCTCGCCTGCTTTCCCTCCTCTTGTCTTTTTTATTTGCTTTCTTTCCTTCCTCTTTCCCTTCATCATACGCAACAACTTTTGTTCAGCTGTTTTATCTCCTTTGCATGTGTAGCTCTTCCAGGAGAGAGCGGATGCATCTTGTCTACGTTGACTTGATTATACATATTGAATACTGTGAGTGGAGACTCAGTCACTTGAAAATGATTTTCATACTGACTGATATGATCATGAGTCTCCATAAAAGAAAATAGAAACTATACAGATTCACTTAAGGTAACTATATTCTAAACGGAGACATTTTTTTCTGAATCTGAAATCCTGCCTCATTGAAGATATGCATATTCTATAGTCTCTACAAATGGTACTTATTGTCACTATTCACATATCTAACCTAGCTGGGAAACCATGTCCAATTTTAGAATTAATATCTTGGTCTTAACTATATTAATTTCAAATCTGCAAGCTAAATTTTGAGTTTATTATATTTAAGATTCTTCAATAAAGTCTTACTTCCTCATATTCTAATTGAAACTATTTCCACCACTATGAATAATTAGTGAGATGTCTAGAATAAGAGCTCAAAGATTTTTCTCTGGAAACATAATCTCTTTTCTGAATATTGGCTCTAAACTTTCAGGGTTTACTTATGTTAAAAAAAAATCACTTTCCTGTGAGTTCTTGGAGAAAGTATACAACTACTCATCTCCATTCTATTTCTGTAAAGAACTCTCAAAGTAAAAGAGGTGAGAATTTGCTGGCTAGGAATGTTTATGAGCCCCTGAAAAGTTCCAGACTTATGAGCTCCAGGTACCAAAAATAAAATTTTAAAGTATAAAATCTTTAATCTTCTTTCTGTTCAGCTGTTACTGTTAACTTTCAAGATGATTTTTTTGATGGATTAAAAAGAAAGAAGAAAAGGGGATGCCTCTACTCAAAGTAAAGAGGTATCTGCCATGTGCTTCGCAGACTAAAACAAGGCTGTGAGCTCACCATTTCCAGTTTCAGAAGGTCTGAAATGCTCTGTGTCATTTCTATTCCCGTGAAGTGTGCAGCATCCCTCAGGGAACACTTCACAGCTTGAGAAAGTTACAAGGCACAAGGCATGCTACAGCTTAGTCTCTAAGGTTCTTTCGAGTTTCCATTTTCTGACTTTAAAAGGTAGTGCCTTGTAGAAAACTAAAACATAATGCTGAATAAGACATATCTAATTGCCAAATGAGATTCTGCGCACAAATATAATAAATAAATAAAGTGAACCAAGAAGAGGAATGACAGGGAGACCCTGCGAGAGGGGGCGTGACAGAAAGAGGAGAGAGACAGAGGGAGAGAGAGAGCCAGAGAGAGGGAAAGGGAGGGGAGGGGAGAGGCAGATGCTTTAAAGGACTCATGTCACACTGCAAGTTGAGGTCAGTGTCTTCAGAAGGCATTACCTGAAATGACACCACAGTAGGGACTGTGAAGAGCTGACTTCTCTGGGACTTTATCCTCCACAGATCTTCTACGTCTATACACACGGTGCGGGTGACCCGTTATGGCCACCGTATCATTGAGAGGCTCAATAAATATGAAGTCCTCATTGAGCTGTATAAATCCCATCTGGAATATATAAAACAAAGATATGTAAGAAACACCACTGAAAAAATTATTTTCTAGGTCTTCTACTCACACATTCAAACTCGAGTGAAACTATTCATGTAACGCTACTAGCTAAGGTAACCATCTCTCCATTTTTTTTTTTTTTACTTCATCTTTATGTACTTTATTGCACTAGCATAAAGTTCATTCAGTCAGTCTAGGCTGTGTGGGTGGGAGGCGAAACGCCAGCAACAGATGCATAGTAAAAATTCTGGAATGTTAAAGGCTCACTTTGGGAGACCCGTGGGGTCGCTTACACGTACAGCGTGTACAGATGAGTAACGCAGGTTTTAATGGCATCCACCACTCAGTCCAATTTTTTGACAATCACTATTTAGGGAAATAATTCACGTAGCCTATCAAGGTAAATGCAAGAGGAGCAACATTCAAATTAACATACAGGAACTTCATAGTGCTTTTCACTAAGTATTTTTAAACCTTTGAATAAAGTAAAGAATAAATGAAGCATCATTTACATAAACAAGTTTCATTTCATAATGTTTTAATCATCCAATTGTGGACAGAAAGGTAAAAACTGTAAAATATGGTTATGATCAATAAAAGGAATTTACAAGAAGTAGACATTTCTGCAGCACATTGAGTCTAAGCCTAGTTATATATTTCTTTCCTGTTTTAGGAATATAAATTGGATTATAACTAGGGAGATGTTCCACAGAAGAGATCATAACATGGATTGATCTTTTAAATTTTACTCTATGTAACTATGTATAAATAGCACACATTAGGATGCATTTTCTTTTTAGCAAGTATCTTTGAAGAAATAATTCCCTAAAACTTTCATCATTAATGATCAATTTGCTGTCAAAGTTTTCTTTTTCAAATGAAGCATATATAATTTAAATAAGATTTTAATTTGATCCATATATAGAAGAAGCAAAATCATAAAATGTTATCAGTTATAATTTTCCATACTAAAAATGAAGAAAAATTAGATTTACTCAGAAGATGCATGTTTCCCTCAGATACACAGAAGTTTTTCATATCATATATTTTTAATTAGTCTTACAAATTTATGGATTTTTTCCTACTATCTCGCGCATGGCCCACTACATGCAAAATAGTAAACAAATATCCTTTGAGTAAATGAATGGTGATTCCTAAATTATCTTTCCCACTTTCCTATTACCTTCACACTTCAATTTTTATCTTCATTAATAGAACATGCAACTTTTTGATACGGATGCAAAAATTAAAATAAATTTCATCTTTTTCATCTTTTGTTTCACTAGGAAAATTCTTACTAGCTAGAACAAGCAATTAAAAAATTGGAACCAGAATAAGAGATCCAACTTTATTTGTTCCTTCACCTCTTTCTTCCTTTCTGCCACACCCTTTTACACACACACACACACACACACACTCTCTCTCTCCTCTCTCTATCATGCACACACACTACACTATACAAAGGTAGGAGCTAAAGCAGAAAACGTTTACTCTAGTGACACTTAAAAATGACAATATTTGTTTGGACCATATATTTTTGTGTAACTGTGATAGATAGATGATAGATAGATTAGACAGAAATAACTTCCAATGAATTGGCATTTTCTACTCATTGTTTTAATTTTCTCAAATCTGAAGCTAGTTTAAAATTTGAAATAATTACATGAAAGTTAGAAAATTTTTCTTAGTCCCTATTTGATAGAAACGTATTAAACATAAAAAAAACATTGAGTGATGACCCCTACACATGTAGTACATCTATGTACACGTTAAGAACAAGCTGTATCTCTACATCGTTGGTCTATTAGAGTTGTGAAAATATAGAAGTATTTTTTAATTCTTGAGTTTCACACTGGTGTAATTTTGAGATTAGCTCTGTATTCGAGTCGCTGATAAACTGTGGCTGAAAATTGTGTTGCTCAGAACATCTCAGCAGATATGCTGAGTTTACCTAAATGCTACATTTGTGACCCAATACATTCTCTCAATAGGTCATAAACATAGTTAGATTTACCACAAGAACCCTTATAAAAATTTAATTGCCTGATATCATATAAAATTAAACGACTCTGAGAACAAACTCTGATCTCAGATTATTTGGGTTTAAAATTTACCACTAACTATGTAACTCTGAAAATCCACAGCAACCAGGCTCAGATTTATTTGGAGGATTCAAGTTTTTCTGTGTTTGCTTTTATTTGAAACAAATGTAATACTTTTATCATGTTGTCCTGTATGCAATAAACACCAGCATTTTTATTCTAAGAAAAAGGATAGCCATAAGCAATAGAAGCATACAAAGTTGGATGTGAACTGAAAACTGAGTCTAAAAGCTATTTAGTAATATTCACATCCTTATCAGCAAATGAAGTATCCATGTTATATGAGATGTGTTGCTGTGCTGTGTAGTATTTTATTAAGTTAGAAATTTTCTAATGTGTTTATTGTTGTAAAATTTTATCTGTAGACATTACTGAGAAGAAGAAGGCCATCTTTAAAATTAAAAAGAAATTAGAATAATTATAAACACGGACTCACTTATTCAACACCTACCTACTACCTGGCCACTGTATGCCAGACTCCTTCCCCACTGAGGCACATTTACAACGAAGTCACAATAGGGGGTTTCTGCCTAGCACCAGGACACATGACATTTCAGCCTTGGTCAGTTGTCATTCAGATGCTGGATTGGAGGATTCAAGACGAACTTCAGAAAATCCTGAGGTTTTTCAGCGCCCTCATAAATGGCTTATTTTTATATTAATAACATTGCGTGTTATAGCTACACTATGATTTTATAATACATGGCAGAACACAAACTCAGGCTAACCTTCAAATAGATACCCCTGGATCAACACCTCACAAGCAAACTGCAAATGAAAAGCATTGATTCTTCAATTTTGGAAGAAAAGATTATGTGAATTCATATGGCATAATATATTATCTGTAATAAATGCAAACTGAAGCTTTTTCATACAGACTGACCTTTCAATTTTTTTTTCAAAATAAGTTAGCTATGTGACACATTGTCTGAGAATACCTGGTAATGCAGTTCATTTTATCAAATTGCAGTATTGATTACGTTGCTATTTGTTCCTTTTTTACAATTTATTAAAAATTTTAGTATTTTGTAATTTAGTATTGCTTTTGTTAAAATGAACTACCAGTAATTTAATTTCTCAGCAGATTTGACATTTTATTTTTTTCTATTTCATGCCTTTGTCATTTTATTTTATTTCATTTTAGGTTTCGGGGGATCAAACTCAGGGCCTTCACCTTGAGCTACATTCTAAGCCACTTTTTATTATTTATTTGAGACAGGGTGACATTAGGACGATATATTGTCCAGATTGGGCTCAAACATGGGAAATTGGGATCCTCCTGCCTCAGCCTCCTAAAGTACTATGATTATAGGCCTGCAACACTGGGCTTAGCTGCCTTTGTGCTTTTCAAACCAATCATTAATATCAAACTCCTTGGAGATATGTTAACATGGACACATAATCTCATCATAAAACTGAATTTGGTCGATATGCAGTGATGCTTAAACACTGTTGCTTGGATGCATCAAATGCAAATGATTTTTAAAATTCAAATTCATTTGGGTCTACTAAAGAGATAAACGGACATAGCTTTGACCAAAGCATCAAGTGGAAAGACAGAAGCACAGTATGAGCCACTCTCGCTGCTACTCCTGGTGGGACGGCAACTTCACGTCCACGCCTCGCTCCAGCCCACGCACACACAGCCTTATGTCCATCAGCTCACGTTTTCCCTTCGTTCCTCCATACTCCCTTCTCGCAGTTTACCTTATTTTCTGGAGCTCTGTTATCTAGGTGCAGCTTCAGCTGTAACACTGGCACTCAGAAACCTGAGGCAGGAGGATTACTTTGAGTCCAAGGCTAGCCTGGACTACATAATGAGTTCAGGACCAGCCTGAGCTAGAGTTAAGACTCTGCCTCAAAAACAAAAATTAAAAAAAGAAAGAAGTCAGACACAAAAGCCAAGTACTATGTGGTCTAACTTACATGTGGAATCTTAAAAAGTTGACCCCTTAGAAATATAAAGTAGAATGGAGACCAGAGGGAATAGCAAGAGAAGGCGTGGACAGATGCAGGCCCCAGAGATCCAAGAGATCTCTCACAGAGGACCACGATTGTGATCAATAGCAGTGCATTTTTAGCTGAAAATTGAAACTGAAGTAAAATATAAAAGTTCTCTCTTTATAAAATTAGGTAAGATATTATATATATTAAATCGCTTGGCTTAAACCTTCCCATGGACATGTGGCGGGGAAGAGAAAGAAAATGTATAGCATGCTGTGCACCATTCATCTGTGTAATTTATATTAATTAATTTAAAAAATATATACTAGCATATCAACTAATTAAACTTTAAAGGACATGAGAAAGGCAATAATGAATTCATAATATGAGCATCGATTTGAGCAGAAGCAGCCTTCACATAAGGCTGAGGCACACACCCTGACGAGGGCAACGCTACACAGCAACCCAAATGGAAGTCTAGTTAGAAGAGAAATGGGAAAATGTACTGCAAAATAAAATAAACCAGTAGAGCTGTAAACAACAAATATCAACCTTCTTACACGTTGACAGGAGAAAGAACAGAAGGGTTTTATTGGTGATAACAGAAGCTGCTGAAAGGATCTGACAAAATATATGCCTGTAAAAATATTGCAGACAAATACCTGATGCCACATGTGACTGAATTTCTATTTGTCTTTACTTACAAAAGTATTTTCTTGTAGGCTATGTTGCAATATACATATATATAATATATATATATATATATATATATATATATATATATATATATATATATTTAACAAAGCATTATGGTTTAAAATGTGAGCATAATATACAGTTTAACATAATTAGAATGCCATATGTAAAATTTCATTTCAATATCACTGTAACTGGAAGTAATTTCCCATGAGTTTGTATATTCCATATGGACACATAAATCTTGTGAAAGACATTCCTGATACTATATCTGTCTTATTTTCTTATTTGTCTTATTTCCTGAGTTTCCCCTGCAAGGCCAGGAGGAAGATCTATAATGAAAATCTTTTAAGTGTGACAGGAAGCTGTGAGAAACTCTTGACTACCTTTCCCTTTTTTTGTTTTTACTACTCAAATTTCTTATGTAATCATAATGAACAGACTGCTAAGAGTGCAAGCAAACATTGTGTTTTAGCGTATTTCAGACTAACATGCAGTTGTGTGATTACATCTTCGCATACAGCACGTTCTGTGTTCTTCCCAGAAAGTCCCCATTTCTGTGCAGAGCTATTCTTCGGCATCAAGCAGATCTTGTCCTCTCCCTAAAGGCCAGCCTTCATTAGGCATTTCTACACAGTACTTGTTCTGTTACAGCACTAGAAAGTCTAGTGTGTTTATTATTTCTCTGATGGGACTGTGAGATATTGGAGGGAAGTATTTGGTACACTGTTCATCCTCATGCCTTTTATATGCAAGATCTGGGATAGAACAGAAGATGCTCAAGGAATTCTGCTTTCGATTCAAGCTAGTGTTCTTTTTGAGGTAAGAGAAAAAGCATCAACTCACTGCTCTGCTGCTCTGAAGAGCATCTATTCATACCACTTGTGACTTTGTGTGAGGAAAACTTAGAATCAATTTTCTCCATCCAGTTTTTCCCATATTGCCTTTTTTTGTCAGGTATAATATTTAGGGAAGCCTTTCATGCAATCAGATTAAGATCATTCCATTCTCTCTCACAGCCAGTGGGCTTCTAAGAGTATCATAAAATGGTACTTGACAGAAGGAAATTTGGAAATCCTCTGGGCATTGCTGATGTTTTAAAATCAAGATGCCTAAGCCCTAGTGATATGCTTCCTTGCTCAACTTCACACAGAAAGTTAACAGAAACACCGACCTAACCCTTACAATTTCCAAATTAATTTTCTATGTATTTTATCATATCACTTAATTTTGCTTAATACCGATCACATTATATTTAAAATTCTACCTCCACTCTACTCCCTACTCCCACCCCAAATTGAGAGATTGACATTGTTCTAAGGCCATTCCCTTCTTCCTTCTCCTTCCCCATGATGCTCCCATTTGACCTGTAGCCAATTTCTCCTCCTCAATTTTTACTGCCCCAGTCCTTAAGTTCTCCAGCAACTGTTTCCTTACACAGATGGTGCACCTTTCCCCAACACCAGTCTTTGATCAGTAATTGCTCTCTGCGCCTACCACTCACAGTTAGAGAGCCTTGGCTGCAGATATACTCCACACTGTCCCTCGGAGCCCACTGCCCCTTGCATGATCCACCCCCTATCTCTCTGCTGAGCACCTCACTTCCACATCGTCTTCCTTGAGTACAAACAGCACCTCCTCACATAAGTTTCTATCTCTGCGTACAGAGCGCTCCTTCTTCTAGCTACCAAGGATAAAAATCATATAGTCACTTAACATTTCCCCTTCCAATTTACTTTTACATATTCTAAAGAAAATGATTATATAAGAAAATGGCAGGCTTTCTGTCATTTAATCTACACAGCTCTGAGCTGGCAACACAAATTCTAATGTTACCAGTTTTATAGTTTTTTTTTAAAAAGGGAGATTCAGAAAGATTTACTGTATCTTACGAACAAAGATCTGTTTGTGGTGATGGCAGTATTTAAACCAAAGGCTGTCTGGCTTTAAGTGCACGTTGTTTCTGCGAGGCTATCTACAAAAATCTAAGCTGGCCAGATAACTGTTATTTTAATCAATCATCATCCTTAAAATTCTGCACTAAGGATTTGGATGTCAAGCAGAACATTTCACAGATGGTAGAGATCCAAAGTTTGATAGCAAAGAGTTAGGCCAGGCCCTCTTCCTCACAGAACAGAAGACAAGAACGCTTCATCGAAGGCTCTGAAGTATATCTTAAGCAGACTGTTCAATCTGGCTTCCTAAATAGGCTCAGGGCTTCATCCCCCGCCCTCCCCCCACCCCCACCCCCAGCAGCAGATCCAAGTGACTCTCTAATTGAAGACTTGGGAGAACATCTCCGAGTATATTTAGTTTATCTTTTCCCTTCTCTAATTGTAATTCTGTTTTCTGTTTTATTTCTTACAATGTTTTTATGAAACCAGAATTTTTAAGTATGGGGCATATTAAAAGTATAATTAAAAAAGGAAACAATCTTCCCCAAAACCAACACAAAGAAACAATAATCATGTATGAATGATTGTTCACATACAATTCAGTCAATTAAATAAACATACATACATACATACACACTTATGTGAATGCATGTATATTTACAGGGTGTGTGCATGAGCCTATGCATGCTTACATGTGTTCGAGTTTTATATTCTACTTTGTCCTATTTAAGAATAAAGTATATTCTCATTAACCAATTTTTATAAGTACAGTTTAACTTTCCAACAGATAGTTTGTTCTTTATAAAACAATTTTATTAGCAGTTTATTCAACCTTGTCTTTAATAAATGCTGACAGTTCCCACCTTAGTTACAATCAGAGCTCAGAATACAGCTGTGAACAAGGGTGTGGGGCCTGCCATCAGCCTACACCCCAGCGGGAGGAATATCACTTATTTAACTAAGCCAAAAGACTTGAATTTGCTTAAAGTCGAGTTTTCCATTTTTGTCTGTTTTATTTCACAAATAAAAAAATTAAACTATAGCCTAGGACTATCTCAATTGATACCTCATAACCAAAACAGGAGTTTTAAGTGACCCCACAAAAGATGATTTCTGTTTTTTAAGGATTAGCCTGAGGTCCTGGGAATGAGAGGACTCTATGAAGGCGATAACTTCCTCCAAAACGACAAGCGTGGCCTATGACAGAACATCCACGTTAATCACCTGGCAAACAATATCCCCTAACACCACCATCACTGCAGAAGCTTCCCCAGCTTCTCAGCCTCCTTCAAGGCCCAGTCCTGGCAGGCCGGGAGAGAGCGGGAAGGAACCCCCAGGCAGGGAGATGCCAGGAACTCTGACCTCATCCCCCACATCCATGGCACGGGGTTTGTTCTGAGAAGACCTGAGCATGGAAGGCACGTGGCAAAGTAATTTTAACTTTGCAGGAATTTGAAAGGTGTGATGATTAAGGAATGAATAATTTAATTACCAAACAGAGAATTTTTGTGACTAAATTTATCAAAAGACTCTTTGTAACCTAAAATTACACAATACCAGAAGTGAAACGAGGGAAAATTTTTCTTTTACTATCTCGTTTGAGTCCTGTTTACTCAATGAAAAGTTCCATATATATACCATGAAGGCAGGAAGTGTCAAAACTAGGAAAAGGTTAGAGTTATGTGTGAATGGCACTTTGGCTGAAGGGACATCTGAGAAGAGACTTCACCCTTTCGAGGTGGCTGGGCCAGGGTGTAGGGAGATAGCATTCCACTATGAGATGGGAAGAGACAGCGGCATGTCTGAGGAAATGCCAGGTCCACGCAGCTGCAAAAGAGCAATGCTACCAGAACTGACGATCAAAAGAAACCCAGGGCCAGTCCATAGCATCTTCTCATTTGATTTATATCCAGAAGCAAACTGTGATGAAAGGCCTCTTTGTTTTCGAAGCCATCTGTCAATTCCTGGATACTGGCTAAGGTGTCATGACAGGATGCTTCATCATGACCTCTTGTGTTTATTCTTTCAACACAACCATATTTCAAAGTTCCAGAATGTTTGTTCTGAACTTTATTATATGTAAACGATCTCACAAATACAGTGATAATGAGCAAGTGCTCTTTGGCCTTTTGGTGAAAGAGGCAGCCGACTGGGAACGCAGGAAATCAGTGCACAGCCTGCCATCAAATTGTTCAAAGTGATAATCTCTTCCATTACTGTTCTTAGGACCACCTTCCCATTTCTCATTTTATGTTTGAACTAAATTTTGCTTATACCCAAAATACTATTCCATTCATTTTGCTATGACTTTCTACTGCTTATAACAATTGTTTACTTAATCCTGTGTCTATACTCTCTGAATATGCAAAAAAAAGAATGTTAAGCATAGGGGTCAAATTAAGTTTTGAATCTATTTCCTAGTTCAGTTGAAAGCTACATTTCATTGTACATCTTGATGATTAATATTCATTAAAAAATGTACCCACAAAGGGCTAGAGGAATGGCACAGTGGTTAAAGTTCTTGCCTAGGCCCTTGGTTTGATTCCTCAGCACCACAAAAAGCCATGCGGTGGTGCATGCTTCTAATCCCTCAGGAGACTGAGGCAGGAGGATTGTCATGAGTCCAAGGCCAGCCTGTGTCCATAGTGAGTTCAAGACCAGCCTGGACTACAGAGCAAGACTCTGTCCGAAAAAAAAAAAAACCCACTGAATACCAGCCCATGAGCACAGCAGTAAGAAAGGCACAGAGTGATTAAAAGTATAAACAGATTTAATTTGCTTTCAGGAACCTTATAAACACTGTCACAGGCCAAAAAGCAATGTTCATACAAATATACATAAGTGATTGCAAATTGTAAAAAGTACCGTAAAAAGAGCAAGATTCTGAAAGAGAAGTAGGCTGAGATGCCGGAAGAGGCTGCCCTGCCCAGTAAATCCTTCCTAGCACTTGAGACAAGACCTACCATAAAGACGCAGCCAGTCTGATGAAAAGAGGGTGAATAGGAAAAGGAAAAAGATGGTATCATAAGACGCGGAATGCCACATACCAAGGCTAACAGAGGAGCTCAGTGTATCCACTTGTGTCCACGTGTTAACACCTTATAATTATTATTTTAACAGCATATTGGTTGTGCCATGACTGTATGTCACAATGAAACTTACATTTTTAAAAATGAGAAAATAATATGTGGTATAGCTATAATACCAATATTGGGTCAGGTACCAGAAAACATGGTGTTGCTTCTGGAAGGAAGAAACCAAGGTGAGCAGGAGTGGAGGAGATATATTTTCCATTATGATTCTTAAATTAAAATGAAATCTCTATATTACATGTATGTAAAACACAGAAAGATATTTGTAAGACTTAGATTACACATTTTTGTTGTTTGTGTTTGAGAGAGGGTCTCACTCTGTAGCTCAGGCTGCTCCTGAACTCACTATGTAGCGCAGGCTGCCTTGGGTTCATGGAATCCTCCTGTCTCAGCCTCCCAAGTGCTGGGATTACAAGTATGTGCCACTGCGCCCAGGTTTTGTGGTGCTCGGGAACGGAACTTAAAGTCTTGACCTTGCTAGGCAAGTGATTTAACCACTGAACTATTCCTCCAGCCCCTTAGATTACACTTTAAATGAAAGGTTGAGAATAGAGAGACGCAAGAGTTGTTTTGGAGCAACTGTGATAATAAAAGCAATAAGGATGAGTCAGTGCAGCATCTTTCCGTGAGGACAAGCGGATGGGAGAACAGCGATTCACGATGTGACTGAGGCAAACTCTCGAGGCTATGAAAGACATTTATAGTCTATTTGAGTGTAATATGAAGTAACTAACAGTGGATAACACAGCTCACTTGGGGTGAAACAGATTATAGGGTGACAAAAGTTGAATCAGGAGACCAGTTCTGAGAGTCCAGGGTAACATCACGATGGCTAGATTAAGACATAACACATGGTGGCTTCACTAAATATTTGGAGAAATATAAGCACATTTGAGTTTAAGCTGGCCGCTCATCCCACCAGAAGGCAACTCCCCAAATGTTTAACGCTATGATGTTGAGACACAAGCTAATAAGAGCACAGAATGATTAAAGATTACTTTTAGAGTTGCTGGCCTGAGTACTGAAAAAAGAAAGAGGAGTACTCAGAAAAGGAATAGAGGTGATTGCCACTGAGATACCAAAGTTAGATCCGTGGGTCAAAGAGATTTGGGGAGTAGATAATAAGTTTCTGATGGTAACTTACTCGGTGTGACATCCAGTAATCAACTGAAGCAGGGGGATCGATGGGGATGTTTATGCTACAGACACACCTGGGAGCTTCCAAATGAAGATAAAATGCCAATCTATAGGAATGAATGATGTTATGCTGAAAGTGTAGAGGAAAAAAAAAAATCTAAGACCAAATCTTTCAGACTGAATAGCACAGATGGATCTGGCAAAGGGCACTAAGGAGAAAGAGCTACTTAAGTAAATAAAAAAGGAGTTCAGACAGTTCATTTTTTTTTCAAAATGCCTGAATTAACTCTTACTAAAAGCAGCTTTGAAAGAAAGACAGGAGCATGTCCTCCTTCTGCTTTTTCTTAGGAAACTATTACCCTTGTCTACCCCGCACTGCTCAACTTAAAATATTTAGTGTGTCCTGCAAGATGATCAAACACACGTGCTCAGGCTGCTGTTAAGTTCAACAGCAAAAATTGAGCAAAGAAACATTTCCATGCCTTCACCCATCAGGATTCCCAAAAGTCGTAACAATGTGACTTTCTTTCCTGTGCATGAGAAATATTTACATGTCCCACATTGTTGGGTCGGGAAGAGAATTTAAGTTTTGTAACTAACCTTGCTTGACCTATATCGTTTCTTAAAAAGCTAAGAAGATGGCTTCTGACTTGCCACCCACCCTAGCATGTAATGAGCTGGTGCGTATTCAGTCATATACCTCGTTGTTAAAGGGTTAGTCACTCGGTGATTTTGTAGAGCCATTCACCATGGCGATGAGCCCTGGCGGCACTTATCTCATGCAATTCCATCCCAGTTATGTGCTTAAGTGGAACTGAATGAGACCACTGAGAAGGCTGCACAGCTGCATGTTGGGGAAGCACGCAACACTGCCAGGTCGCATAGTGACCTCACAATTGACAGAGATGTTGCCAACCTCCTACATACCCCTCGAGAGCAGATGCAATTTCATCTTACCATGGAAACAAGATTAGTGGAGCAAACTGTTCAAAGACCATAGCATTGGTACTCAGAGACATGGAAAAATCTGCTCCAACTTATTTTCAGAATTCACTGAAAGGTCAAATGAACACAATAATTTATTCAACAATATTTGTGGAGTAAGTACTATGTATCAGTTAGTGACCCAGGTGCAGGAAATAAGTAGTGCACAAAACAGGAAGCCATTTTAAAATAAATCAATAACCACAACCATGGCTACATAATAATTAAAGAGTTTATTATAGCTGCTAAGTTCTCTTTCCTATTTGTACCCCATCAGCAAATTGGGGTTGTGGTGGTTTTCTTCTATTTAGGTTTTTCGATCTTCCCCTCCCATTTCCATTCGGAATGACATGAAATAATATCCAAGAGAGAAGTTGTAGCACTCTTTTCCCTATAAAAAGAGCAGTAAATCTTGTTCCAGAAAGTTCTTTCTCACAAGGTATTTTTCTTAACCATAAGATCCTCAAATACACATATGTAACAAGGGAGAATTTAAAGAAAACACTTAACCATTTTTTCCCTCCCAAACTGTTTTTTACTCTCTTTTATATATGTCCCATCAAGTGAATACTGAAGAAAAAAAAGTGACTTAATGTACTGCTGGTTTATTAGAGGCTGATTATGTACCCCAAAAAGCTAAAATAATACAGCATAAAACCTGAAGATCAAAACAATTCTATACATAGCAGACCACATCAAGAATATTTTGTACATGCATACAGGTTGGAAAAGAGATTTATAAACAACAGAACATCAAAGCAAGAAATCAGGAGTCAGTATTCCAAATTCCACCTAGAAAAGGTATTGTTCATCAACATCACTGATAAATATTTGAAGTTCTGTTTGGGCACTGCAATCACCAGTAAAACAACGACCATTCTGATATAATCCAGGTCTGTACTGGACAATAGCAATTCTCACAAAGACTTACATGAAAGGTCCAGAATACTTCCTAGCCACTACTGTATATCAAGAGTTCTGAGCACAAATTGTAAGTCTCCTTATATATCAAATACATGACATGGTCCATTTACTATTATAGTCTTTTCTGATCTGAAATCAGTTCCCTCTTTCATTACTATCATTTTCCCTGGATGTTCTCGTGCGTACAAACATCTTTTTTAGATTTGAGTTTCGTCTGACTCTAAAGTATAGTAGAGAATGTTGAATGAAACATACCATTAATACACAGGACAAGTTGAAATGTGACACTGTGAAAACAGTAACAACTTCACACCTTTCCACAGATTGCCTAGGATAACAAGATGGAAAGTGTTTCATTTGTTTCCTTTGTCATTGTGTATTTGGAAATATTCAAATTTCCAGAAATATGCCGGTAAATAGTGTGCACAGTTAGACACCTCTAATATTTATCAAATATAAATATGGATTTTTGATCTCTAAGATATGATAATTTAATGGAGATGAAATGTGCACAACTTCCCCAAATCATTTCCTTCTTTTATCATTCAAAAGTAACTGCAGTATCTGGGATGATTCAGACCTTTCATACTTGCGTTTTTATCTTCAGCACATATGCTTCACTACTGGAAATGTTACAGTGAACGCAATGGCACATATTTCAAGGGATTCATTCACTCTTGTAATTATAATGAAGGTAAGTTATAAGAAGAAAATGGCTTCCCCAATAATACAGGTCAGAGTTGCCAGTGGTTCATTCTGGGGTGATAATGGCTTCAGTGGAGCTGGCCAGATTCCGGATAAATTTTCAAGGAAGAACAAACAATATGTACTAATATGAGGATCCATCCTTTGAAAAAGAGGAATTTACAATGAGGAGTATGACTATGGTGTTAGGAGCATTGCTCAGTGGTTAGAATACTTACCCATAAAACACAAGGCCCTGGGTTCAATTCCATAGCACCACATAAGCCGGGTGTGGGGTGTGCCTGCAGACCCACCACGCAGGAGGCTGAGGCAGGAAGTCTTACTTGAGTCATGAGTTCAAAGATATGAGTTCAAAGCCATCCTGGGCTACAAAGCAAGCTCAGGACCAGCGTGGACTACAGAAAATGACCTTGTCTCAAAAGAAAAAAAAAATAGTGTGACTACAGCCCCTGCCATCAACAATCGAGGAAACAAAGAGGGAGCAACAGCATTTAAGGTCAAGGTGAAAGAACAGCAGCTCAGTCTGGAACGTTAGGTTGATAGGTCCACTAGGCTTCATGTTGAAGAAGACAGATACACAAACCCAGAATTCCACAGAGCTATGAATGACCGTGTCATGGAATCACTGACAAATATTGGCCTTAAGATCACGGGACTGGACAAAGCCCCAGTAGAGAAGAAAGAAGGCTCCTTTCTAAGCTCTAGGACATACCAACGTAAGGAAAATAGAGAGAAAATACTTCCTGGGGGGAATTAGGAGTTGTGGTATCTGCGTGTGGGGGTGGGATGGGAGAGGGAGGCAGGCTACCTGCGGTGCTGTGGATGGTGCAGGAAGGCTGAGACCCAGAATCGCCCCTGTAATTACTTTTCTCCATCAGCTCCACATCTTCTACTCCTTGTACCAAATATTCTGTAATAGAGGCCCATTTTGTTTCTAGTTCAACTAAAAAGATCAGGTACAACTACCACTCCATTCCTTATTTTACTGAGGCTAAATCAACATAAAATTTCCAAGTAAGATGAGGAGAACACCTGATTTCAAAATTTATGAGACATACATGTGGATTTTGCAAATTTAATAGTAAGGAGAGCACATTAATCTTTGTGGTTTGGAGGTAAGCAAATAATAGAAAACAAAGCATTTGAAAGAAATTCATCGACGATAAGGAAGAAAGTAACTGAGGTCTGATTCTTTTGAAACAGATAATGCTTGTCTGTGTTCATGCTCATTTCTCTCTGAATGGAATTAAGGATAAGAGTTAAGCCATTTTATTTTAATCCAAGGTTTTACTTAAAGGTTAGATTTTTTTTAATTCTTGTAAATTTTATATTACAATTTGTAAATATGTTAAGAATATTTTTGAATGTCGAGGCCATCATTCAATGAATTCATGATGGCCTATAATATTTTTTAGCATCTGCAACTGAATTAGAATCACATCGCAGTTCTCACTTAACACACTAATTAAAATTACAAAACAGATAATATATTCTGATGCTTCCTAGAAAACTCTTTTGGTTAACATTATCTTTGGTTAAGTAGGTGGAATTGTTCCTCAATATTCTCATTTTGAATGATTAGACAGTTACTTTAAAATGCAACTACAAAGAGTCATAATTTAAAAAGTTATTCAGAACTTTGAAAGGAAAACTAAGCTGCAGTTCAAGTAAACTTTCAAAATGAACTGAGAAAAATTGGTATAAATTTGATTATATCACATGCATTTTATTAGAGACCTTCATGAAGGCCCTAACAAATGACATTTAGAACTATCAAAAAAAAAAAACAAGAGGAGAAATATGTTCAGAATAATCCTTGAATGTGATCTTCAAGAAGCAACAACTTCATTGTTTCAAATAAAACAAGAACATACAAAATTGCAATCCATAGCTGGGGAAACTAAAGCGAGGCCGCTGCCTTCAAAATTTCACAGGTGACCTCTGGGAAAACTGTACAGAATCATGTCCTTGAAACTGTTTGACTTGTAACCTCAGACTGTAATCATTTATTGGATCCATTCAGAATAACACTGATTTATCTTACTCAACAATCTAAAAGTACTAAAGGAAAAACTACAGGAGCAACTCACCTGCACCGCTGAATGCAGAAGGGCTTCCTTAAGGACGCAACACAAAACGATCACACAATATAATATATACTTCTCAAAATTACAAATAAATGGAAGGCATCTGAAAGTCCACCGTTTTAAAAAATGGCAAGCAGAATGATGGCACATCAAGGACTGACACATGCTGTGTAACTTTTATATTTATCTTTGCTGGAGTCTAGTTGGAAAACCTAAATGCATATGATATGCTAAGTCTGTTGAATATGATAAACATGTGTATTATCTGACTTGAACTTTTAAAACAACTTAATACAATAATAAAAACAGAGGTAGTAAAAGTAGTGAAAATCATATAGCTAAATTCTCACTGGTTGTGCCTATTAAAAATTGTGACTAAGATGCCTTTTTACCAAATTTCATGTTTGATTACACTATATTCATTTGCATAATTATGTAAGTTTTGATAGAGAAAGACAGTGGGTGTTTAAACTAAAAAATTATGTAGTAAAAAAACATATTGCCATTAATTCCCCTTAAGATCTTCCTCCTCAGTGCAAGCACCAGTACGCCAGCACTCTTGCCACCCTCTGAAGCAGTTCTGGAACTCGGCTTTCATATAGTTAGCTGTGTTGCTTGGGCTCCCTCAGTGACCCGATTCCTGGACCTTCCGCAATTGTTTTTACTTCTAGGACAAGCCAGCAGTCTTACCGTGCCAGAGCCAGTGATTAAGGTGGGAGCAGCACACCTGCACACTTTTATATGCCTACCTTTACTCTGTTATCTATGTCATCCTGTAATTTAGCATTCTGAATTTATCTAGTTAATATCATGAACCTACTAATTAGCATTATAAAAGGCCTCAAAATTATTTAATGCATTGACCAAAACAATTTATATCTCTATTTTTGACAAACACATTTATAGCGCTCACAATGATGCCAGATACTGCCTTAAGTATTTACTGATTCTTAAGGTGAGGAAACTGAGGTACTGAAAGATTAAGCAAATTGACTAATAATCTGAGAGACTGAATTCAAACCCACGCACCCCGGCGGATGAAACAAGAGCATCCCGGAAGTCATCGTGAGTGACTCGAAGGAAAATGAGCGAGAGCAAATGAAATGGCCTCAAACTCGGCAACAAAACTTCCGAAAAGCAGAGTTTTCAGTGTATGTCAGTGTACTTCTCACAAGTGAAATAACTTGCTTGTTTAGTTTTTAGGTTGTAACACATAAAATAGCTTTTTATTGTAGAGGAAAAAAGTATTTAGACAACTTTGTATAGATTCATTTGACCAGATGACACTTTAAGGGTAAAAGAAAATACAAAGTGGGAAAGTCCTTGTCACCTAGACATGTATGTGCGCAAAATGCTCAACTGCATTGTAAACCTTAAATCTGGCATATCAATAAAATGGGGAAAAAGAAAATACAAAACATATAGCACTGAAAAAGCATACTCACGTATTTATTCAATCACACAGGAAGTGTGTGACCTCAAGCAGGTAACATAGCCTTTTCCGTCCTTACTCGGTTAACTTATTGTCTCATTGTAATTCTTATTTTTATGCTAAAAATAACAGGTCTAATCCGTGAAAGTTCTCACTAACTATAAAGTATGTAACAAATCCTACTATTGTACAGAAAGGTGCCAAAGCCGTGGTTACAAAAGGTGAACATTACCAAAGCATTTGTAGGATTAAAAACGTTTCTTAGAAAACAGCAAAGCACGAAATTATAATGGAATTGTTTATGCACCCAGCAACTACAAGCCAATACACAGATAGATAGATAGCCAGACAGACAGACAGATAGATGATGGATGGGCAAGCAAGCAGACAGACACACAGAAGGACAGATGTAGATTAAGAAAGAAAAGTCTAGGCGTCTTCAGTTGCGCTTGAAAACTGATGCTAACACAGCCCAATTGATTTTGGTCAGTACGAGCTTTTTCATAATGACTTCATTGAATATCCAGTTGCTACTCTCATGAAATCTCTTTGGTAACTAAAGAGACCTTCTATACTAACACATTCACACCAGACTCAATACAGGGAGCCACACACATATTTTGGGAAATATGGAATTTCCTAAAGTATTCTTTTTTTTTCAGTAGGCATGAGTGCCTCTCTCTTGGGTCACATCACATTTTGCCCCAATACAATAAGAATTAAGATGAGAATAGACACAATTTGTTTTAATTAAATAATTTTTAAAATCCCATTTTACATAAGAAACTCAAAAATTTTGGCCTTTGATGACAATGATGTCAGAACTGTTTTCTACTAACTTGAGTACAACATGAATTCAATGGGCTTAATTATTATTGAAACATTAAAAGCCTGAACTTCATAAATGATTGGAAGTCTGCAAATCATTGAAAGTTTGTAGCATTTTTAAATACTTTCTATGTTTTTCATTAATTTTCTTTAACATCATTCATCAATTTAAAGGAATATTTATTCCAAATTCAGTGTTCTCTCCAGCCACTGGAGGATTTATGCATCTTTGTAAAGCTTTGGGCAAAGCCAATATTCAGATGGAAACCAAAGCAATGCTGTTCTATATGACTAAATCAGTTTCCTGTCCATGAAGTGAAAATATATACACAAAATCACCTTACACAACTAAAAATCTCTACAGGAAGGAAATCATTCTTTTCTTCAACCTTACAAAATCCTACTTAAATATTTCATCAACAAACAATGAGGATTTTCATTTCAACATAAAAGTTTAATACATTTCCTTTACTAATACCATTAGTAAGTTCTCTAACAGGAAATAAGTACAACCACAGACCTAATACCATATCATACACAATAGAGTTACAGTGTCTCATAAATTTTCTATAACTTATTAGTTATTCAACTTATACCCCTAAGCAGATTTCAACTCCATATATGGGTTTGAATCTATTTAGGTTTAATTCAAAAACTAACCAAAATATGTGAATGGCTGCTCTAACTAATTTAGTACATGCCAGAATAAACTCACTGAGAATTGAAAACACATGTTTTATGGAAGTAGCCTCTAATTGAGCAATGTCACGACATCTCTTATAGACAAATTAATTTAATAAAAATTTACATCTAGAAAGTGTAATATTACTTAAAGTTTTAGTACATGAGTGTCAAAAAAGCAGAGAAAGGTGTTTATTATGTATACATAAGAATAGTCAACACTCAAAATTTCTAAATCCATTTATGTATATGTATATGTGTGTGTATATATATATTTTTTCTTTCTTAACATATATATGTACATATATATATCAACCCATGAATAGATTTTTGTTAATATTCCACTAAGCTTACTTTCCAAATAACACAGTAGTACTTTTTCAGTTATTGTAAGTTTGTTGAGAGTAGTTCAACAGCCCAGAACATGATCCACTTTAATGACTGTTCCATGTGTGTTAGATATAGACATTTCTTGTCAGTTCCATCAAATGGTTTGACTGTGTCATTCTTTTTCTTCTGTTAATTTTTGATTTCCTGGCTACATTTCTATCCATCACCAAGAGATCAGTGAACATTGGGGGGAAAAGCTTGTAGTTTGACAACACCAGGAGATGGCTAGGGTTGATGGGAAAAACTATGAGGGGAGATAAAGTATTGAAATCACCATGAAAAGCAATTTGATAATATCTTGTAAATATGAAGATGTATATCTTCATAGGCTGAAATCGAACTGGTAAATATATACCTAAGTTAAACGCCTGCACTTGTCTATATGAAACTTACAAAAAAGTAATTATTATTATTATTATTACCTTGTTTGTAATTCCAAAGACTAAAAAGGAGGGAGAAAATGGAATAATTTGCAATTAGAGATCAAGACATAGGGATAAATATGTGGAGATATAGAGATCTAGATACAGTTTTGAAGAATTAAAATAGGTTAAACTATATTCAGATAATCAAATGAACACTGCGGTGTGAGTGGTAGGCTAGACCTTCATACATCAACATGAATAAATCTCAAAAAATACAATTTGAATATAAACAGGCAAGTCTTAAAAGGATTTATACAGGGACTGGGGCCATAGCTTGGTGGTTAAAGCACTTGGCTAGTAAGATCACGGCCCTGAGTTTGATTCCAGCACCACATGAGCTGGGTGTAGTGATACAGGCCTGTAATCCCAGATCATGGGAAGATGACACAGGACAACTGCAAAGAATTGAAGGCCAGCCTGGGCTACATAGTGAGTCCAGGACAGGGTGAGAACCTATGTCAAATAAAAATAGTAATAATAATAATAATAATAATTACAATAATGATAAAAGGATTTACATATACTATTCCAAATAGGCAGATTTAAATATGTATTTATGGATATACACACATAGTAAAATTATGACGCTATGAATGGAAACATACACATATATTTATCATGTGTGTGTGTGCGTGGGTGTGTGGGTGTGGGTGTGGGTGTGTATTGCTTACGTCTGAATACTCCAGAAAGAAATTGGCTAGGGAGGAAGAAAGACAGCATCACAGATGTGCAAATTTAAAATAAATATCTTTAAATATATGCTAAAATGTTGACATTAATGAATTCTACATGTAAGCTGTATTGATGTATACTTTTTTATATCTTCATATATATTGTAATTAGAGGTCTACAGATAGCTTTGATTAAAAGATTAATGAAAAGGTATAAAATGAGAAACATATAATCTACAGAAGAAACACAAGCTCCGGAAAGAAGCATTAAAAATTCACAAAGTGACTAAAAAGAGTGCTACCATTTATTATGATTAGGGACAAAGGCCACTCTTCCATAGAGTATAACCTGGTATAGCATTTATATTTGGAAGGTGATTAATCAGAATGTACCAAAGTTTTCATAATGCCAACCCTATGATCCCTCCTCCCTCAGGTACATAATTTCCAAAAATATCTCTTACAAACATATTCACATAGGTGTGTATTCTGTTGTATATTGTAGAATTATTATTATTATTGTTACTGTAAAATGATGCCACCCCAAACACTCAGCATGATGGAAATCTTTCCTCACGGCCATTGCAATGCACAACTGCAGCAATAACTATCCTTAATATAATCCATGTGAAGCATATCTTACGGAAGTTTCGCGGTATATTTGTCTGGATACATGCAGCAGTTTCAATACAACATGCCATGCCCTTCTCAAGAATAATGATTCTCACGTGGGTATGACTGCTCCCTTTTACACACACATACAAACGCACACCCCACACAAACAACAAAGGGAAATGTCTTGGCATTTTGGCAATGTCTTGCCTTTTTTTAAAATCTGTCATAGTAGACAGAGGCCACAGACGTTGTTCAACATTTTACAACGCATAGGGTGACAGTATACAACAGTTATCCTACCTAAAATGTCATGAGTACTAAGGTCAAGAAACTACTCTGGAGTAACTGGTTTTATTATTTCTCTAATGTCTGCTACAGCTATACATAGTAGGAATTACTTTTCTTCATTTTATAAATGAATATTTAAAATTTCCAAGAGTTTAAATGTCTTATTGAAAGTAAAGTAGGTACTAGGAGGCAGAGCTCCTTACACTAAGATTACCGTAACAGTCTACATAAATTATTATACTCTCATATAAGGGACTATCATATTGATGGTTTTTAAAAAGTAGATGTACACAAATCACATAAAGTCATCCCCAGGCCAAAGACTTAGAGAAGAGACTTGTAATATACATAGCAAATGAAAGATTAGTATCCAAAAATGTATAAAAATCCTGTAACAGTCAATGAACACATTGTAAAAGACACCTTATTTGTAATGCCATTTATATCACATAGGCAATAGTGTGTATGAAGAGATCATAAAACTTATTTATCCATGACTTTATATAGCAATAACATCACAACAATGGAATCATTCTGAAAAATAGTTTTATAAGCATTCATTTAGAGTATGTAAATATAAAAAGAATTGAGGAAAAATGTGCTATGGTACACAGCATAAAATTATGGTGTGGTTTCCAAAAATGCAAATAAAAGAAGTTGTTAAGAACAGGGAGAGGATGGTGGGGTAAAAAAAAAAACAGTGAAAGTGATGTCACAGAGACAAATTGATTACACATGAATCACAATAGTGACTGATTGTTACCAGTTTTGTGGTAATGTGAGTGAATGCTTAAAGCACTGAACTGAGATCTTGCAACAATATGTATGAAAATACAGTACATCTTTTAGATTAGTTTGAATTATGTGAAAGGCTTTGATTTGGATAATTTAATTACAGACAGCTAATTTGAGAATTTAGAAATCTATTTTTTGGAAATTCCCTTTATGTGGAAAATAGGTCCAAAATATCTAACCTCAAATATTTACTATCCAACTTATACTGAGAAGAAATAAAAAGGAAAAAGATAGTATTCAAATTGGTTCCTTAAAAGGGAATCTGGCTACTTGGAAGGTTCTTTGACTTTCTGAATACATGCAAGGGTCTGATATGGAAGGCCTGTCAGGCAAAAGACAAAGTGGTAAGGCGAGCAGTTTGCTTTGACCAAGTGTGATCAACGGAGGACATTTAGACACACGCTGAAGAAGGCAGAAAGCAGGAAGCAAGAGTGGGAAAAGCACACGGGATAATAATGAGGCAATAGGAGGCTGAGGTCCTCTAATGGACCGCTGTACAAGGCCTCAAGTCTTCAACAAAGTTCCTAGAATTCTTGAAATAAATGGCTCAAGTAGGTCCTTTGAGAAAGCAGAAAGCAGCTGAACATGCCAGCTGACACTGAGGAAACAAAGGCAGGCAGGCAGATGCAGGCTTGAAGGTAGCTCAGAAAGGGTTTCAACGCTTATCTCCGAGTACCAAACTTCAGCAGAAATCTTAGAACCTCATGTGCAAAGAATAACGGTACTTCTGGGTGAGATCTTAGAGGCAGAAAACTCCTGCACCATTTTTACTTACAGTGTCTATCATGTCTCAGGAATGCTGTTGATGAACAGACATCAAATGGTTATTTGATGTGACCTCTAAAGAAAATTTTACTATTGGAGATTCTCTCTTTATACATTTACCTCTGTCTGGTTTCAATATTTTACAACAAATAATCAGTGCTTTGTGGCTCAAGATGTGTGAGACTATATGAAATATGTGTTGAAGAAGAAAAAACAAACTGAGATAACATCATCTAATCACACTGTCTAGGGTAAGAGAAGTTCACAATAACTTCTATCAGATCCTCTTCAGACCCCCATGGCCAGGACAGACAACCAGTGAGGACACTTCTGGTGTTTATTCTGAGAGCAAGAGAGTCACAGATAGATTAAGTCAAGGGTGAATGGCGGATGGTCATTACAGACGGTCATGTCACAAACACCAAATCACTCCATAGAATATTTTTGTAAGGGATTGAAGAAGATAGCAGTGGAGTGGGAACTACAGGAATGCCATTCCCAATGAAATCAATGAGCCTGGCAGAGACCTGGAGGGGAGTACATCACATCTCCAAAAGGCAACAGCTTCCAGAATAGGAGGTAAAACCAGATCAATCGCAGCGTAGAAATCCGGGCCCAGGATCTCCCTCCACCTCCCCGCCCACTAGCCCCACAGGCCGCAGTAGCATAAGATCGGGGACCCAAAGTGCTCCAAAGGGCCCACAAGTGACAACTAGGAAGGCTAGGCCCAAACATCCCTACTACCCACAGCATGGAATCTCAAGCTCAAAATTTCCCAATCAGCCCACTGGCTTCCAGGCACAGGCTCCCCTGCTGAGCTTGTAAATGGAGTAATTCAGGGTCCCATCTTTCCATGGAGCCCAAACGTACCCACCCAGCCCAATCCCCCCAATCCCCCCTACCCGGGACCACAAGAACACCCTGAAATTCAGGGCCCAAACTCTCCCACTGGCCACAGTGTGGAATCCTAGGCCCTATATTTCCCTTCCAGCCCACTGGCTGTAATGCAGAACTGCTGGCACAACCTCTTCCTCTGAGCCCCCTGGCCACAGTGTGGAATTCCAGGCCCAAATTTTCCACTCTTCCTAATATTGTCCATGGGGGTTTGGGGCCCAAACTTATCCATTGAACCCAATCTTTCCTGCTGAGCCCGTAGGTGGCACCATGGAATTCTAAGGCAAAACTCCCCCACTAGCTGCAGCAAGGAATCCCAGACTCAAAATTTCCTTAGGCCATGGGCCCCTTGGTTGAACCCACCAGCCACAGCTCCCTCCACAGGGCCCAAAGCTGCACGCCCAGATTTCGGACTGAATCTCTCCTGCTCCATATCTCTGGCCGACGGTCTCCTGCTCAAACTCATCTATCTAGAATTCACTGGGACCAGCTAGAAAAGCCACATGGACAAAAGGGAAACCCTTTACATCCAAATTATATAGGACTCTCAACAGAAAGATGAGAAAGCACTGGGGTAAGATGCCTCAGAAAAACACCAGCTCAACAAGGGAGACCTAGCAGAAGCAGAGATCCAAAACTCCCAAAATCTGAAAAAAAAAAAAAAAAAAAAAACCCTGGAGTGAGGGTGAGGTGAAGTCTTCAAAGCTCCAAAAGATGGTAGGCAACTGTCAACCCTGGAAAAATGTCATTTAAAATCAACAATGAAACAAAAATTGCTCACGACAAAGAAACTTTGAAAACATTTATAACAACCAAATCAGCACTACAAAAAATTTTTCAAGAGTTTGCTCAATAGGGAAATAGGGAACAATCACAACAAAGAATACAGTGGCAGGTTTATGTTTATTAGAGAGCATCTAAAAACAAGTAAACAAAAGAATTCAATATTCATAGGATGGTAAAAAAGACCTAAGACTCATGTATCAATTATAACCCTAAATAATAATGGCTTAAACTCATGAACCAAAAGACATAGATTGGCTAACTGGATTAAAAAATACAATATAACCATATATTGCTTGAACAGACACATTTCAGACCTAGCCATCTCCCCCGTCATCTGGAGTGGCAGAAACTTACGAAGGAACCTGGGCCAGGCTAGTGTCAGGAGGAGCTGCACCAGAACAGACTGGTAGGGCATCTGGCCATTTTCCCCGCCATCCCGAGCGGCAGAAACTTATAGCAGAAACTGGGCCTGGTTAGTGCCGGGCAGAGCTTCAACAGAACAGATTGGTAGGGCACCTGGCTGTCTTCCCCATGACCCTGCACAGCGGAGACCTGCGGCAGGACCTGGGCATGGCTGGCCTCGGGCAGAGCCGTGCCGGACAGATTGGTAGGGCTCCTGGCCATCTTCCCCGCTGCCCGTCACAGCAGGGGGGGGGTCTGGCAGAATCTGTGCTCTGCTACCACCAGGCAGAGCCACACCAGAGTATATAGAGAGATTCGAGGTCATATCCCCCACCGCCCCTCGCTGCAGTGGTCAGCATGGAGGCTGTGTTCTCCCCGCAATGGGCAGAGCCGTGTCAGGAAGAGTGACCTATGGGAAACACAGGGACAGACAACCAGAGACAACCAAAGACAACAGAACCATGAGGAAACGTGGAAATAAATCTCCTCCAAAAAGTCTTGACATACCCGAAGAGCATAATAAGAATCCTGAAAATGCAGAATCTAAAGATGAAAATGGCAAAAAGGATGGCAACTTCTGGGCCCAGAAATACATCAAATTAAAGCAGGAAATAATGTAGGAATTAATGCAGGAAATAATGCAGGAAAGGAAAATCATAGAGCAAGAGCTACACCAAGACCTAGCTAAGCTAAAAGCAAGCTTTGAGAAGCAAGTAGAGGAGATCAAAGAAGAAATGAACCAGGAGATAAAGAAGGCAATACAAGAACAGAGACATAAAAAAATGCGGATATCCAGGAAGTGAAAAAAACATAGGACATAATAAACAACTATATTGAACAATTTCAAAAGAGAACATCAGACCTACAAGACAAAATGATGGAGTGGGAACAGAAGGACCATAAGGAATGCAAACTAAAAAAAAGAAGAAAGTGAATCATTATGACTGATAGATGACTCAAAGAGAAACAACTTCAGAATTATGGGAGTCCATGAGAGGACAGAGGACAAAACAAAAGGCTTAAAAGTCATATTCAAGAAACTTATGGAAGAAAATTCCCCAAATCTAAAAGAGAAGTGAACATTGAACTACTGCAGGCATATAGAACATCAAACAATATTGATCAGAAGAGATCATCATCACAACATATCATAATTAAAATACTAGAAACCCAACACAAAGAGAGAATACTGAAAACGGTAAGAGAAAAGCAGAAGGTGACATACAAAGATAAGCCTATCAGGATAACTTCAGACTTCTCAACCCAGACTCTAAAAGCCAGGAGATCATGCAGCAATGTCATTCAAACACTTAAAGAACACAAATTCCAACCAAGACTACTATAACCAGCAAAACTATCTTTTTAACTAGAGGGAGAAATTAAAACTTTCCATGATATAGAAAGCTTAAAGAAATTTGCAGCCACTAAGCCATCACTGCAGAGAATTCTCAAAGAAAACTTGGATAGCAAAAAAGAGAACAATGACACAAGTAACCACAGAGAAAAAAAAAGACAAAAGCTAAAGGAGAATGAGCTGAGAAAAAAGTAAACCAGCAAACAAAATGGAAAAACTACAACGATGGTAGGACATACCGAACATACCTCAACAATTAGCCTAAATGTGAACGCCCTCAAGTCATCTATTAAAAGACATAGACTAGCTGACTGGATCAAAAAAATGGAAACCCACAATTTGCTGCCTGCAAGAGACACACTTCACCAACAAGGAAACTCATAGACTGAAAATGAAAGGTTGGAATTCAATATTTGACGCAACAGGTCCCAGAAAAACTAGCAGGGGTAGCCATATTAATCTCAGACTAATCAGATTTTAAAAGAAAACAGGTGAAGAGAGACAAAGATGGACACCACATACTGGTTAAAGAAAAAGTAGAACAGGAAGAAATCACAATTAACAATATATATGCCCCCAACTCTAGAGCACTGAATTATGTATACCAAAAATTGCTAGGTCTGAAAGGACAAATAGTCCCCAATACAATTATAGTAGGAAACTTTAATACTCCACCATCATAAATAAATCAACCAGACCAAAAAAAAAAAAAAAACAGAAAGATAAACAACTGCTGAAAGACACTATAAAAACTCGGACATACAGATGTTTACAGAGTTTTTCACCCAACTTCAACTAGTTCCATGTTTTTCTTAGCAGCACACAGAACATTTTCTAAAATAGACCATGTTCTAGGACATAAGTCATGCCTAAACAAGTACAAAGAGATAGAAATAATTCCCTGCACAATCTCAGACCATAGTGGAATAAGATTGAAACTTAACAGCAGCAGAAACAGAAGAAAATACACAAATACATGGAGACTTAACTTCCTACTGACCAAACAATGGATCACAGAAGAAATCAGAGAAGAAATCAAAAACTTCATAGAGTTAAATGGTGATGGAAGTACATCACATCAAAATTTTGGGGACACAATGAAAGCAGTACTTAGAGGAAAATTCCTAGTCATAAATGCACACAACAAAAGAACAGAACAGTCACAAATAAATTCGCTAATAATGCACCTTAAGGACCTAGAGAAACAAGAACAACTAAACCCAAGATGCAGTAGAAGAGAAGAAATTATAAAGATCAGATCTGAAATAAATGAGATAGAAATTAAAAAGAGAATAAAAAAGATCAATGAGTTAAAGAGCTGTTTCTTTGAAACAATTAAAAAAACAGACACACCTCTTGCCAAACTCATCAAGAAAAGGAAATAAAAGGCACAGATTAGCACTCTTAAAAATGAAAAAGGTAAAACTACAACAGACTCTGCAGAAATTCCAAATATTATAAGAAATTACTTTGAACACCTTTATTCTAAAAAATTTGAGAACTGATGAGAAATGGATGACTTCCTAGATACATATAAAATACCAAAATTAAATGAGGAAGAAATAAAAATCTTCAACAACTCCATCACACACACAGAAATTGAAACAGTAATAAAAGCTCTACCCACGAATAAAAGTCCAGGCCCAGATGGATTCACAGCAGAACTTTTTCAGTACTTTAGGGAAAAACTAACTCCAATCCTCCTTAAACCGTTTCATAAAGTAGAAAGTGAAGGAATGCTACCAAACTCATTTCTTGAGGCTAGCATCACACTAGTCCCAAAACCAGACAAAGACCTAATCAGGAAGGAAAATTACAGACCAATATCCTTAATGAATATAGACACAAAAATCCTCAGTAAGATTCTGGCAAACAGAATCCAAAAAGTAATCAGAAAAATCATACGCCATGATCAAGTGAACTTCATTCCTGAGATGCAAGGTTGGTTCAACATATGTACATCAATCAATGTAATAAACCATATCAACAAAAACGAAAACAAAAACCACACGATCATTTCCACTGGTGCAGAAAAAGCCTTTGGCAAAACCCAGCACCCTTTCATGATAAAACAGTGAGAAAAATAGGTATAAAAGGGCCCTACCTAAAACTCATAAAAGCCATATATGCCAAGCCTATTGAAAATATCACAGTAAATGGAGAAAGATTGAAATTGTTCCCTCTCAAATCAGAACCAAGACAAGGCTGCCCACTTTCACCACTCTTATTCAACATAGTCCTTGAAACACGTGCCATAGCAATCAGACAAGAAAATGTAATAAAGGGAATCTGCATTGGAAAGGAGGAGGTCAAACATTCCTTATTTGCAGACAATATGATTATCTACATGGAAGACCCTAAAAACTCCACTAGGAAACTTCTGGAAAAAAAATTTAGCCAAGTCACAGGCTAGAAAATCAACACTAAAAAAATCAACAGCTTTTCTCTACACTGATAATGAACTTACTGAGCAAGAACTCAGAAGAACAATTCCATTCTCAACAGCTCAGCAAAAAATTAAATACCTAGAAGTATACCTAACCAAGGAAGTGAAGAACCTATATAAAGAAAAACCACATTACATTGAAGAAAGAGGTTATAGCCATTAGAAAATGGAAAGGCATCCCCTGTTCTTGGATAGGCAAAATAAATGTAGTCAAAATGACTATACTGCTGAAACTGAAATATAGATTCAATGCAATTCTTATCAAAATTCCTACACGTTTCTTCAAACAACTTGAAACAACAATATTTAAATTCATATGGAACCAAAAGAGACGAAGAATAGCCAAAGCAATCCTGAGCAACAAGTCCAAGGCAGGAGGCATTCCAGTTCCAGACATCAGGCTGTACTATATATAAAGCAGTAGTTGTAAAAACAATATTGCACTGGCACAAAAATAGACAGATAGACCAGTGGAACAAAATTGAAGATGCAGAGACAAACCCAAATACCCTCAACTACTTAATCTTTGACAAAGGGGCCAAATGCATACAATGGATGTTCAACAAATGGTGCTGGGAAAACTCGTGATCCACATGCAGAAGAATGAATCTAGTCACACACCTATCACCATGCACCAAAATCAAATCAAAGTGGACCAAAGACCTGGGCATCAAAAGTGAAACACTGAACCTCCTAGAAGACAAATTAGGCAAATATTTAAAAGACATAGGAGTAGGCAAAGACTTTCTTAAAAAGACACCAAAAGAAAAAAAAAATTGTCTGTGTTATTAATAAATGGGATCATGTCAAATTAAAAATTCTCTACACAGCAAAGAAAATTATCATCACTGTAAAATAAGAACTGACAGAATGGGAAAGATATTCACCATCAATGCCTCAGATAGAAGGCTTATAATCAGAATATACAGGGAGCTGAAGAAAAGTAAGCCTACCAAAATAAAGGATCCTATCGAAAAGTGGGCAAATGAAATGAAGAGGCAGTTCACTCATGAAGAAGTACAAGGGGCCAATAGAAACATGAAAAGATGTTCAACATCTCTAGCCATAAGAGAGATGCAAATCAAAACAATGCTAAGATACCATCTCACCCCAGAGAGAATGGCCTATATCTACAAGTCAAATAGCAATCAGTGCTGGTGAGGCTGTGGGGAGAAAGGAACCCTCCTGCACTGCTGGTGGGAATGTAAATTCATACAACCATTTTGGAAAGCACTATCAAGAGTGGAAATAAATATACCTTTCAATCCAGTGGCACCCCTCCTGGGAATATCTCCAAAAGAGGTCAAAACAACACATAATAGAGGTATTTGTATACCCATGTTCATAGCAGCACAACTAACAATAGCTAAAATATGGAAGTGACCAAAATACCATCAACAGACCACTGGATACACAAAGTGTGGTATTTATACACAATGGAATACTATGTTCCTATAAAGTCCAACAGCAGGGAGGCTTTTGCAGGCAAATGGAAGAAACTTGAGAACATCATGCTTAGTGAAGTGACTCAGAAGCAAAAGGTGAAACCTCGAATGGTCTTTCTGACATGAGAGACCCAGATCACAACTATCTCATGGAACTTAAAGTGAAAAACAAAGTGAACCAGGAGGGTAAGATGGGGAGGGGTGGAGGGGTGGGTAGGGGGAAGGACAAAAGGAGAGTGGGAAAGTACTTGCCACCTTGATGAGATACGATATATATGTGCACAAAATGCTAAACTTCACTGTAAACGTTAAATTTTGCGCTTATATATATCAATAAAATGGGGAGAAATAAGAAATAGGCACATTGCAAACATAGTGATAAACACAGACTCAAAGTGAAATGCTGTAGTTCTATATTCCACTCAGCTGGGGAACCAAAAAAAAAAAAAAAAGCAGGGTAGCAATAATTTTAATACTCTGCTTTAAAAAAATGAACTTTAAGCCAAAACTGGTCTACAAAAAAGGTCACTTCATTCTTGTTAAGGAATAATCCAGCAAGAAATGCTTACAATCATGAACATTTATGCCCCCAAACAATGGTGCATCCAACTACATAAACAAAAGCTATTAGACTTCAAAAAATTGAATGGACCCTGTAAAGGACTTTAATACTCCTTTCTCCTAAGACAGGTCAACTAAGCACAAAATCAAAAGACACAACAGATCTGAACTATGTCACAGAAGAATTTGACAGACATACACAGACGTTTTAATCCTACAACAACAGAAGATACATTCTTCTCATCTGCAAGGGAAACATTCTCCAAGTTAGAACACATTCTAGGCTATAAAACAAGCTTAAATAGATATAAAAACTGATATAATTCCATGAACTCTCTCAGATCACAGTGGAATAAAACTAGAAATCAACTACAAAATAAACAAAAGATAGTACTCAAACAAATGGAAACTGAACAATACTCTCCTAAATAAACACTGAATTACAGAATAAATCAAAGAAGAAATAAAAAAGTTACAGAGACAAACAATAATGGTAGTACATCACAATACAATCTCTGAGACACTATGAAGGGAGTGCTAAGAGGGAAATTCATTTCCATAAGTGCACACATATAAAGAACTGAGCAAGGCCAAATAAATAATCTAACCACAAAACTGAAGGCCCTAGAAAAATAAAAGCAAGTCAACCCCAAATCTAACAGAAGAATAGAAATTATAAAGATTAGAGCAGAAATTCATGAAACAGAAATTTTTAAAAATACAAAAAAAGAAACAAAGTGCTGATTTTTGAAAAGATTAAATGATAAATAAAATTGATAAACCCCTTGCTATACTCACACAAAAAAGAGAAAACCTACAGCAATTAAATTAGGAATGAAGAAGGTGAAATTACAATTGATAGCATGAAAATTCAAGGGATTATAAGAAGTTCTTTTGAAAATTTATCCTTCAATGAATTTAAAAATCTGAAAGAAGTGAACAAGTTCCTAAACACATATCAACCACCTAAATTGAAAGAAGAAGAAATTACATACCTGAGCAGGCCAATATCTGTCTTTAAAATTGAGGAAGTAATAAAAATACTTCTAAGAAAAGCCCAGGACCTGATGGATTTCAAGCAGAATTCTATGTAAAATTCCAAGAAAATTGAATACCAATGGTCAATGAACTTTTTTAAGAAATTGAGAAGGAAGAAAAAATGCCAAAATCAATTCTCAAAGCAAGCATAACTTTAATTGCAAAACAAGACACAAAGACTCAACAAAAGAAGAAAACTACAGGCCAGTATCCCTAATAAATATGGATGCAAAAGTAATCAATAAAATTCTTCTCAATAGAATGCAGCAAATCATAAAGTAGATTATACCGCATGACTAAGTGGGTTTCATTCCAGAGATTCAGGGATGGCTCAATATATGCAAATCAATAAATGTAATACATCGCATTAACAGATTCAAAGATAAAAATCATGTGAAAAAGTACTTGACAAAATCCAACACTCATTTATAGCAAAGATTCTTAAGAAAACAGAAATACAAGGACCCAACCTCAATATAATTCAAGCTATTTACAACAACCCCTCAACCAATATAATTCTAAATGGAGAAAGACAGAAAACATTTACACTAAATTCAGGAACAAGACAAGGATGCCCATTGTCATTCCTACTCCTCAACATAATGGTTAAAATTTTGGCAAAATCATCAGTCAAGAGCAAAGAATAAAAGGAATATAAATCATATGGGAAGAAGTAAATATGTTCCTATCTGCAGATAACATAATACTCTATATAGACGACCCAAAAATTACACCCAAAGACCCTTAGAACCAACACATAAAATACAACAAAGTAGCAGGTTATAAAATCAATACCCATAAATCAATTGCATCCCCAGACACCAATAATGATTCCAAAGAGAAATAAATCAAGAAAAAAAAACTCCCTTCACAACAGCAACAACAACAACAACAAAATACTTAGGAATGAACCTCACTAAAAAAGTAAAAGACCTATAAAAAGAAAACTATGGACTTTAGAAAATGGAAAGAAATCTCATGTTCCTGTTTAGTAAGAACTAATTTTGTCAAAATGGCCATTAGTTCCTAAGCTATTATACAAATTCAATGCCATACCAATTAATATACCAACTACATTCTTCATAGAACTAGAAAAAAAAACAACTTTAAAATTTATATGGAACCAGAAAAAGACCCAGAATTTCTAAAGCAATTCTAAGCAACAAAGACAATACGGAGGAATTACAATCCCAGACATCAGAAAATACTCAAAGCAACAATGATTAAATCTACATGGTACTGGTATAAGAACAGAGAGGAGAACCAGTAGAACAGAATTGAGGACACCAAAACAAATCCAAGTACCCTTAGTTACATAATTTTTGACAAAGGAGCCAAACAATCTACTGGAGAAAAGACAGCACCTTCAACAAATGGTGCTTGGAAAACTGGATCTCCACGTGGAGGAGAATTAAATTAGACCCTTGTCTATCAACACACAATAAAATCAGATCAAAATGGATCAAAGAACTGGACATCAAAACAATAACACTGAACCTCTTTAAAGACAAAATAAGTAAAACCCTAGAAGACATTGGGACAAGAAAGGTTTTTCTGAACGATCGTCAACTGCACAAAAAATTTCAGCAAGAATTAACAAAAAGCTTTTGCACAGCAAAAGAAACAACCAATAAAGTGAAGAAAGAACCCACAGAGTGGGAAAAGTTATTCACCAATAATACTTCAGACAAAGGATTCATATATAGAAGAAGAACTCAAAAACATAAAAATCCCTAAAATAAACAACCCCATCAAGAAGTGGGCAGCTGAAATGAAAAGAAGCCTATGAGATAAAGTACAAATGTGGAATAAGCACATTAAAAAATGTTCCCTATCACTGGCCATCATAGATATGCAAATAAAAACAACATTGAGATTTCACCTCACCCCAGTGAGAATGGCCTACATCGAGAACTCAGAAAACAATTGATGGTGAGGATGCAGAAAAAAAAAGGAACTCTACAGCACTGCTGGTGGGAATGCAATTTGGTACAAACATTAAGGAAAACAGTGTGGAGATTCCTTAGAAATCTGAGAATAGAAATCCCATTTGATCCAGTTACCACACTACTGGGCATGTTTCTAAAAGAAATAAAGTCAACATACCAAAAAGAAGCATGCATACCCATGTTTATAGCAGCACAATTCATAATAGTCAAATCCTGCAAGCAACCTACCTGTTCATCGATAGAGAAATGGTTAAAGAAAACATGGTACCAATACACAATGAAATACTATGCCGCTGTAAAAAAAAAAAAAAAAAAAAAAATGGGGCCAACTGAGTCAATAATGCTCAGTGGATCAAACACAAAAGACTGACTATGGACATGTGTTCCTCCCATGAAATTCACAAAAATAATGGCAGAAAAAGGTACTGATATGAGTGACAGGGTAGAAAAAGGGGTAATGGTCACTAGGAAATGGGTGAACCTCTGAAGAGGGGCGGAGGCATAGTCAATCATTGGTTCCTAAAACTCCATGTCTCTCATGTGTTATAGAATGTGGAAGTCATGCATATATAAATTTTAAAAGTTTTTTTAAAAAAATAAAAATCCAAAACTACAGAAATAATGAACAAAACACTGGTTACCAGAAGGCAGAAGCCAGAAAACAAGATGAATGCCAGAAGGCAAAAGTAGATGGTAAGTGGGGTGAATAACTCTAGTAATCTAATGTAAAACTGGAGGTGTACAGAAAGTAAAATTGGACTGCATTTTTGGATTCATAAACAAACAAAAAGAAACACATGATAAAGGAATATTTCTGTCACCTCCACATGTTTCCTTTGCTCGTTTTCAGTCTTCTTTGCCCTGGTGACCTCATCCTAGTCAACTTCTGATCTGCAGTTCTATCTTTTCTACAATCTCCTACAAAAGAAGTCAAATACTCTGCATGTGTTTCATTTTCATCTATCCATTTTGTGGAATGTGTTGTTTGTTGAGAGTATTCTACTGCGGAGACACGTGGTCCATGTTGTGGCTGTTGCAAGCAAACCTGTAAGGAATATCTCAGGGCCTTCGGGTGGATATTCACATTCATTTTCTTCATAAAAAGTGTCTTAGTTACTTTTTCATTGCTGTGACTCAATACCCGACACCCACAAACTTAGGAAAGGAAAGGTTTATTTTAGCTCACAGTCTCCAAGGTCACAGTCCATTCAGGAGTGGCCGGCAACAATCGAAGTACATGGCAGAGAGAGAGGTGGAGGCAGCTTCCCCGGACAAACAGGAAGCCAAGCTGAGCCTAGTTGAGACTAGTGCCCGTCCTCCAGGAAAGCAGGTGCAGCTTATGTATCCTTTCAGGTCTCCGCCCAGTAACCAGTCCCTCCTGCATCCAGGTGTGGCCACTACACACCATTAATCCTAACTTAATTGCAATCCACCCTTCCAGACCAGACCCCAATCCACCAACATCACATGGTTCCATTAAAATACATGAGACTTTTTGGGGACACTCCAGATCCTAACCACAACAAGGAGTAACAGTAAGATGAATATTTTTCATGAACAATGTTCATCTGACGATTTTCTTTTCTTACAGTGTACAAGGTCTTCACTGTAGAAACAAAGGGAAGAGGGGGAAAAGCTCCACCACCTGGAAGGGATCCCAAGTGGAGTTGCCTTAACCTGAGCATCCCCTTTCGTGAACTATTTTCTCACCTTTTAAGTGTTGTCGGCCTTCTTATAATGAACATAGTTCTTTGTGTATTTTGGAAACAAGTAATTTATCAAATATATCCTTTTCCAAATACCTTCCTATCCTTTGTATTATGTTAATATTTTCACATTCATGTCAGTACAGAAAGATTTTATAATTTAAGATGTGCAAACTATATAATTATTTCTTTTAAGATAATAATTTTGTGTTCTCCCTAACATGCTGATGCCATTCACCATGACCATGAAGATTTTCTCCTAAATTTCCCCTTAATGATTTTTGATTCATTTGGTTTAATGTTTGTGGTAGATATCAAAGTTCATTCTACTTTTATGGATATCTAATTCTTCTAGCATCATTTGTCAATGTCAAGACTTTTTCCATTTAATTAAACTCTCAACTTTGTTGAGACTTAACTAGTCATATTTGGTTGTGCCTATTTCTGAACTCTGTTTTGTTTAATATGTCTTTTCATGCCAATATGAGCCTATCTTGATTACTGAAAATGTATAGTGTCACTTTGACAAGACAGTGTAAGTCCTCCAAATCGGTTCTTTTCAAAATTATTTTTAGTTTTTCCTAGTACTTTGCAGTTTCATATATATTAAAATCAGCTTGATAAATTCTGTCCAAAATTCTGGCTTTTGCTCAAAATTATATGTGTATCGATACATGCATATTTTAAGAAATAACATTTTTACAAAACTGTTTTCTGAGTAATGACTTTGATACATTTCTTCATTTATGGAGACATTTTTAATTTTTCTGCCAGTGATATCTCATTTTTATTGATAGAGTACATCACCTGTTTTGTTAGGTTTATGTGTAAGTTTTTTCACATTTTTGATAGGATTGTAACTGTCATTTTAATTTTAATTCCTAATATTGCACAGATACTACAATTAACATTTCCACACACACCTGGCACATTGCAACTTGACTAATATCATCTAGTCTGAGGAGGATTGTCAGACCATTGTGTTACCTGTGAACAAATTATCTTTGCTTTTTCCTTTACAATCTGGCTAGTTATTGCTTTCATTTATTTATTGCCTTATCCTATATACTGGACCTTAATTACAAGGATAAATATGATTGATCATATCCTTGCTTTGTTCTGGTCTTAAAAGAAGTATTTGATGCTTTACAATTAAGTAGGATTCTGTCTTTAGGGTCTTCCATGATGCTCCCTGCCAAGTTAAAGAAATTTCCTTCTGTTTCCAGTTTTTTAACAGATTCTATCATGCAGATTATAATGATTAATTTTTTTGAGACTGGGTCTCACTCTGTAGGTCAGGCTGGTCCTGAACTCACTATAGAGCCCAGGCTGGCCTTGGACTCAGGACCATCATCAGCCTGACTTAGTCTCAGCTGGGAATATAGGCGTGTGCCACCACCTCTGGCCTTGTGTGGTGCTGGGGGATCAAACTGAGGGCCCTGCACTTGCAAGGCAAGCACTTTAACCTCTGTGCCATTCTTCCAGCCCATGATGTTTAATTTTGTAAAATAATTTTTCTGCATCTACTAAGATGACTATAGTTTGGCTTGGCTTTTTTTTTTCTTTCATTCTGACTTCAAAGTTAGTTATGTAGATTTTTGAAAGTCAGAGCAACTGTATGTTACTTGGATAACTGCTTTTTATATATTGCTGAATTTGACCTATGGGGAAAAAATGCTACGGAGTTTTATGGCTATATTTGTGAAGAACATTGTTATGGAGTTTGTCCCTTTTGTTCTCATATGTAGTTTTGAATTAGAGCAAAATAATCTCACAAAGTAAGTTCGGAATAGCGCTTCTCTTCAGTTTGTATCTGAGCTTACACAGATTTTATATTACCTCATCCTTAGGTGTCTGATACAATCCATGACTGAATTGGAATCCCTACAGCTTTCTTTACACACACACACACACACATACACACACACAAAAAAAAAAAAAACTGTAACTTCAATTTCTCATTAGAAACAAAGCCTTTCAGATTTACTAAACTTTTTCAGTAAACATTGTTAGTAGTTTTCACATAATTGTGCATTTTATAGATCCCAAATTTATTGTCATGAAATTATTTATTATACTCCTTGCCAAGCTTTTATTTTTGTTACATCTATAACGTCTCCATTTTAAATATTTAGACTGGGCAATTGTGTCTTCTTCCTTTTTTGATAAACAGAACATTTTTAGCTATTTTCAATTTTTTAAAACATGATTTTTTCCCATTATACTCCTGTTTCTTTTTCATTGACATTACCTTTTATTTTTATTTATTTTCTACCTTACTTTTCATTTCATTTCATCTTTTCTAATGTCTTCAAGTACAAGCTTGGGATGTTGACTTAAAGTCTTTCATTTTTACGTTAAATTTATTACTATACATTGCCCTGTATTACTACTTTAGCTGCATTTTACAAACAGAGACATGTTTAATTTTCATTTGCTTCCCTATATCTTTTAACCTATATGCTATCCAGAATTATGTTATTTCATACAAAAATATTAGAATACTTACCCAACTTTTTTTTCTTCTCATCTAATTTGTAATCTAATTTTGTTGGGGTTAGAAAACTTACTTGGTTTGATTTCATTCCCTTCAGACTAATTGACTCTTATTGTATTGCCCAAAATGAGGTATTACACTGAAATATGTCATCTGTATATCAGAAAAAATATGTATTCTAGGTTAATAGCTTAAAGTATTTGATAAATATCATTAGATATGTACTCAGACACAATCCAAAGGAATTCTGCTCATTTGTGAGGACTCTATGCAGAGTTCATACCCTTCCTTCCCCCTTTAGCATTCAATCAGGAATTCCCCTTTCCTTGGTGTCTCCCCAATCCAAACCCTGTCTCCTGAACCCCACGGAGCACTAATTCTGTTCTTAGATCTACAGTCTAGAATCTCTTTCACATTTGTGTCTTTCATCTCAAAGATTCCTGCCTTAAGGTGCCTTTGATTCAGTGCCAGAAAATCTCTGAGATACAAAGATCCAGATTAAAAACAAATATATAAGACAATAGAACATAATAATATACCTTCAACTACACACACACTCCAAACACATGGAGTCTAATTGACTTTTAGCTACTACACCCATGGTTAAAAGTGGAAGTTTCTGTGGCGTTAAAGCCTTTTTATTTCACTCGGACACTTGTTCAAAACAAGTATCATATAAGCGTTATAATATTAAAACATGCAAGCCAATCATATCAAAAGTGAGGGAGGAGGAAATGGAGCCCACCTTCTCCTTCTTGCGCTTCCCTCCACTTCCCATCAACCTAACACCTGACCATGGCAACTCCTGAGAGAGTACATTGTGACTTTTGAGTCTCACAGAGCTCAGCCTTCAAAACCCTTGAATCCAGGCAGGTTTGGACTGGACTCCCAGGTTGCTTCCTTGGTGCCAGGTGAGCTACTCAACTTTCTATCCAACAAAATGGATATTATCAAGAAAAAAAGGAAGTGTCCAAAGCTTAGCAACTAATGCATCAGTGATGACTGATGTGTGCGGTTGTCACTGCCATCTCTGTCGTCTACCCTAACAGCGACGCAGCATTCTGTACAGTCCAAGATCACAACAGTAGCACTACCAAGACACTGGGCATTTCCAAGAGCACAGTTTCCCAAAAGTAAAATCCAGAGATGAAGACAATGAGTGTCTTGCTTTTGAAAGCAGTAACAACATCAAACATTTTAAATGAAGACTCCCTACTCTGTGATGACTTTTTGCTTTAAAATCTTAAGATACTAAGACAATGAAGAAAAAGAGAAGTTACATTTGTAGCATTTCTATATTTTACTCCTATCCATTTCATGTCAATTTCTATACATATCTTGGATCAAAGAAAGGAAGTAATATAAATGTGTCATATTGCTCTAATAAAAATAAAAAAACAAAGTAACTTCATCACATCACAACACATCACACACACACACACACGCACACATAATGGATTCAATTTCACACCCAGATCTTACCAGCTGCTTAATTTTGGTGAATTGTTTCACTTCCCAGAACATCTGTATTCTTATCTATAAAAACTGAGTGGCGGTATGTACCTGAAGAAATTATCTATACCTAACAGCAATATGAGTGGGACATATAGTACTGCCTAATAAGGAGTAATTACTATTCTGTATTTTGGGCCTTCGTCTTTAGTTTTTAAGGAATACAAATTAAAACTGCAGCACCTCCTTTATTACTTTCCTTGGTTGCTTTAATAAAGAAAAAATGAAATTGTGACTTGCTACCTGCCTTTTAACTATGATTAGTGAAATAACTGAATTCTTGTCCATCCCCAGCAAGTGGGTCATAACACAGAAAGCTATTCTTTTCACATATAATTAAATTTATGGCATTCTTAAATATACAAATTAAAGGCTATCCCAGAATATTAAAAAATAAAATCTGCATGATCCAACCTGATTCATTCCAAAAAAAAGTGACACTAAGTTACAGGTGACTATTTCCCTTGTAAAAAAGAGAAGGATTGACTGACAATAAATTTTGCTTACACAGCAACATCCTGCAAAGAACACAAGAAACAATTGAGTTTTCAAGAATTGGACTTAACACTTTAGCATTTCTTTAAACAGGTCAAGTATTCCCTAAAAAATGTGTAAAAATACTGCAAATAAAAAATTTACAAATGAAGTTTGTAAATATTAAAGTACTTCTTTTAAACTATGTATGTTATTATCATTGTGATAACCATTTGTAATATTGTGATTCTCCAGGTTTCTCTGCTGTGTGTATTTTAACTGTCCGAGAGAAGTTACTAAAATCCATTTCAGAGTAGCAGGGGCAGAGCTGAACATAAGTGTGACCCCAGGATAAAATGTGTATCTTCTCAAGGGGTAACTGAAAGAAACGAGAGCAGGGTTAAGCAGACAGGCAATTATGCAGCTATGCTATACAGCCTGATGTTTCCTCTTACTAGCATCTGGTGAGCTATTAATAGGTTCAGAACATGAACACATAAGACCGTGACCAACAACCCAAAAACTGGACACTGCACACTTGTGAGGACACCTCAGCCAAAGGCGAGAGCAGCCAAGTTATTAGAACACCGACTAAAATACTACAACTGAGCTAACTATAGGTGGATGCCTGTGAGTCCTTTTAAGCCATATTAATGTGAAGTGGTAGGCTCGCCCCAAGGACTCTTCAGTGTATTTTTCCAGCACATTTCAAAATGGAAACAAGTGGTTTCTGTACTCTCAAACATACTCCACGTACACGTCATTGGATTTCTTTTCATGTTTTTGCCCATAAATCCTCTTCACAATTCTACCTCCCTGATAGGAAGGTTCTGTCCATTCACTCAAATTAAGGAAACTCGTGGGAACTGATAAGAGAAAGAGTTACAGAAATTGCAAATGGAATATAAAACAATCATGGGAATTAAGTGAATGATGACATCTGTCTCTTTAAGCCACCATTTCACCAGGTAACACAAAGCTTTCAAGTGACATCTGTATTTATGTCTTCTTTGTCTTCTTCAGAGTACTACACAGCATCCACCACGAGAGAACACATGGATGACATTTTATACCATAACAGGTTAAATATAAGGTTTATCAGACAAAATTTTGATTTAATCCTGTACTGTAGTCAATCTAAGCAGAAGAAATTGAAGTAAATTCCTAAAACTATGAAGTTTTCCTTTCCTATGAATAGTCCCACATAATTATTACTCAAAATCAGATTTGATTTATTTGCCTGTGTTTATCTGTTCACTTATTTTTAATTTTAACATTGTGCATTCAGTGTAGAGAGGGCTAAAAGCCATGAGCATAATCCATGTGGCAGCCTAAATATTGGGCTGTCATGAGATTTCTTCCACCAGGTTAAGCAGTCTCCTTCCCATAATCTCAGTCTCATTCAGTCTCAGGACAAGGGCAAAATGCCAACACACTTTTTGACAGAGAGTAGCATGCATGGTTTCCATACCAATTGCCAATGAATTTGTCCTTCCTCTGAAACTTCTTAAGCCTGGCCTTTACAATCCACTTTCTCCTCATGTTTACTAGTACATGCAATTCTGTCAGCAGTCTGATCTTCTGAGCTTGAATCAGAATTTCTCATCAATACTGGCTCATAGCATTCTAAAGCTTCTCTGATCAGCATCTTCAAACCTTTCTAAATTCCTTCCACAAACCAATTCCAATGACTAAAGCACATTATCAGGTAAAATCATAGCAACAACTCCACTTCTCTGGTATCAGTTTACGTCGTAGTTACTTTTAAATTGCTGGCACGGAATACTGAAAAACACAGCTTAGGGAAGTGAAGATTTATTTTAGCTCACAGTTTTGAAGGTCAAAGTCCACTTGTGGGCAGATGGGAATGGTGAAAGCACATGGTGGAGGCAAGCCAGAGGAAAGCTGTTCACCTCATGGTAGACAGTCAGGCACATAGGAAGGGCCAACCTTGTGGCCAGATCATGTCCCGGTGATCTGCCCCTTCCCAATCAAGCTTCAGTGTTCTTCCCTTTCTGGGTTAAGCCCCAGCGATACCCTCCCTTCATGTCACATGCCCACACCTATAACCTACCACATACATATATTTTAACACAGACCTGTAATCTACTACACATCTACAATCAGACACTCACCTGGAATCCACCACATACCTGCAATCCACCACATACCTATAATCCACAACATCCAAAATCATGAGGCATTGGGAGGAACAGCCCAGATCCAGACCACAATATCAGAATACATAAAATTCCTTTCAAACTGAATAGTAGAAAAAAATTTTTAAAGTGGGCAAAAGACTTGAATATACATCTCATCAAAGATGGCACCTCAATGGCTATGCCCCAGCTCCTGAAAGATGATCAGCACAGGTATTTACATAGATAACAAATGAAAGCCATGGTGAGGTATGGCTGTGTACCCACAAGAATACTTATAATTCAAGAGAGACAACAGCAAGTAGTGTTGAGGATTGGAGAATTTGAACTCTCCGATTTCTATCAGAGAACATCCACCTACCTCTACCTCTATACCCCAATAAACTTTCACTTCTTCTTGCTGAATACTACCATGATTTTGGTATTGGTGTCTACAGAATACAATCGAATACACAGGGCTTCAAGAAGTCTCGTCAAGAGCTGGTCATCGCACAAGCAGTCAGTCCTTTATTTTAGGTGAAGTCATGAGAATGCAATGGAACAAAAAAATCTATGTGGAACAAAAATATACTTGTATTTTTCATTTGTGCTTATAAAGGAAAATTTCTTAAACACCTCTCTCTCTCTCCCTCTCTCTCTCTCTCTCTCTCTCTCTCTCTCTCTCTTTCTCTCTCTCTCTCCCAATGGAGCAATAGAAAAACAGAAAGTTCAAAAATAATCAAACTGACCATAGTTCATGAGCTTCATTCTCTCATTATCAGAGCTAATGTCTAAATAGCTACTTTACTACAGGTAGATATGTATAAATTATAAAATGCAATCAAATTCCTCTTGCTGGAACAGGCAAGTGCTACATAAATCTCTTAAGGTCTTTCTGAATATGCCCATATAAAATTCTATAAAAATATCTGAGTGTCTTTGGGATGGCAGAGCTCCCTCATTCTCACTTCTTTGTGCATAGAGCTTGGCATTAAAAAAAAAATAAAAGGGGGAGATAAGATTTGTCCTCACAACAGTGGCACTCTAAATGTACTCCATATCAAATTCTCCTCTCATTTAGCTAAAAAAACCATAAAATTTCTTTTCAGGAAACCCCTTAAATTGTAATCCAAGGAATCCTGGTTCTCCAAATGCCCCCAAATATGTCAGGATTACTTCTGTAACCAAATACACTTAACATTAGGAAACTGAAACTCATCTTAACTGTTCTCTACTTAGCAAATGCAAAGATATAAGCATTTTCTGAAGTAAAAATATAATCAGTGGAGCATGCCTGTTCTCTTAGCATTCTGGAAGGCTGAGCAGGGGATGGCAAGCTTGAATCCACTTGGACAAATTAGAGAGCCTGTCTCAAACCATAAAAAAAAAAAAAAGGACTGGGATAGTGAACAGATAGTGAACATATCTCAGAGATTATGGTCTAGGGTTTAATTCCCTACCACCATATGAACTAGATGTGCTGGCACATGCCTGTAATCCCAGTACTCAAGAGGCTGAGGCAGGAGGACTGCCACGTGTTTTAGCTGGGACTATACAATGAGTTCAGGGCCAGCCTTGACTATAGAGATTCTGACATCCCCCCCAAAAATTCCAACATCTACCTAACCAATATCAGTTATATCAATCAATTCTATGTGAATCATTGGATAAAAATGTACACTTCATGTGGAAAATGGGCAGTTGAAGCTGCCACATGACATTCATGACTAGCAATTTCTTTCTGGCATTAGGCATCCTATTCTCGTCGCTGGCCTGTTTACATATATTGACCATATATATATTGCCATACAGATTTGAAATCTGAATTCATTATATATATATATATATATAATATATATATATATATATAATATATATATATATATATAATATATATATATATATATAATATATATATATATGTGTGTGTGTGTGTGTGTGTGTGTGTGTGTGTGTGTGTGTGGTGTGTGTGTATGTATACACATATATGTGCATATATATAACATATATATTACACATTAATATATATTATATATACATCATTTGTAGTTTTTGAGACAGGGTCTCACTCTGTAGTCCAGGCTGGTCCTGAACTCATTATGCAGACCAGGCTGGCTTTGAACTCACAGCAATCATCCTCCTGCCTCACAGCCGCCAGTGCTGGGATTACAGGTGTGCACCACTACACCCGGAAAAAGTGGTTCTGGGGAATTAAACTCAGGGGTGTGCACTTGCTAGGGAAGCATTCTAACCACTGTACTATTCCTCCAGCCCTGGGCCATATTTTTTAATGCGTGTAGGAAAAACACAATTTAATTGCATACTTTAATCATGCATTAAATTATTAAAGCCTGCAAAATATGAGTGCAAAGCACATATCTGTTTCTATGAAAATTTGAGAAGTAACAGCAAATGAGGTAACAGAATGCATGCTCTAATTTTGCTTGAGATGAGACAAGTGCAAAAGTTCTGAATATCCTTAATTTCATTATTATAACCATAACAATGTATGTGCCACGAATTTCAACTCCAAATATAGAAATCTGTATTACAAATCAGGTTTGGTGTTCTCCGAGTAAGACTCACCTGGATGGAACGCCATTTACCTGGTCTACATCTAAAGTAGTATGTGATTTCACATCTACAGCTCGGCCGGGAGCTAGAGGAATGGCACAGCCATTAAAGTGCTTGCCTAGTAAGTACATGGCCCTTTGTTCAATTCCCCAGTGCCACATACACCAGGCATGTTAGCGCACGCCTGTAATCCCAGCACGCGGAAGGCTGAGGCGGCATTGTTGTGAGTCCAAGGCTAGCCCGGGCTCCACAGTGACTTTAGGACCAATGTGTGCTACAGTGCAAGACCCTGGCTGAAGTAAAGCTTAGCTGGTGGGTGGTATACAACTGCATGCATTTTAAATCTTTCTCTTTGACTTACTTGATTGTTTGTTTACTTTTTTAACAATTGTCACACACTCAGGTGTTAGCTCATCTCTTTGGCTTCCTACTCACCCATGTGTCGTGACTCGGTCTGTGTACTCAGCTCTAATCCAGTTATATGGAGATAGGCAGGACTCTCTCCTGGGCACAAGGTGTTACCTCACCTCTTCATAGTGAGAGCTTTCTATCCCCTGGTCTCACCAGGCGTGATGCCCAGGAAAGCTCTGCTATTCTTTCTACTCGCCTAGGCACACACATGTGCATCCAATGCTTGGCATAACTGGGTGTTAGAGAAAATAACATGTGCGATGGTTCTAGGATTCCCCTCAGCTCCCTACATTCTCTTTCCCTGAATGCACATCACGCGTGTTTTCTGATGTGTGTATGTTTTCCATTAATCCAGCCAAACAGTTTTCAGTCCCTCGGGATATATTCAAGTGTCAAATTTATCCACATCTTTCTCCTTTAATGAATTAGTCTAACTTGAGAAAAGAAATTTAATAATTCACAGACTGGTGGCAAGATATAGAAGTATAATTTGCATATTTTATGAATAATAAAATGCACTTGTTGAGGCAGTTATCACAAATATCTCCATTCTGCTGTTTTCTTTTCACAATACAAGTTAGGCTAATTATCTGGAGTGTAATCTGGCCAACCTTATAAAAGTTTCCACTCTACAAAACTGGGTAGCTAAGGATCTATTTCCATTTATAGATTCTTTTAAATAATTTTAAATATGTAATAATCTGAAGGTATTGAGTTCAGATATTAAATAATTAGCCTCTAGCAGATTTCCAATTATACCATCCAGTTTTAAATTTGATCATCTTCTTCTTTCAGTTTAATTAAGAGAGAGAAAAGGAACGTGTTGGTATCAGAGAACAAGCCAATGCCACAGCTCAGCTAACAAACTGTGCTCTCTGATTTCTAATCTGCCACCTCCTAACGGAATAGGGCCGGCAGGCAGTCTGAAGTCACAAACCTACCCTTCTTGGCCATGTGCCTAACATTTTGCTCAAAGTCTGACTGCTGCACTGTATGGCTGGCAATGCCAGTCTTCCTCAATAACAAAGACATCCCAGTTAAGAACATATACATAAGTAGCTAACAGAAAAAGTGAGCAAAAATCCAACATGATAAACAGGGAGGTTTATCGAACTCCTATTCAGTCTATGAAAAACCTACTTATAATTCTAACTTTGCTCCCTTAAGTACAGAGAAAGGGCATATAGTTCGATTGGAAAAACTGACCAAAAGTTCACATTTCAACACAGTGAAATGCTTTATCCACTGTTGCTAATACCACCCCAGGAACTTTCTATATGTAATTATTGAATCTCTAGCCAGGAGCTAGTGGACAATGAAAACCCAGCAAAATGTTTTCCCCAGTGAAGTGTTCACACACCAGTTCCACAGAAAACATTTTTAAAAGAGATTTTCACGTAATTTTTCTATTTTCATGTGTTTTTTTTTCACTCACACCTAAAATTACCCATATGTGAAGATCCACCAACATAAGCAACTGGTAAAAAATAACAATCTACATCACTTGACTATGGGACCTTACAAGAGGCAGAGGCAAAAATGTCGACTCTCATTTTGCATGGACTGTTAACCATTTTTTTCCCACTTTCATAGTATTGGGTGGCTTTGAATGTGCTAATCATTGTTGTTGGTTTTCCTCCAAGGAACAAATTTGCCTTCATAGGAGTTCCAAATTTCTTCAATGTCCCACTATGAACAGCAAAATGAAGGCGCAAGTCATATGGGTATTTTCAATATTTTCAGAGTTTTGTCTTGAACCTACAGAAAAGGTCACGGTAGTGATGAGCACCCCTGATACATTGTGAATATGTGTGTGTGTGTGTGTGTGTGTGTGGTTAAAATGGTAATTTTTATTTTATGTATACTTACCCCACATATTACACTACACACACACATGCACACACAGAGACCAACTTATGGAAGGTAATCCTATTCCTAACCCTGGGTCAAGGTGGACGAAAGCTGAATGGTTCACATTAGCACAATGGTTTTTTGCCCTCCTCAGTCCAACCTGATCCGGCCACCAGGTTCTCAACTTTGCTATTTTCCTACATAGAATAAATAGACAGGTGGGAAACAGAGGTGGGTATGTGCACTCCACATGAAATGCAACACTTAGAAAAGAAGAAAAGGTGAAATCTCACAATCATGACCCTTTAACACCAATGGGATGTCAGTGCCACCTATGAGACCACGGCTGAGATCTTTGAAGTGACTCCCTCCCCACTCTGGCCTCTGACAGGAACAGGGAACAGGTGTCTAGTTAGCTTGTGCATGCGTTTACACTCCCAAGAGTAGTCCCACAGCTTGGAACTAAAACACAGAAATCCGTAAGACAACAGATGAGGAACGAGGGGCGGGAAGGCAGCAAGTAACAGAGCAGGCGCAGATCCCAGAGTTTCACCCGGAAGACACCGCGTGGTGGCCCTATTTAGGAAAGTCGGGAGAAGAGAAGGAAACTGAACCACAGGAGAGGACACAGCGTGGAGCCACGTCACGTCGTGTGGTATTTAGTAAAAAGCTACAACCATCTAAAAGTAGCCAGCCATTCGTATAACCAGTTAGACTTCCGATTCACTGCTCTGCCCTAGGATGTCCCCACTGAGGGCAACCGTTGTGGACACCTGGGTGGCGCAGTGGAAGGCTGGATTCGGAGGGAAGGACCCTTGGAGAGGGGAGGAGGCGGGGCATGCAAATCAGCCTGATGGGTGGGGGAGGAGGGGCGGGGCCAGGAGGCTGGAAGGCGGGGCAGGGGAGGCGCTTACCAGGCCACCTCCGCAGGTGCTGAATGAGGCCAGCGAGCCAGGGTGCCGCAGGACTGCCCCCGTGTAAAAGCAGGCGGTGTCGGGAGGCGCGGGCGGGCGCGGGGCGGGTGCTGCCCCCGTGGGGCCGGGGCCGGCACTGGGCCGCTGTTCCACGGCGAAGCGCGGCGCCAGGAAGCGGCCATCCCTCCTGAGCAGCAGGTACAGGTCCCGGGAGAAGGCCGGGATCCTCAGCAGCACCTCATCGCCGTCCGGCTCGGCTGGCGGGGCCGGGGGCGGGGAGGGGGGCGGCGGCCGCCACCGGGTGGCACCGGTGGGTCCCCGTGGCAGTTCCTGAGATTCGAGGTCCTCGTCGTCCTCGCCCCCCGGCGGCGGCGGAGGCGGAGGCCGGGGCTCGGACCGACCCTCGGCGGGCGGCTCCGGCGGCGCCGGGGCCACGGATCGCACCTCGCGGGAGCTGCCGGCAGCCTGCGCCCGGACACCCGCGCCGCGCCCCCAGCCCGGGTCCGCGCTGCCCCCGCTGCCTCCAGCGGCGTCCACCGGCTCCCGGCGCCAGAGCGCAGGAAACACGACTTCCCACTCGTCGCGGTCGGGCGCGAGCTGCAGTCCTGCGGGCGGGGCAGACAAGCGCGGGGCTGAGGGCGCCGCGCGTCCCAGTAGCACAAGCACAGCCCGAGTCCCGGTCCACACCCGCGCGGACGCTCGCGCCGCCGCAGAGGAGGCCGCCCGCCCCCCGGCTCCCCCACGCCCTCGCGGCCCCGCGGTCAGGTCACAGAGCCCACAAGTTCAGAATACAAGGACGCCGGTCTGGGGCGGGCGGGAGCGGAGGTCGGGGCGCGCGTCTGAGGCGGACGCTGCACAGCCCCGGGCCGCTCCCCAGCGCCCTCCAGGTGCCCCACGTGGACCTCCGCAACCCTTCCCACCCGAGAGGAAACGGACGCCCGCCGGCCAGCCCGAGGCCGGGCAGCCCGCAGCCGGAGCCGCACGCCCCGCCGAGCCCCGCTCGCCAAGCAGCGCGGCGTGGGCGTCCCTGGGGAGGGCGGGAGGGCAGCCGGGGGTCCCCGCGGCGCTCACCTGAAGCGATCCCGTCCGAGAGGAGCCCCAGCTGGTAGAGGAGGCAGCAGCAGCAGATGGGAGCCAGGCGCATCGCGCGGCTCTTCCCCATCCCGCGCGCGCCTCCGCGGCGCCCCGCCGCCTCCCGGAGCGCTGGCAGGCCGGGCGGCGAGTTGCCCGGGCTCTTTGTCCGCCGGGGTGGGGGGCGGGGGGAGGCCGGGTGACTCCCGGCGGCCTCCCGAGCGGGCGGGGTGGGGGGCGGGGGAGGAGCGGGCGAGGCGCCCCGCGGCCCCGCAGCGCCGGCTCCCTGGCCACTTGGTTCTCGACGTTGCGGAAGTTTCCGAGGCCGCGCGGTGGGAGCGGCTCCCCGCCGGCCGGACCCGCAGGCGGGCGGGGGCGCGGAGGCGCGGACGGGCGGAGGACTGCAGCCGTGTGCGCCCGCCCGCGCGCGGACGGAGGCGGGTGCCGCGCTCCGGGCAGCTCCGGGCGCCGGGCTCCGCGCGCGCGTCGGCGGGCCACGCTGAGGGCTCGCGCTCCGGAGGGGAGGACTGCAGGGAACGAGGCGGGAGGGCGAGGAAGACGAGAAATTACAGAGTCGGGTGTGGAGGGGGAGAGAGTCCAGCCGACCCGACGAGGACAAGGGACCTGTGGGTGCCCGCCAAGCGTGACGTTGCGGGACAAAGCTCCCAGAACAACGCGCACGTGCTTACACGTTGGGTAGGGGTGGCGCGGGGACCCAAATTCCCGTCCCTGACTCCTGATTGGCCGTTCTGGAAGGCCTGATTTGCATCTCCACCTTGGGCCCTCACCCCCTCCCTGTGGGCATGTGCAGGTAACAGTGCTTCCCGCTTCTGCTCTGTGACTCTGGCTCTTCGTGTGGTCCCTGTGGGACCCACCAGCTCAGCACACAAAGTGAAACTCAGTGCAGGCTTGCGCTGCAGCCTCCTGTACCAAAAGCCTTTGAAAAGCCTTCTCATCTTTGTCTACGGGTTCCTTTTTTCCCCCTAAGCCTGGAGATAATGTAATTCGTCATGGAATGTACTTCAAAGGCTCCCAGACAGTCCACACTGACATTTCAGAGCCTCTTATCCCACCTTATCTTTTTGGCCCCCGTTCAGCAGTCATTTGGGATTGTCTTTTTCACACACACGCACACACACACACACACACACACACACACACACACACACACACCACCCACACTCTCACACAGAGGCACCCACAGTCCTTCCTAATGAGAGTTAACACTAAGAAAACCGGCATTAAATACAGTGTTGTAAAGCTATCAGGCCAGGTAAGATTGTCTTTTTTTTTTTCTTTTAGTACTTTTGCACGTGAAAATGTATTTCTGGTCTCTCTGTCAAACATTTCCTTTGTTGTGGCTCCACACTCTCCCTCAGCTACATCAACACTTTCACCTCAGACTGGGGGTGATTGATCTAACCTGTGCCCTAGATCCAGACACCCAGAAATAAGAGTGGATGCAAATCAAGTTTTTTTTTTAATCCAGCCCTGAGATTGGCTCCCCACATCCTTTGTAGTTTTACCTTCTGTTCTCAGTGTCAAAGGTGACCAGAATGCCTTGAGGGAAGGCTCATGATCTTATTTCAAAGGAAAGCCACTGTTTGAATAAGGGACCCCTAAAATACTTGCTTTGAGTTATGCAGACTTGAAAAACAAACATGAAGATATTGTAGGTGAGTTTTTGCAAGAGGGTCCTATCTTCAAATCTTGCCTTACATTTTTTTTTTTTTTCTAAAACTAAAGCAGTTAGGGAGTGGGTTTCCAGATGCTCAACTTATAACTGAGTTGCTCAGAGGCCTACTGCTCCTTTAGAGGGAGTATCAAAGATAGTTTTTTTGAATAGAATTTTAGCAAACTATTGTGATTAAAAGTTAGTTTCAATAAAACCTCCTCCAGAAGGTTTTAAATATATGTTTGATGTTCACATCTTACCTAATTGCCCAGACTGGTCTTGAACTTGCAATTCTCTTGCCTCAGCTTCCAGAAGAGCTGAATTCAAAGGTGTGCTCCACCAGGCCTAGCTTTCTCACACACATATTCCTAACAAAGAAAAACCGTGAGAGTAAAACTAGAAAAAACACTGTTTATTGGAATACATTTACGGTTTCTTAAAATTGTCCTGCGCAATTAAGTTAAATATACCCAAAAGCTTAGGTCACCAATGGAAGTTTCCATACACACTTTTTCTCGTCATTCCAATGAAGAAAGAATTCCTACCAATTCTTCATGGAAGAGGCTATGGAAAGGACTGATTAATTCTGAGCTAGCTCTTTCTTCTGCTTGAACCATAACTTATTTGTTTATTTTGAAAGGATTTTCTAAGTTATTTGTATTGAAATGATGTGGGCATGACTAGTACTTGACCATCATCAACTTTTTGAGAAGTGAAAATGTTCTTTATATCTCATTGTTCACACCACCCTGCCTGACTGGATGACTTACAGCGAATAGCTGTGGACATTATCTGAGATGTTTTAGAAAGTCATGGAAATTAATTGTATTCCAATTCCTGGATTCAGAGTTACAAGGGTAGCTCTGCCCAGATCAGCCTCTATCAGGATGGTTTACCTGGCTTACAGAGAAAACAAACCGAAAAGGGAAATGATGTGGGAAATCTTGTCCTCTAAGAGGAGGGAACTTGATGTGCACATAAGCGCATCAGTTAAAATGGCCTAGGGTATACACGTGCGTAGGAGAAGGAAAGAACTTGCTTGATGTAAAGCTGAGTAAATTATGTCTGGTAACTTAGAGGAGAAAAGACAGGACTATAGCACGTGGGTGCACGACGTTGGAGGAAAGAAAAGCGCAGCTGCAAAGAAATATGTTAGTTTAGACAGGTCACTACCTAAGTGACCAGATGGCAGCTAACATCAAGCCAGCGTTGCTTCTGTGTTCTCAGAGCAAAGATGAGAGGTAGGAGGTGAATGACACCGCCTCAGAGGACAAGCCGTCCTTATGCACAAGGTAGTTACTTGATACATCCTATAACCCAGGTTGGTTCATATAGCAAGTTCATCTTGGTAACTCTCCAGAGGTTCGTTATTCTCCTCTATCATAGGCACTGAGCTTTTCACAACCTAAAACCAACATTCAATTCTTCACCCACGGGGAGGGGGACAAAAACCTTAAAATCTTGAGGAAAATACAAAGAATCTTTCACTGAGTTTCATGAGGACACCAACTCCTGGTAAAACTCACAACTATTTTGAAATCAAGACTTAAGTTGATTCTGGCTGAGATGAAATAAGGGGGACCAGATTTTAACTCTGACCTTAAAGCAATTAGAAAACCAGTGAATTGCATAACACAGTGGCTTTCAGGCAGTGGACAGCAGGCAGCCGAGGGCTGTCACCTATGAGAGAATAGAAACAAATAAAATGATCATGATCTTTAAGATTTCTCCGGCTTACTACCTGGAAGCAGTTCTAGACCTTAGCATAGAAAGGAAAAGCGGAAGCACTGGAGACCCGCAGGTGGAGAGAGAAGTGGAAGGCGGTTGGATATGCAGAGAGAAGCGTGCTGCATAGAAGGCGGATCAGCCGCCTGCGGCTGCCCAACCATCTTGGCGTTTGTGAAACAACAATCATCACCTCAAATAGTTTCTGGACATCAGGAAGTTAGGAACAGATAAGCTGTGTATTTCTGACTCAGGGTCTCTAACAAGACGTGATCAAACTCTCAGCCAGGGATGTAGTTTCAGAAAACTTAATCTGAGCTAGAAGTTGTGCTTATAACCTCACAGGACTGTTGGTAAGAAGCTCAACAGCTTGCTACATGAGCCTCTCTATAGAGCTGTTTGTTACACGTGTTCTTCTATAGCGAATCAGCTTCAAGAGCAAAGCTGTATTCTTTTTAAAATCTCACAAGTCACATGCATTCAGTTCCACCATATTCTCTTTGGGCAACTCAAGTCATACTCAAAGGAAGACATATTTAAGAGTAAGTGATTATATTTTAAAGATCACTATTGTTTGCCTCTCACCATGAATTATTTATATTCTTTGCACATGATAATTATACTCATTCTGTTCCAAGACACTCAAAATTTCATACTATTAAAACATCAATGAGAGCTGGAGGAATAGTATAACAGTTAAAGCACCTGCCTAGCAAATGCAAGGCGCTGGGTTCAACTCCCCAGCACCACATAAATCTGGGTATTGTGGTACACGCTTGTCATTCCAGCACTCAGAAAGCTCAGGAATTGCTGTGACCTTGAGGCCAGTCGAGACTGCCTAGTCCTGAATTGCAGAGTGAGATCCTATTCTTTTAAAAATAGCAGAAAGAAAGGAACGGAGAAAGAAAAGTTAAACAACACAGTAGACTCTAGATTCTTACCATCTAAATCACTTCCAGGTGTCTATGTATGTCCTCACTGCAGTTGGTTAAGTACATCTCTTTGGATTCAGGCCTTTCCATTTTGTAGATCTGGGAAGCTAAAGGAGCCATTCATCTACCTCCCATATACCCAAAAAACAGTGGAGGATCAGGCCTGAGATAAGTAAAATAAAGACAGTAACAGACGCTACTGTTCAAAAAAGAGAAAGGAGAAGACATAAAGTAGTCACATGGTTGTGATTCCATGAATCTCTTCATAAAAAACTTCCATAGAAATGCATTCAAATATATAAATTGAAGGACTGGAGGAATGGCACCATAGTTAAAGCTCTCGCTTTGCAAGCACAAGGTCCTGAGTTCAATTGCTCAGTACCACATAAAGCCAGGCATGGTGATGCACGCCTGTAGTCCCAGGAGGTTGAGGTTGAGCCAGGCACATTGTCCTGAGTCCAAGGCCAGCCTGGACTACACCAATGAGTTTAGGACCATCCTGGGCTACAGAGAAAAACCCTGTCTAAGTAAATAATTAAATAAGAGAGAGAGAGAGAGAGAGAAAATCTCAGTAGGGTCTGTACTTTTATAACATGATAGCATGTGAATTTCATAGTCTTGATGATATAGTATTGTTAGTTCAAATTAATAAAAACTGAGTAAAGTACATTGAAAAGGCCTGCATTATAGCTGCTATTTTTTAAAGACAGGGTCTTGCTCTTATAGCTGCAAATTTTTGAGCTGACTTATTTCAAAACAAAACCTTAAATAAAAGTTTCTCAAAGCACTTTAGACCTTCGCTACTCTCCTCAATGAGTGAGGATTTTGTACACACACATATATATAGTGTCACCTTCATAATCCCTTCCCTCTATCCTACCCTCCTGTCCCCTCCCTAATCTCCCCTGACCTTCATTTGACTCTATTATTACTTGTACTCTGGGTTTTTTCATATTAGAGAAACCATGTGATATTTAACCTTGAGAATCTGATTGTCTCAAGTTGTGTCCATTTACCTACAAAATACTCAAATCTATCTGGGTATGTGAGGAACGTCACATTCTTTTCTTGTTCCCATAATGAAGGCCCTAAGTATCAGCTCTTATGAATCCATGCTGTCATAGCACCTCTGTTTCCATTCAATCTCTTCATAGATCCAATGTTTATTTATAATTGTCAGTTTAATGTCTGATCTACTTGAACCCGTCCCACCATCCCAATTACTGTCTAGGAATATGCATTATTGGTTTTGTGTCTTCTAGACTATTGTAAAACAAAATCATATTAACAAATGTCAGCATGATGCTATATAAATGTTTCTCTCTCCCCCTCTCCTCCCACATTTCTTTGCTCATGTGGGCTTCCTGAGGGAATCTAGGTGCCCCTTCTGGGTGCCTAGGCAAATAATTGGTCAATGGGTTGCCAGTTGGTGTTTCAAGTCCTTATAGTGCAAAGATCTATTTTTCTTAGATGAAAATAAAAGCCAGTATTATAATTTAAATATAAGGTATTCCACCATAGTCTTGTGTATGAGAGGTAGGACTTTCAAAAGAGGATTGGGTCATGGAAGTGCTATGCTCATTGATTAGATCATAGCTAGAATGTTCTTGTTAGGCGGTGGGGCCAGGTGGATCATGGGGATCATGAACTGAATGGGTGTATCCTCATTCCCTGCTCTCTCTCTCTCTCTCTCTCTCTCTCTCTCTCTCTCTCTCTCTCTCTCTCTCTCTCTCTCTCTCTCTCTCTCTCTCTCTCTCTCTCTCTCTCTCTCTCTCTCTCTCTCTCTCTCATCTCTATCATACCCTCCTACCGTGCTGTTTTTTCTTTGAGCCAGCCAACTATAGACTGAGTCAAAATTGAGTTGAATAAATCTCAACTCCTTTAAGTTGCAAGTGTCAGGTATTTTGTCCCAGTGATAGAAAAGTGACTAAAGCAGGAAAGTTGTAACAGAAAGTTAGAATTGTTTCTGGGACTAACCCTGACTGTGGGTTCTGAAGCATTTAGAACTGGACTATGGGTGGAATTTGGAAAGTTAGTCCTACAATGCTATACTCAGAAGTGCTTAGACAATTCCAGCCAGAAATCAGAAGACCAGAGTAGTAACAGAAATGCAAACAATAAAGGCAAAGTTCATGTAGTTTCAGGTATGCAGAAGGACTGTCCTGGAACATGGACTAAATGTCATTAGACTACATTCTAGCAAGTAATATGTTTTCCTTCTTTGTGTGTCCCGAGACTTTGGATGAGGCTGAGTGACAGACTAATTAATCTGGTAGAAGAAATTTCCAGGCAATCTGATGTTTAGGCTCTGCTGTGCTGTGGGTACTGTTATGGTTACCTGGAGCTACAATGAGAATCAGGAGCAATAAGTAAATAAATAATAAGCAGAGTGAAAAGATGTGAAAATTTTGTAGCATTGCTGGAAAGAAAGTGCCTGTAAACCTGGAGCCAAGGAGAGGGTGGTTGCTAGAGACATTAGTGCCATTAAAGACAAACCAAATACTTTTCATCAGTGCAACAGAAAATACGGCTTGCGGGCATCTCAGAAATCAGCTAGACCACATCCGTTATAGGGTCAACCGTATGAAAGTGTAACTCCTTTGGAAGACTTACCTTTGAAAAAACAGCCCCAGGGTTCCTTGCTCACTTGGACCTATGTAGTCCTGTGGAAGCACTCTGAAGCTGAAGGTGGCAGCAAACTGTGCATCACTCACGTGATGGTGATGGCGTGGTCATGGAAAACGTAAAAGTAAAGAATTTGCAGAAGGCTTCATTGGGTTTGAAAGAAAGCCTGAAAGGCCACAGAATTTGAACCCAAGCACACAGTACATAAAACCTTGGGAATGAAGCCAACTATTCACTGGTGACACGAGAACTTGAAGATGCAGGGAATGTAGAAAAATCTGAGAAAAGTTGACTGCAGTCAATAAAGCTAGCCCAGAAAAGAGACCATGGCGTTGCAACTAGCAAGGCCACAGGGGAGGGAGTTCCAAGCGCTTAGCGCTCAGTCTTACCACAACCTGCTTCCTGTGCTAGATAAGGGGCTATAACATTAACATGTTAACATAACATGTTTTCCCTGATGGTTTTGGTTTTTTCTTTGGCCTAATACCTTTCCATCTCTTTGTAATGGTACTGTTTACCCTGTGCCAGTGTATGTTGGAAGTGTTTTTTAATTTATTTCTGATTTATGTAGGTAGTCACAGCTAAGAATTTGCCTTGAGTCTCTGACTGAGGAGACTTGAAGTTCAGCTGTGCTAGAATTGTTAAGACATTGGTGCCTCTGATAATGAATTAAACACACTGTTTAGTGAGACAGACAAGATCCTTTGAGGTCGTGGAGGAGAATATTTCATTGCACCTTTTGAGAAAGCGATACAAAAATGTTGCAGGGACAACTTCTATATTATGATATACACACATGGAAAGATTGATAAATGAAAAGTTTTACATTTTGGGGTGGGTTTTTTTGGTATTTTAGCCATTGAAAAATCTTTTTTCTGTTATTTTTCGAGGACAAGAAGGATATGAACATGTTTTATTTATGAGTGAGACAAAAAACATGAAGTATCTCAAGTTTGTTAATTAATTATTCATGCATAAGTATTTAAGATTATCTCACCAGTACTGAAGACCGAGACTAAAATATAAATATAGGAATTTCCAATCTTCAATACAGTTAAGTATGTTATAATTAAGTTTTTCACCTTCTGGAACAAAATAAAACCATACTTTAAGTGTTTCCCATACCAGGTAGGTTTTATAGAGAGAAATTATTTTGCTACTAAATGTTTATTCATCATTTACACAAAACTTTTGGGACTGTAATTTCAAATTTCAGAAATACTAATCCTCAGAAAACTGTTTCCAGCTTGGGTGTGCATCCTTTTGAACGGCATTTTATTACATACCAATTATCATCACTAAAATGATCCTTACCTAAAGAGCAAAAAATACTCTCCTGGTATAAATCTTAACTTTTTTGAATTATATAACTTCATATACTTTCTCTCAGTTAACACTGCTTTCTTCCAACCTTATCTGGTATACCCTGTCTTAAGGGGAATGCCCTAGTCTGCTATAAACTCAATGATTGTAACTAACTGAGAAAATAAAAACAAAGATAATGTCATTCATACGATTGTCACCACCCTTCTAGAGTTGGGACAAGGAGTCAGATGAAACAAAGTTATGGCTTCCATGCTTACAGTTCTATATATTTAAAAAATATGTGAGTATGAGAAAGATGAAGATTGACAGGGGAACATGAATGAAAATGTTTTTGGAATTATTCAGAGATTTAAAAAACAAATGAACAAAAAAGACCAGATGAAACCACGCCCCTTTGTTTGTTGACAGGGATGGGAAGGTAAGCAGTAGGGGATGAAAATAGAATTTCCAATCAGTGCCATGCTGTGGACATTTGCCTTGTGGAGGTTACCCATCAATAGACCTTCCTGCTTTTATTACGGAAATCACATAGTTGAGAATCAGACTGACCTGAGGTGTATGAAAGACAGCATTGATTTCCTCTAAAAGAGCATAAAAATCCAGGTTTTCATTTTTCTTATCCAGTAGGGTGAATCCTCATGACCTTGGCTTAGCTAATAGAACATCCGCAGCCCGCAAATCCAGAACAAGTAGCACAGAGGACTAGGGCCAGTTTGTATTTCCTTCTAGCAGGGGCGGTGGTGACGATGCATGCCAGTACACTGAACCAACTGCACAAGCGTCTAAATCAGCTGTTCCAATGGAAAAGCCTTGACTGGGAAACAATAGGGATGAAGGCATATCAAAATCTTGGAAAACATAAAAATAGTAACATTTTTTCACATTTTGATTTAACTAACCTATGGTGGGCCTCACAGAGTAGTAATGAATTGTTACGGATTTGGTAACTTTTAACTCCTTCTAGATGCAATATTTTACTTGGCATATTAACCTTCAACTGCTATCCTTTACCTACTGACTTGGTTATTTTTCTTTATCTCTGTAAATGGAAAGCAGTGGGAACAATCTGTTTTAACCTGAAATAGACCTAAGTACAAGTTCCCCCTGGGTAATGTCTTTAGCTTGATGCTTCTGACGATGCAGTCGCAGGAGCACTGAAGCTGTTCTTATCCCAAGGAATATAGTATGTTCATTAAAATAATAATAATGCCAATGCAATGCACAAAATATGACGCAAAGCCTAGATGTCAATAGGGAGAGATTAAGGGCCTAACTCCTCAATGGCATTTGTAGGATTGCTGTGACTTAGGGTATGTCAGGCTTACACTTTCGAGAGTTCTTTTGATGGTTGGCTTTGTTTTTAACCTTGTGCTTTTACCGATAAAAATAATAAAATAGTTTTTGAGTTCTTCCAAGTTTGGAAAAAACACACAGTTTATGTGATTTCCCTTTTCAAATCTATTTATTAGATAATTCAAAGGTACATTCTGAGTACTGCTCAGAGCAACTAAATTTTTCCCAATTAGTCTTATTGGAGTACAAATAACTTCACCCCTGTGAAGGCCCAGGAATGAGGAGCAATATGAGTATGTGCTATCTCAAATGGATAAAGAAGCTAAAAAGCATGATCAGAGAATTGAGATGGAGATTCTGAAATTCTGGAGTGTCTTCTCTGCAAATATCTATCCTCTTCTTTAAAAAGAAAGGAAAAAGAAAGTAAGAAGAAATGGGAGGAAGGAAGGAAAGAAGGAAGGAAGGAAGGAAGGTCTTGTTGCCTTCTAAGCCGTGGTTGAATCTGAACACCTGACTATGGACTGACAAGGAAATATGAAAACTGAGCTGCCTACCATGAATTGAGTGTCGTCCCATTCTACTAGAATATGAATGTCATGAGGGATGGAGCGGACGTGTTTAGCTCAAAACTGTTCCTCTGATTCTGGATTGATTCCTGGTATGTTAATACTTGCTTAGCATTGGTTGGCAGTTCAAGGTATACGTAGAATACATGCTAAGGAGGAAAGGACAAATTAAAATAAAAGAGAGGGGTAAGGTAAGAAAAGAGAGAGGAAAAGAAGAAGTTAGTTAAGTACTTTTAGAACTCCTCTGCTTTGATTTAGACCTAAAGTGTTCTCTGCGCCCCAAAGTCTCATATATTCAGGGGACACTACTTCACAGTGGATTCACCCGTCTGATGGATGCGTGTCATGGCCAAATGTGCAGATAGGAGGTGGGGCCTGGGGGGCCACTGGGGTTGAGATCCGGAGTGTGACTTGGGGCGTGACCTAGAAGTGTGTGTCTTTGTCCCTGGCTCTCCACTCTGCTTTCTTGTCCCTGAGTGAGCAGCTTCCCCTCCAGGCCCTTCACCTGGCCGTCCCTGCCTCGCAGCCTGCTGGCCACACATTGAATCCTCTCAACTGTGAGTCAGAACATATCTCCTTTCCTTTAAGTTGCAAGTGCTGAGTGTTTTACCCCAGTTTTGGGAGGGGACCCCGACTAATACAGATTTTGATGCCTGGAATGGGGCCGTTGCTATGATTGTTCCTGAACATGTGATTCAGAATCCTTTGAGATGGTTTTACAGGAGGAGTTTGGAAAAGACTGGCACGCAGGCTAAGGAAGGCCTAGAACGCTGTAAGCTGAGCATCATGGAAGATTCTGGTTGGAGCCCAGAAACACAGAATGCCAATGTGAATGTGAAGAATAAAAACCAAGCCCATGAGGTTTCAAATGAACAAGAAGCCATTTATGTTTCACTCTGGCACAGAATTTTTCCATGTTTTATCCATATTCTAAGACTTTGTGTGAGGCTCAGCTTAAAGGTGGCAAACTAATCTTGTGAAGAGAATTAAAAGGTAGTCCTGTGAGCAATGGTACTGCTGGCTCTTTTTAGCCAGAGCTAGGGTGAGAAGCAGGGGTAAAAATCAGAACCAAATGATGTGAAGCTGGCCAGAAAGAAAGCACCTATAAAGTTGGAGCAAAGGAGACCATGTTTGCTGGAAACACTTGCGTTAAAAAGAAGTGGAGTGCTTTGCATCAGGAAATAGGAAAGATGGCTCAAAGGCATTCCAGGAATCAGCTCAAAGGTGCCAAAGTATCAGCATCTCATTTGAGTAGGAAGCCCCTGCCTCTCTCCTCCATTAATGCTGCTCAGAGAATTCCTTGCCTACAATACATTTCAATGTGCTGAGGCCAGTGCTTGCAACTATGGTCCAAGGGGCCTGGTTACTGCTTGAGCTAGCTGCAGAACCTGATGTCATCCACATAGTGCTGCACAACATGCATACAGAATGAAAAAGTTACAGCCTCGTGGATGCTTCTGGTAAGATTTCAGAAGAAGGCTTGAGAAGCCAGGCAAAAACGTGGTGTCACCAGACAGGGTCACAGTCCCTGCCCAGATCCCATAAGAGTAATGACTAAAGCTTTGAATGTGAAGCCAGAAGTGCATTGTAGATCTCAGGAAGTTGAAGATGCCAGAAATTTGGATGGCTACCGGGGAAAGCCACAGAAAGTGATGTGAGTTTTTCTAAGAGAGAAACCATGAAGGCTACAACCAACCAAACCCTTTGTAAATCACATCTCACCTAAACCTGCCTCAGGTGTTACACGGGAAGCTACAAGATTCGGTGCTCATTCTGTGAGATTTTGTTCTTGCTTTGGTTCCATTTCTAAGATTTCATTTCCTTTTTTTTTTTTTTTTTTTGGAATGGGAATATTTACTCTGTGCCAATGTATATTGGAAGCATTATATTTGTCCTGAGAGTTGGAGGCTAATTTAGACTTTTTAACAATGCTAGAACTGTTAAGATTTTGGTGACTGTTAGCAATGGACTACATGCATTTTGCATAATGAAATAGGCATTAGACTTTTGAGGGCCAGGGAGAAACTGTTATTCTGAGTGCTTGACATGGGCAGCTTTACTTTGGCAGGACCTCTTGCCATGTAGTTTCTGCCTTTGATCTAGATAACCATTAATTGAATCCTTGAAACTATAAGCTAAAACACATCACTTAAGTTGCAAATGTCAAGTGTTTCTCCTCAGTGATGGGAAAGTTGGCTTTAACAGATCCTTTCACCAAACAGTACTTTATATACAGAACTATTATCTCAGCAAGTCCCAAGGGCCCTATTTTTCAAACTGTTCTTTCAACATACAGCACCCTTACTGTCATCTCATTGAATCTGTTCTCTCAGACTTTACTCTGTCACAGGAAGTTCTCTCAGATAAGATGGCCAGACAGAAATGCATTCAGCCAGTCACCAGCCCACCATTGTTACAATGCCCCTTTAGCGCAATCCAGAAAGATCCTTTGCTGCATATTAAACACTTTATTTTTTGTTTACCTGGCTGGAAAGGAGAATGATGCAGTTGTTTATGGGGATTAATGAAGAATGGTTAATGATTTTCACAGATGTGAGAAAGTAGGAAGGAGCCTGATTAAAGAATGGGTGAGAAGATGATTGTATAAGAATTACATATGTTAAACACTGTATGGTTTCTCTGACTTGGAAAACCCAGAACATAGACATTCTTTGGAACCACATGAAGTGATAGCCGTAGTCAGGGGAAGGGACAGGGAGGGGGTGGGAGGGTAGAAAATGGGAAGGGATTGTAAACTTGATACGATACATAGGTGTACTAAACATCCAAATTCATTGTAAATACTATGTATTACAGTTGTATATTAATAAAAAATAGTGGGGGAAAAAGAATTACATATATGATTTTTTAAACAGTGAACCAGCATAGGGATATTTGTAAAGTCTGTGGATGTTCCCCAACCCTCCCTTTTGAAACAGGTGCTCACTTCCTGGTCGTATACAGCAGCCCTTCTGAATATTGAGCCAACATCTTCCTCCAAAAGTTCACCCTTCGTCACTGCAAATGTGAAACAAATGCTCTGCTGGCATGTATGGAAACAACTCATAAAGGTGCAAGCACCTTCTCTCATTCAAGTTTTTCTGACCTCTGATACTGCTGATTGTTTAATGGGTTCACAGCAGAGACATCATCACATTAGAGAGGGATATTAGAGCTGCCATTGGCTGAGAAAGATTTTGGTACAATTGGAAAGGCCAGTAATCATAAAAGAAAAAAATATTAAACTTCATCCAAAAATATGCACAATATGGAATACTAAAAAAGCAAATAAAGCATAGAGGAGGAAAGGTAGATTTTTTTAATATCAAAGTATCTTTCATCTAGTAATTTAAAAAGAAGATAACTAATTGAAAAAACTTGCATAAATTAATAACTAATGTGGAAGATATCAGTAAATGGAAAGCAATTTATAACAAGTTATTCAACATGATTACCAGAAAGAATGATACATAATATTATGAAAAAAAATTTTTTGAGAAAACGTCTCACTCTGTAGTCCGGGCTGATTCTGAACTCACTCTGTAGCCTAGCTTGGCAGTGTTCCTGCCTCAGCCTCTCGAGTGCTGGAATCACAGGCTTGTGCCACCATGCTCAGCTTACACGGTGCTGGAGAATCGAACCCACGACCCTAAGCTTCCTAGGCAAGCACTTTAACCACTAAGGTACACCCTGAGCCTGAAGAAATTTTGTTTTAAAAATTTCCACCCACCTCAAATAGGAGTCAGTGATGAAAAAATGTAAGAGAGAGAAATAATCACATCCTTCTTTTAAGACTGTATGGTGCTAGTAGAACTAGCTGTCTAGAAGAAAACTTAAAATAGCGCATACTGTTTCTGGAATCCCATCCGAAGAAATCCAACTTGGACACAAAGAGAAGTACCCAGAAATATTATAGAAGAATGTTTAGTGTACCGTTGTCTATAGTGACCCTATATTGAAGGAAAGCCAACATCTGATAAATGATTTGATAATTTATTGTTCACCTTGTTATGAAAAAAATCTTAATTGCTTTAAAATTGCAGTCAGTTTTTAATGATGTGGAGTTATACATTGTATTTCAAAATTTTAGGAAACTCATAGTGCAGTATGTGTAATATTTCCTCTGATAGGTTTGTGTATTTGTCTAAATACACAAAAAATAATGGCAGGGTATGCAACAAGCTTTTGAAATACATCAGAGAAATGTGACTCCAGGTTAGAAAGAGTGTAGAGAGACCCAGCGAAAGTCTTTTAAAATGACATTTCGTATTTTGCCTCTTAATTCTCTATAATTTTCAAAATGTCTAATAAAGATTCTTAAAGGAAAATTCACAATTACAGTTGCTTAACGCTTCTCTGGTTTGCTCTATTTTAACTGCATATTTGACTCGTTAATGTTTATTGAGTGAAAGTGCGAACAGTCATTCTAGAACAATTTTAAGAGAGAACTTTCAATAATGCCACAGATTGTTCAGGAAAAGCTTGTATTTTTTTCTGCTATGATTTAGCTGTTAATTATTTGGGCATGTGTTTTAAACCTATGACTGATGATGCCCTTGAGGTTTTTATTTTCTTTTTTTCAGCTTGGGAGACATTTGTTTTAAATTTTTACAATTTAACAAAAATATACTTGATCCATAGAAGAAACTACCCTGACTGGAATACCTCTTACAACATTAAGGTCACATATCATATGACTATTTAAATTAGAACCAGAAACTTATGCTTTCCTGTTTCTGAAAAGCCTTTCAAATGTTATCTCAGAATAAATAAACTTATAAAAGGGAAGATAGATTGTAAACTTGTTCTCCATCTCAGAATTGTATGTAGATCTGCTAGGTCTTGATATTTGTTTTAAAATGCTTTGTGGTACTATTCCTGTCTATGAAGGTAATAATGTATTTCTATTGACCTACACATTAATTTCTATCACATTAAATTACTAATTTTCAAAAATTTCCAAATGTTCGATGGGCAATTCTCTACCATATCTACCTGCTTAAAAATAGAACTCTAAATATATATACAAATATATATGCTTGAGATTACTTTAAAATTTATTTTTTAAAAAGCTTCTTAAAGAGGATTTGCTTTATAACAAAATCTACTTAAGCTCAAATATGATGCAGAAAATTTGATAAAACCAAGACATCAAACATGTGCGAACATGTAATATGTAATAAGAAGGTCTTATTCTTTTTGTCACAGCCCCTTCTTAGAAATAAGACAGGGTAAGTTTTTTTCCGATTTGATTGATATGTATAAGCACAAAATTTAAGGTTTACAATGAAGTCGAGCCTTCTCATAACTAGAATACATAAGACAGGATAACTTTAATTGCACATATTTATCAATTTGTTTCCAACAATTCTCTGTGAAAAGATATCATGGACTTTGAGTATTGTCTGAGCTATATTACAGGACTTTATAGATTATAAATTATTTAATGTAAGGTGGTTATGGGAAATCTGGAAAAAATGTACTAGTGTAAGTCCATTGTACAAGACATGCTCAAAAAATAAAGAAAAAGGAAACAGAGACAAGGAAGAGAAATTTATTGATAGACATAAAACCCAAAGCCTCACACTGATACAGTTAATTCAGACTTCCTAGGCTGTCTAGTTTCTGTAATAATCCCCCAGGGTAGGGGCTGTGTTCTGCTCAATGTCAGCACTCAGCAAATAACAAATAGTATTATTATTAGCAGAGTACATAGATAGAATTTATATGATTATTACTTTTAATAATACTATGCAACAGAGCATTACATAGATTGTCATTCACGTTTTTTTTTTAAATTTTGCCTTATGTGTATTACATTGAGGGGGAAACACTTAAAGTGACCATTTGTACATATAAAAATACAACTTAATGAGAAAGCAATTTGGTAAATTGCTGGGAGCTGTTTTATATCACACAGCGTGTTGTGTTCTCACAGAACGACTTATTTTAACAGAATTCCCTAGGAAGTTTAGCAAGTTGAAATAAAAAATTGTTGTAGCCTGAAAGGTTGTGCGCTTGTGTGCTCTACAGCTATTTCCAAAATAAGAAACACTCTCAGCTTCAAGCACAAAGCCCCTTCCCGTCTCTACTCCTCAACCTAGTTCCCAAAAATCTAGGACTGCGTGCAGAAGTAAGGTGCTTAGTTGCATTACAGTTCACAAGATCAGTTGAAATACATTTACATATCATGCACAGACAAACACATAGATAAACACAGGTAAGTTTATAATATAACTTCATATTAGATTTGTTTATTACTATTAATTTTATGGCTCAATCCAAAAGAGATGAGGTGGCAAATTAAAAGCTCTTGATAGGTGGACTCAGTTGAGCTTTATGTTAGTGGAAGTAGAGATACATTGCTGTCAATAACAACTGAGTTTTGTTTTCAGAGATCTGAAAAAAATGGAATACACAGGAAGCTTCTTATCTATTACTGTACGGTTTTGATACTATTATATTTGATTTCTTCCCTATAGTTTCTGTCTTTATGTTATAAAATTATGTATCTGGTCTTGCATATTTTTATATTTAACATAATAATTATAGTTAATCTTAATTCCTTGTTCCTTCTTTGCATTTGGACCATATTAAGTCTGAGTCTGAGAAATTTTTATCTGTAGGATGTGATAACCCTTGACTTAGATGCACTGTAAATTTTTCTTGGAAACCAGGCAAGTTACTTAGTACAGTTGGTCTGAGACTTACACCTTGTGTAAGAGATGCACACCTTCGCCTCTTGAAATCTGATGTTGCCATCATCCTTTATGCACCGAACGCTTCACATTCCCCAAGGGACACGTCATGCCCAGGTGTGGGCCAGTTTTCCAGGCAGCACTTCCTACAGCCTGCTCCCTGGTGAGTGTCTGCGTGTCCCCACTCTGCCCATCATACCCCATTGTCATTTTGCGCAATTCATATTGCCTGGTTCGAGGGAAGCCACGGAGGAAGGGCCTTTCCTGCTGCCCTGATTCTCAGTCTTGCAGCCACTATGACCTCGTGGAGTGGATTTCAAATTTTCTCCCACCTTTATTTGAGTCTCGCAATTTTGCCACCCTCCGGTTTCTGTCACACTTTAAGGTGACAGTTGCTCTTGCTCCTTCTTTATCCTGGGTAGGACCCGGGGGAGATGGGCTGATGGGAAGTTGGTGCAGTGCTGTTGGTCCTCCTACACGACTGATATGTCCTTAGGATTTCCAAGATCATTCTCTCAGGGTTGCCCTCTGTCTTTGCTGTGAATACCTGGAATTCATGGAGGAAAAGCTGCAGCTTTCTGTCAAAGAAAGCAAAAAGGGCCTTCGTTACTGTAAAAGTGGGCTTTATCTGAGGCAATACTGTATGCCGTTTTACACTAGTCAGCCAATCACTCTATATATTTTTAAAGTGTAGTGCTAGCAGAGGCCCTGTAGGCAGAACCGATTTCCAAACTCACATTTATTCTTTTGAGAACAAATCGCAGGTCTTTGCAGAAGAAAAAGGGCCTAAGTATAGTGAATAAACCACAAACTTAGTAGGGCTCCACAAAGAATGGTGTCAAAATGGGGGCTGTGGACATTTGGCATGGGATTAACATAGATCCGGGGCAAATTTCACAGGGCATATAAACAGCCTGCATACCTGCCTTCCCTTAGTGCATTGTACACACATTCGAGGCATTAAGGAGAAAGTCTAGTTTATTTTCTTCCTTTTCTCTCTTTTTTTCTTTCTTTCTTTCTTTTTTCTTTCTTTCTTTATATCTTTCTTTCTTTCTTTCTTTCTTTCTTTTTTCCTTTCTTTCTTTCTTACTGGAGATGGAATTCAGAGTCTTTACAAAGAATTACATCCCAAGCAAGCCCTTTTATAATTTTTAAAAGAGTTGATATTTATTTTTTAAAGAGTCTGATTCAATTTCTATGTTGCCTAGGCTGGGCTCCTACTTGCAATCCCCCTGCCTCAGTCTCCCAGTGGGCTGGCTCATTTTAACTCTTCTGTATAAGATACTCTCTTGCAGACATCACTGTATGATTCAATATTAATGCTTTCTTTCTGTATATCTCTCCTTATGTCTCTATATTATATCTGCTTGTACTTGCTCTTTTTAGTCATTTTATTTCCTTTTATTATCTAAAGTATTTTTCACTGCTAATGAACATTATATATTCTTCAGGCCTCTTTTCTGATTACACAGTATAGACAAACTGAAAGATAATCTGAAGATCTGTTAACTAGCAAAGTTTCTTTCTCGATATTGTCTCCGCAGTCTTAGGGTACTCCTGGTTTAGTCTGGAACTCAGCTACCGTCTATTCTGTATCTTCATGCTAATTTAGCCTCCAGATAATACCGTGATCTGGGTTTGGGGTATAGCTCAGTGGTTAAGGCATTGCCTAGCAAATGCAGGGCCCTGGGTTCTACTCCACAACATCACAGAAAGTAGGCATGGTGACACATGCCTTTATTTCTAGTACTCAGGAGTCTGAGACAGGAGGATTGCAGTGAATTTGAGGCCAGGCTGAGCTACATAATGAGATCAGGACCAGCTTAAGCTAGAGTAATATCATGCCTCAAACTAATAATAATAATAATTAATAATAATAATAATAATACCATGATGTTAGAGACAGGTGGGTACCACAGTATGGCTGCGATGTTTATTAGGGATGTTTTTCATACATTGATGATGGTTGACTTGGGGTACCAACCTGATTGTATTAAGAGAAACCCAGCTGGAGATGCATTATGTTCAGTGCCTCATGTTTTAAGCAGTTTTTATAAGAGTTCAAGACAAATATAGCACTCTTTGGTGGTGATCTACAGCAAATTCTCATATCTCACTTAAATACACTTATTAGAATATTAATTTTTGCTCAATATTTTACTTATATTGGCAATTACAAATATAGTATGTTATTTAAACTATCATACACACGGTATGTAAATAGATCATAATATCTCTAACTTTCTAATGACTCAGGTAGACGTCTCTTCAGTCTTTCTTTACATGTATATAGTGGTGTGTAGAACATTCTATGCATGCTTCCATACTCTTACATAAGACTGAGTTTCAGGCAGATTCTTAGTACTGATGAAATACATCAGGAATATCACAGTGGTTAGAACACTTGCCTAGCAAGGGCAAGGTGCTGAGTTTGATTGCTCTACACCACATAATCCTGGCATTGTGGCTCACACCTGTAATCCCAGCCCTTGGAAGGCTGAAGCAAGATGGATCGCAGTGAGGGTGAGGGCTTGCCTAGGCTGCATAGTGAGCTTTAGGTGAATTTAGGACCAGCCTGGACTATAGGGTGAGACTCTCTCTCTCTCTCTCTCTCTCTCTCTCTCTCTCTCTCTCTCTCTCTATATATATATATATATATATATATATATATATATATATATACTTAATCTTCTATGTACTGTTATATTATTCCCCAACTTATTTGTAACTTACAAATAGTTATTCCTCTAGCTAACATTCATTTTCACCAATATAACATTTTTGCTAAATAGGAACATGGCAAATGATATTTTCTGAAAATTTTTATGGATGCTTGCATTTTGATCTTTAATCCAAGAAAAAAATAGTCAGAAAAATGGTACAGATACTGCTATGGTTTGGATCTTGAATGTCTCCCCAACAACCTCATGTATTTGGAACTGTGTGCTACTGAGGTGTAGGGCTGGATGGAAGGGGAAAATGCTTAAGTTTTAGCCTGGAAAGATTGTGTCCATTTATTGTGACTGGTGGCACCCAGGGCAGAGCTTTCAGGTGTTTGTTGTTGACTTGTGGACCAGGAAATTAGGGAGAGGCACCCACTGTGGCCTCTTGAAGGAAGAGAAGAAAAAAAAATGTTACAACTACTTCTTGGACAAGCTCTGTCCAGACACCCTTCACTCCAGCTTCACTTGCCTTCTGTCTGTAAGGGGTGAGCAGCTCTCCAGCCTCTGTCTCTGCCATGAGCCTTCACCATTGCTAGCTGCCCTGTGAGTGGACTGTGTGCGTGAGAGACCTTCTGGAACTGGGAGCTAAGTACATCTTTCCTCCCTTAAGTTGTGAATATCTGGTATTTTTCACAACAATGAATAAATAGCTAAGACAGATACTATATGATTAAGTTGCTAATATTTTATATTTATATTTTTATAGGTGGAATTTGCTTACCTTTTCAGGTTATATGATAATTTGTTTGAAAAAATCATAATTATACTTGTCACTTATGGTGAGTTTAGGGAGCTTTTCAATTGTGGGGACATTTCAAACAAGGTAGATTTTCAGCTGTCTTATTTTTAGTTTAAAAAGATTAATCCTCAAACGTTGCATTATTTGGGATAGATTTTAAACCACACTCTCAATGTTATTATTTAAAAGTATAGGCAGAGTTTCTAATTTTCAAGTTATAGGGTCAATTTTCTCAGAAATAGGTCTTGGAGAAGGTATTTATGACTTTATATATTTAAATTTTGAAGTTTATAGTTACAAAGAGAAAGTTAAATTCAAGTTTTCTACTTTATACTTCATTAAATATTTTATTTATTTGGTAATTCTTATTTTAGTCATCTGTTTTGTTAAAGATTTATCAATTCTTTAAAGCTTTCCCAAGATTAATTTTCAAGGACTTACTTGAAACAGCATTAAATAATCAACACCTCATTCTAGTCTTTTATTTCTTGACATTAATAGTCTTGATATTTCTGTGGTATCAATTATGATGTCCCTTTTGCTATGCACTGTACTCTCTTAACTCTCTCTATTCTGTAAAGAGTTGCCAATTTTTTGAAAGAATCAACTCTCAGTTTCAGTGGTATTTATTTCTATTGCTTTTCTAGTTCCTATTTTATTATTTTTTGCTCGGATTTTGTGCCTCTGTTACACTCACTCCTTACACTGATATTGAGCTTAGTTTCTTTTTTCCCCCTAGTTTCTTGAGGTATGACATTATTTGAAAAAAAAATTTGTATTTTAACAAAGGCAATTATTGGTATGAATGTCCCCTTTAAAATAGCTTTTGCTACACCCACGAGTTTCTAAATACTGTTTTCTTTGCCATGTCTTGATTTTTTTTTTAAATGTCCCTCTTAATTTCTTCTTTAAAGTGCTGGTTAGTCAGGAACGTATTGTTTAATTTTCAGGTATTCATGTAAAGTTTTGACAATTTCTGATGTTCATGTCTTAGAGATTCATTCCACGATAGCCGAAAAAAAATACTTGAGATAATTTCATTCATTTTAAGATATATTTCATGATCTAACATATCATTTATCCTGGAGAATATTCCATGTCATGAGGAAAATATGCAGCCAGCTACTGTTGAACAAAACGTCCTCTATAGGACTGTTAGGTCCATTTGATCCAAAGTGTTGTCGTAGTCCCCTTTCCCAATTTACTTCCAGCTTGGATGATCTGTTAATTGTCAAAATGGAGTCTAAATGTCCCCTAGTGTTATTGTGTTACAGTCTATCTTCTCATCCAGATTAGTATTTGCTTTATATACTTAAGTGCTCCAATGTTAGGTCAGTATTTGCTGTATCTTCTTGATTAATTGATCCCTTTGTCATAATATAATGAGCTACTTGTTCTCTTTTTACAGTTTTTGACTTGGAAGCTATTTTTCTCTCATACATACAACTATCCTTCCTGTCTCTTACCATTTGTCTGGTATTTAATTTGATTTGATTTAATTGAACTTAATTAATTTTTCCCTTTACCATTGCTCAGTGAGTGCACGTTCTGGCTAAAACAGTACTCTCTCCTCTTTCCGACACTGTCATCATTCACGCATTCGTACGTTTGGTGGTGCCCCCTGGCCCTTTCTGCTTTCTTCATTTTCATCCAATTCTTTTACTTTTTGTTCCTCTCCTTGGTGAATACCAAACGATCTACTAACTTACCACTTGTTTTTGGCAACACAGGTTCTGCAATTCCAGCTCTGAAAGTTTTTCCTTTAAGCTGTGTGATTGTAATCTTCAGCTCTAGGATTTTTGGTTTTCTATGGATTCTATGTATTTATTAAACTCCTAACTTGATTCTATTAGTCACCTATTTGTGTTGTCTTGCATCTAGTTGAACTTCTTTAAAATGAAATTTTGATTTCTTTTTCATTGATTCTTGTATTTCCAACCTTTTGTAATCAATTATTGGAGCCGCAGTAGTTTCTACTGGTGTCATGTGTATCTCATTTGTTACTATTGTAGCCTTGCTTTAGTGTCTGCATTTGCAGGAGAAATCTCCCTCTCAGTCTTCGTGCTCCGTGGCTGACGCTGATTTCAGAGTAGAAACTGCAGTCGGTGGGCCTATTCTAGGGGCTCCATTAGGTATGGGCCCTTTCCAGTCCCTGAGGGGCCAGTTAAAATTTAGATTTTTCATATGTCATGTGAATAGATACATATTTTTTCTTTGAAGTCTAAATCCAGATACTTATACTAGTTATATGTTTATAAATCAAAAACTTTCATATATACTTTTAACTTATTAGGCAACCTTTAAAGCAATTACTTTATATGTGGAGATTTGTATCATTTGGATACAGAAAACGTGACTTACTTACCATCAATCATTAAAATACAATGACCAATTTTCTCTAGTTCATTAGATGGCCTTTTGATTGAGATAATACAAAGCCTGGCTGTTAAAAATCAGCTGTAATACACACTTAAGTTAAAAGTCTCTACCATGCTATTATAGCAGGAGGCATGTAGCCTTTCCATCCAGGCTCGAACCGCAGTTCTTTCTCTCCTTTTTAGTTGTATCTTTCAGCAAGTGACTTCAATGTCCTATTAGGCTTTTTTTGTTTCTATAATGGAGTTAATAATACTTTCCATATAACATGTCATTATGAGAATTAGGTTTTGAAACATTAAAGTCATTGATTGGTCACCATTACAATTAGGTATTATTAGAAAAATTCTAATAATTCTTTCAAACTTCATACTTTGGAATGCACTGCATGAAGCTATTGTTTATAGCTTCATGTTATATTCATCATACTTAAATTAGGAATTAAAAAATAGATCTCTGGGCTAAGACTATAGCTCAGTGGTAGAACTCCTTAGAGCATGTGCAAAGGGTTTAGTCCCTCTCACAAACACATATAAAAAGCAAAAAAGACTCTAAAAATTGTAAGCCTCCATTTTCTTTCATTCATGTTTTCAAAGAAATTCACATAAATTATGGAGCTTCTGTAAAGTTACAGTTCTTAGTCAAATCGCTTTCTTCTGTTACCTGTTTCAATTAGCCATTTCTGTCAAAGCCTCTTTCATTCTAAAGTCCAAATATGAATCTGTTTCTTTCAGCCTTTCAAAATTGTTTTGTTTGATTTCTGTATTCATGAAAATGCCCAATTCACATGTATATAAAACTGTCTCCAATGAAAACTTACGAGTGACACAAATTCCTCCCACAGACCACCAGAGCCCACCAGAGAATTTGGTTTTAGAGCGGAATATGTTTAGCTAGACTGTAGAAGTAGAGGAAAACGCAAAGAATGTTAGTCTGTATTTCGTCTTTTCCAGGAACAAGCTTACTTATCTGTAATTGGAAATAATAAAAGTACAGAAATGGTCTTGAATTGCTTGGCTTAGTATGTGACAGCTGTCTATATGAATTAAGCTATTTGAGGAAGGGTGGAAAAAGTAGCAGTAGAGACATTAAATCCTTTGATTCCCTACAGACTTCCTCTTTGCTCTGGAGTTTAGCAGAGTTTGGTTCTGGAGTCAGTCTGTCTGGCATGGGTCCCACCTTCACCACGGGATAGGGATGGTTCTGGCAAGTGACTTCTGGCAGGCCAGTGTCTTCAGCTACTTTAAAAGATGGTGATGATAGTGCTTACCTCATGAGGATATTGTAGGCCTTGAATGACACGTGTGTAGTGTGCTCAAAAATGCTTGATGAAAGGATCAATTAGTACTGCTGAGCACGGGAACATATTGCGATGGTTTTCAATATCTTAACTTTAAACTAGCATGTTGATTAACAAAGGTTAGAAGCTTTAATGGTAAAACAATAAAAGTAAAGAGAGTTTTTCTATCAAAGATAAAACTTATGTGCAAGACAGAAAATGGGAAAATACATAATTTGCAAAACATTTTATATTTTTATTTTTATTGTACTATTGTTTTGAAATAGAAGAGAATGAAGAAATTACATGTTCTGTCTTCTGGCTTCTGCCTTTTGGACTGATGGCAATCACGGGTAACTGATCAGATTTGATCAGGATGGCCCAAAGATGAAAGATGCTTCTGGCAAATTACACAAAATTCTGTTAGAGAGATGCGGACAAGCATCCCTCTTCCGAGCTCAGGTTGATATGGATCCTGGTCAACACACTTGTTTTCTGTTTTTTTTTTAATGGAATATGTTTGCAATCCATAAAAGTCATAGTTACAGTGGGAAATCCTCACATGCGCATCATATTTTGGGCACGTTGATGCCCTTTCGTTTCTCACTTTTCCCTTCTTCCTACTTTCTGTGCTTCCTTTGTCATTCCAGAGAAGTTTTTCCCCCTGTTTCTTAGCATCTCTTTTGTTCTCACCCTAATTTATTTATAATTTGAGTTTCTCATATAAGAGATTCCAGGCAATATTTAATCATTGGTGTCTGATTTATTTCATTTAACACTACTGTCTCAAAATTTATTCACTTTTCTCAAATGATTCATTCCTCTTTCTTTATGGCTGAATATTCCATTATTCAAATATAATATATGTTCTTTACCTATGTTTTCTTTGGGGGGAGGGGGTATCTGGGCTGCTCTATAGCTTGGCGATTGTGGTTTACACTGTTTTGAATGTGAGCATGCAGGTGTCTATAATATACAGTGTTTCTCAGGAGACGTATTGCTATGCTGAGTGGAATTTCTGTCTGTCGTGTTTCTGGTGCGTCTCCACCATGTTTTCTATAATGGTTGCGGTAGTTTATGCCTTACCCACAAGTGTTCTTTTTTATCCATACCTTAACCAGCTTTGGTTGTTTATGTTTTGATGATGGTTATTCTTGCTGGGGTAAGAGAGAATCTTGAGTTGTTAGGATTTGCATTTCCATAGTGGTTAAAGATGATGAACATTTTTTCATATATCTTTTGGCAATTTGCATCACATCTTTTCAAAAATATCTACTTATATTATTTGTCTTTTCTTGGCTGGGATTTTTGGTTTGAGGTGGTCTCATTTGTTTAAGTATTTTGTATAATCCGGGTAGATATTAATTCTCTACTGGACCAAGAGATGATAATATTTCTCCCATTGTGAAGATCACCTCTTTGCCTTGTTGATTATTTCCTTAGCTGTGCAAAAGGTTTTTAATTCTGTGTAAGTCCATCAATTAATTCTTGTGGCTGTTTTGGTGATATTAAAGTGAGTTTTATAAGGAAGTTCTTCTTATGCCTTTGTCTTTACACCTTTTCTTACTTAACCTTCTAGAAGTTTCAAAGGTTCTGTTTTTATTTTAAGGCCTTTGATCTATCTTAATTTGTTTCAACAGAGCATGAAAGATTCAGGTCTAGTTTCATTAGCCATTTTCTCTCAGCACTGTGTCCTAAAGAGGCTATTATTTCTTCATTGTATATCTTTAACCCCTTGCCAAAGATCAGATGCTAAAGGTACATGACATTGCTTCTGTGTCTTCTAAGGATTCTGTTTGTATTTCTTCGGTAGGAGAGAGATGGGGTCAAAATGAGTGCTAGCAGTGTATCATCAAACTAAGTACTTGTGAATATTAAGTTTCCCACACACTTGGTAGGCATGTATTGCATTCTCAGTACTTAGCATACCACAAGTATTTCATATCCATGGGCTTTATGAACATTAGATGTCTTGTGATCTGTTTTCTGTGTTTAACACGAACATGATACTATGTATTTTCTGAGTTATATCCTATAATTTCTGCCTATGTCTTACAAATTACTTGCCTACTTCAAACACATTACATTTTTTGGACACACATTTAAATAAATGTTTCATAATGAAATTAATTATTCAATAAAGTAAATGATCATTATGTCAGGCTTCAGAATTTTCTTTGATGTAAACTGATATGACTTCAAGAATGTCATCTCTCTAGTTAAACATGACGACATTAGAATTTCCGTGCCAATCAATAGCCTAAAAAAGCCGCAAAGGGGCTGGAGGAATGGCTCAGCTATTAAACGCTTGCATAGCAAGTGCTAAGACAAGCGCTGAGACAAGAGCTAAGTACCCGGGTTCAACTGCCCAGCACCACATAAAGTGGGCTGGGTAGCACACACCTATAATCCCAAAACTTAGGAGGCGGAGACAGGAGGATTGCCGTGAGTCCTAGGCCAGTGTGGGCTCCACTGTGAATTCAGGACCAGCCTAGGCTACAGAGAGAGACCCTGTCTCAAAAACAAAACAAAACAAAACAAGAATAATGGAACAATAATTGACAGGCTAGTGCTTCAGCAGGGACAACTGGCAGGGTTACTCGCATCTTAAGGAACTAGACCCATTTCCTGAGACCTGACTCATCCATGGCTTTTTCTGTGTTGTCAGGAAGCATAGGTCAATGGTACTACTCCTCATACACACATTCATTCTATGCTGAAGTGCATTTGTGCTTTTCATCACGCACTCATAATTACCTGAACATTTTTATGGTAAGAACTCCCTTAACTTTATGTTAGCTGAAGATTATTTCCATACTATATCAAAGAATCCACATATAAATTTTTTAAAAGGCACCGCACGATATTATTTGGCATATAGACTATTTATATTTTGTAAGGTTACTATGTACATCAAGATGAATCGAACTACTGTCATGCCTGTTGACTTTTTCGTAGATCGAGCCTGTGGAGATCATCCTGGGAAGTGTCCTGGAGCACACAGGGTGGTGAGTGGTAAAATAATATAATAATATAGGGTCACCTCATTTTTCTGAGTCATGAATCTAAAAGAGAAAAGATGGATCGTGGAAGAATAAGGAGTCTTTTGTCAATCAGTGCTTTGGTTACTGTTGACAGCATGTTTCTTACTTTTAAAAAGCTGTTTCCTTCTACTGCAACTTTCTTCTACAGTTTTTGAATTGCCAATAGCTTCTTGTCAAATTCTGCCCTTCCATCAAAGGCCAGCCTTACAGGTCTCTCCTCAAATGAGGCTGACAAGGTCCTATAATACAATTATTGCCTTTCTTGCAAAGTTTTTTTTTTTTTTTGAGACACTCCAGATAGCTCCATTATGGAGTTTAGTATAGATATTTTTACACATTGTTAACTGTGTATATGTTGCTCTAAATAGAGGCTTTTAGACAGTAATGACTGTGATCTTAAATTTTTATGTTAAAGTACAGCTCTTATAATACTCTTACAGAATATATTTTAATAATGAAGATGTAACTGAAAAATAATGTGATGTATTTGTTTTAATTAAGGTAATATTTTAGAAAAAAAGGAGTTGGTGGAATATTTAATATGTGTCAAGCATAAGGAAAAAATAAATTCAATAAATTCATATATATATATATATATATATATATATATATATATATTCCTGTACTGACAAATTCTGGCTGGCATACCTGTGATTTACTTGCTCTGTATTCAAGCTTGAGATTTTATAGTTCTGCTAACTAGAACTATTATTGATTCTTGGGCTAATGAAATATATTCTTCTTGGAGCATGATATATAAATTAGGGATGTAACTGATTAACTATCATGATAAAGTTTAATTTAAAGAACCCAAGTTTTGAATGTATTCTTGCCATTTGTTTAAGCTTGAAGTCAACATTATCAAAACGTTTACCAAATGTGTCAAGGTTATAAATGCAGCTAAATGCCAAAGTTTGTGTTTTGCTCTCATCCCTCCCTTTTATTTCCACAGGAGAAATGGGCTGCTTACATTACTAAATGACTTTGGTATTTTAAAGTCTTGTTAAATAAATGGCTTTTAGACTCTCAACACTGAACTCCGATTAGTGGGTCACTGTTGTTCAGTTGTTTCATGATAGCAAGTTAGGTTCCTACCGGTATCAAATGACCTGTCCCCTGAGAGTGCCCTTACTCTGCCATTATCACTTGTTCAATCCTTTCTGCAAACCCAGCAAATATAATTCAGTGATGACTTTCCTGAATCAATCAACTTTACCTGAGAATCAAAGTGAAAATAAACAAAAACCTGCAGAAAGTATTCCATGTAACTACTGAATTGTTAAGCATCTGAGTGTGGCGCATGTGAAATGTATGACATATATGGAAAATCTAGCATTTCAACTCTGCTCTTAATATTAACCTGATTAGAATTAAGTGCATAAATATGGATAATTTGAGAAATGTTCTTAAAATTGAAGGTCAGAAAAAACACTGGCTGCCAGTAGTATGTCTTAACAGAGCTTTACTTTGAGATGTTCTGTAGAATTTAAACTGAATTTAACACGAATTTTAGTTTCTGTTGGTTCAAATAATTATGTAGATCATTTACCTTTCATACAAATGTCCTTCATGAGAAGCAAATCTATAAAGAGTAAATTGATTAAATTAATTCAAAGTGAGAAACATTTCAGGCCAACAGTAAAACAAATTACTTTCTTAAAGGGAAAAAAATCCAATTTTTATTTTTTACAATACAGAGAAAAAGCACGTAAAGGCTTGTAGTTGAATATACTATGGTATAAAACAGATTATTTTATTTAACTTTGACTTTCCTACAATGTTGTATCATTTCTTTTTTTCTTTTTTGTTTTGACACAGTCCAGGCTGGTCCTAAACACACTTTTTAGCCCAGGCTGGTCTCTGACCATGGCAATCCTCCTACCTCTGCTTTCAGAATGCTGGAACTACAGGTGTGTTCCACCACACCCAGCTCATATGGTTCTGGGGAATCGAACTCAGGGCCTTGTGCTTGCTAGGCAATCCCTTCAACTGCTGCGCTATCCTCCACTCCCTCATATCACTCCTTTAAAACACACTGCTAATGGTACTACGTTTATAAAAAGAAGGGTTCCAAATGTATTCCTTGATGATAATACTCCATTTTTAAAACTGTGTCACATCAGCTGGAATAACAGAAAATAGTAATTTATTTCCTGTAAGCCAAATACTGTTATATCTTCTTATATGTATTAGAAATTTTAGACTACAAATATTAGTTATCTAAGACCGTATATGTTGTAACTAGCAGAAGTGATTCCTGAGATTCAAACCCAAGCAGTTTTGCTCCAGGATATTTAATGACTAGTATATAATGAGTTGAAAAGTTCCTTTAATTTTTTATAAAATTTTAACATTCTTCTAGTATCCTGCAATTTCTAAAGCTTACACAGAGCTGGAGAAAGACAAACCCATCTCTTGGGTGACTCATTAGCAATACCAAATGGGACAGTGGATTTTGTTTACTTAGCTTCATTGAGATACAATTTACATGCTATAAAATTCATCTATGTGAACTGTGAAAGTTGATTTCATTATATTAACAAAGTTATGCCATGCTACCCCAAAGTAGTTTTAGCACATTTTTATTACTCTAAAAAGCAAACCCATACTCAACAGCGGCCTCTTCCCATTCCCACTCCCTATTCCCATCATCCCCTGAATCACATAGTATCTTGTGATTGTTTCTTCCACTCTGCATAGTGGAGCATACATTACGTTGCTTCTTTTTCATATAATACTTCATTGGTTGGATATATCACTTCTGTTTACTCATTCTTCATTTGATGGGTATTTGAGTTCCATCCACTCTTTGACTATTATGAATATGACTGCTATGATTATTGGTGCTCAAGTTGTTGTGTTTTAATTTCTCTTGGTTAGCCAGATTACTGAGAATATTTTAAAAGAGTGGTCATGATTATAACCACAGTTTGATTTTTCTTGTAGATATTATTTAAAGGATATTTTCACAAGGAGAATAAGCACTGGGAAACTTGTTTGTTCCTTAGTTTAAACAGTATGAATATAATCTAAAAATTACGCAGCCGGTTCGGCTGTCTCTGTTTCAATGATTGTATAATAGTTTGGTTGTATCATTAAGACCATGTTTAAAAGGAATAAAGATGAACAAAATAGGTAGATTAAAATATCAATTTTTTGAGGCAGGGTCTTGCTTTGCAGTCCAGGCTTGTCTTGAACTCACTTTGTAGCTCAGGCTGGCCTCAGACACAGAGCAATTTCCCTTCCTCAGCCTTCTGAGTGCTACGATTGTAGTCATAATGGCATGTGCCACTACGACTGGCTTGGTTGGTGCTGGGGAATGAAACCCAGAGCCTTATGCTTGCCAGGCAAGCACTTTAACCACTGAGCTATTCCCCTAAAATACAGTTTAACTTTTTCATGGTTACTAGTAAGATGCAAAATCTGATAATCTCAATTCAAAAATCAATTCATATTTGTTATATTACTATTTTGTTTAGCATTTTCAGACAAGGTCTCACTACACAGCCCAGGCTATGTCAGACTCACAGGCTTCTAGCCTCAGCTGGACTGCAGCTATGGGCTACTGAGCCTGAAATGATGACTGCATTACTTTTTTAAAATACGAAGAACATTAATATTAACACTGCTGCTGTCTTAGAGAAATGGCAGCTCTTCCCTCTCTCTGACTGTCACATCCTATCCCAAGTGCCAGACCCAAACAAGAGCGTGGGCACTCAAGTGATGTGAATGCCAGATGGCCAGGTACGCTAAGTCACTCTCCACTAAGTTATACGTAGAGTAAGTACGTACTGTTTTATTACTGTTGTTGTCATGGTATATACACTGTACTCTATTGCGATACCTTATATCATATATATATATATATATATATATATATATATATATATATATATATATATATTGTCTCTTAAAACACAGAGTGTGAAATTATTAGAGTTGCAGTTAAACTTGGTGGTGGTGATTTAACAGTCTCATTTTAGGGACTTGTCAAGACTAGTTATGACACATACCAGGACACATTTTAGAGAATAGAGTTGCCAGGCCTGCAGGGGTCCTTTTCTCCCATAGCTTCATCAGACCATATATTCTAATGGTTATTAGGAAGCCCACTGTTTCAAAAAACCTAAAGCTACAATTCTATGGCATTCTTTACAGCAGATAGAAAAGTTTAGCTTGCTGAAATAGCAAAAAAAAAAAAAAATGTCATGTGTTGACACTGAAGATTGCTGACAGATACCAAGGTTTTGTCACTTCTTAATGCTTTCGACATTTGCAGTAGTACCCGCAGCATCAGTCAATAACTGACTGGTGTCTTCTAGAAAGTCTAAGACATGCTGTCTAGTGAAGATTCTGCTAATGGGGCAAATTTCAGTAAGAAATTATTTAGCTATCAAAAATCACCTTCTAATTATGCATTTTCATGTTACACTATATTATTTCCTTCCTAGCAAGTTTCACAATCTATAATGATCATAGTTGTGTGTTTACAATTTATTCATGTATTTCTGAACCCAACTGAAATACAGTTCATTGCATTCAAGAGCACTGCTTGTCTCATTCAGTGGGTACTACCAGGCATTAGTACATTTTCTGGTCTGTGGTCAATAAGTATTTGCTGATTGAAAAGAAAAGATGAACATTATAAAACATATGAACAGAAAAAATAAGGAGCCTCATGTTTTAGCATTTCAGTGAGTGTCTGAGTATTTTCAGACATGAATATTGATATTCAGCTCACAGTAAGAGAATGCACTGCTCTTGCTAAGCCCTGTACTTAGAAATACTGCCTTCAACTTACATCTATCATCATTAACCTGATGAACTTGTGGAAATTGAATGTTTATTGCATGAAACATTTTTGTTTAAAGCCATATGGCCAAGAATTAAGCATGCCTGCATGAGAGTTTTGCTGTTATTTTCTTTTTCCCCACTATTTTTATTAATATACAAATGTAATACATAGTATTTACAATGAATTTGGGTGTTTCATACATCTATGTATCCTCAGCTAATCTCTTGATTTATCTTTAAATAAGGATATCAGATTTTCAACATTTTCTAAAATTCTGATATAACATAAACATATTTGACCAATTAGGAAACCAGCTCATTTTCTATAAGCAATTAGATTTAGTGACACTGAAAAGTTAGTGAGAATGGACATTGGCTAGGGCAGGTATTCAGCGTATGTATTATTTCTGATGTCTGACAAATTCATTGATCCACACCATACAAAAAAGTTTTCATTCCAAGCTGGTTATTCTGTGCGATGTGGTTTCAGTGTGGACAGACAGCAGATGATAAAAGTAGTCCTTATTTGAGATTCTTTTGTCCTTCTAGCAAGGACATCCCATGGACATGAAGGACCTTGGCATGTCTCTTGCCAGCTTTCATCTAACCCAGCAGCCTAGATTCGAAAGTAGTGCAACTATGTTGATTAGAGATGGACTTTGTTTCGCACTTCTGTTTTCAGCTTTATTTGAGTTTTTCCAAAGAGCATAGGAAGTGCGGGATGTACTACGTTCTCCATAGCAGAGCCTGCTCCAGCATGGGCTCCATAGTTTACTGAGTGAGAAGGGCTTTGTCTTTACTGCCAAGTTTCAAACTCAAAGTATATTTTCTTTTCTTTCTTTCTTCGTTCTTTCTTTCTTTCTTTCTTTCTTTTCTTTTCTTTTTCTTTTTTTGGAGACAGGGTCTCACTCTGTAGCTGAGGCTGGTCCTGAACTCACTATGTAGCCCAGGCTGGCCTTGGACTCATGACAATCCCTTTGCATCAGCCTCCTGAGTGCTGGGATTACAGGCAAGTGCCACCGTGCCCAGCTTTATTTGGTGCTGGGGAATTGAACCCAGGGCCTTGTGCTTGCAAGGCAAGCACTAAAATCGCTGTGCCATTCCTCCCTCAAAGTAAAATTTCAACAATATTTAGAAGGTCACAAATGCACTGCAATTGTGTCTCTGGGTGTTTACTTTCTTTTACAGAAATAGTGATATTTCTAGTTGATCCTCATTCTGTATGCGTTAAGGGTGTATTAATGAGAAGCCAAGAAGTCTGCCTTGCTCCGGAGGCTCATTTATCAGTAAGGCTTGTACTGATTCCACAGTCATTGGCTAGTCCTGTAACTTTACAATTTCCAACCAAGTTCATACTGAAATCTGCTGCCAAATTCGCCGAAGGAGACGCTTTTGAAGTACTTTGATCTTAAAGAAGTTTCCTCATCCTCTACTGAGGACAGGGCTGACAGACTGTTCTGTTACTCTTCAGTGATATCTCACTAACCCTGATGAAAGTGGCATGCTTTTTTTCCCCATTAGATGATGTCAGTCGGTTTGCCCAAGGTTGCAAGAGGACACAGTGTTCTCGTGGCAACTCTCAATTTCTTCTCCTTCTTAATCTCTAAGGGCTTACTCATTTTTCTGTACATTTATTCCCACATAAATCTGAACACCAGTTAGAGGTCACAATTCTGTGCTTGGTGTCCTAAAACTCATTATAAGAGGGAAATGACCAAAGAGTGTATGTGGTTGTTGTTGCATACTGTGGAAAAGCTAGTCATCTCTGTCTGTTTGGGCATGGAATAGTTTCATGGGGATTTGAGTGACAAAGTGAAAACCTAGCAGGAATTCCCCTTCTCAAGGCCAGAAGCGTGGCTGCCGCTAAGGCTTGAGACCCACTAGCGTGCTCTAGAGTCAAACAGATCAAGTTCATAGGCACACTCTTTCGCATCCTGGAGATAGGGAATAATAATACTGGTGTAAGAGAGTAAATTATTCAAATTTCAGGAATTGTGCAAGCTGGTCAACCAATAGTCGTTATTGAATATTACATTATTTAAGCCTGTCATTGTCATATAAAATGGTAATAGATATTAAAATCTTATAAATTATCAATGTTTTATTACACTTATGTATACCTTTGATGTTATTTCATTTGATTTGATTGGAAAAATTGCTACAAGATTATGCTATCGTGAATGGACTTCCTTATATATTCCATATATATGGTAATATCAAGTTAGTAGCTTGAAATTGGCCACTATGGAAATATTCATGCCAGCAAAAAGTAGTAGACATTGTACATTAGGATTTTGCTTGACTTACAGCTTAACCTTAAGAAAATTAAGAAGAAAATGTGAGTGCATTTTAAAGGCCAATGTGTCTATTTATAGCACACAAGATTGAGATACCTTAAGTTTACTAGCAAGTGTGTTGTACCCAGAGCTATTGTATTGAAAATGACATTAAGATGAAACATTTTCAATATTTTAAAAACTGTTGCCTGTTTCAGTCATGTCATTGACTAATGAACAAAATTTCATGTCAGTGTTGTTTCCTTTCTTTTTATTTCCACCTCCCATACCTGAAACTACTGCTCACGCTCATGTCAGTGTTACTTACCAGCTACCACCATAGTTTGATTTCAGATTTGTTCTAGATCCATCAATTCAGCAAACATCAACAAAAGCAATCGTCTAGTCAACTGAGTACAAACAATTACAAGAAAAAAGTATTTCATATTTTATTAATACTCAGATTACATGCTCTTCATTCTTTACATTGGTGAACTGTAGCAGATGTATGTATATGTACACATGTACGTGTGTTTCTGTGTCTGTGTGTTTGTGTATATTTATTTCTTGTGGAGGCAGGCTCTGAAGATTTGTGCTGTCATCAATATGCACAATGTTAATTTACCCAGCACACCAATAGGAAGTTTTGCTATAGTCAAGGGGAGCCAATAGTGATTTAAAGCAGAAAGTTCCACGATCATATCTTCATTTTAGAAAAAAAATTCTTTTAACTGAAGTAAGGAATAGAGACAAGGAAATAATTTGAGATGATTCACTGATGTAATTATGGTAATAAATATTGAGAACTTCAGGTTAAAAATGGAAATGGAAAAATAGAAGGGTCACATGTGAGAGATGTATACAATCAGAATGGTTTTCAAAGAGGTGCACAAAATTCAGATGAAGATCAGAGCTTGGTTTAAAGCGAATTTTGAAACCCATATCCATTTACATGGCTTTCTACCACAGAGTTAAAAATGAGATTCTAAAGAATGGAATAGGTGTCTGACTTGAATCAGAAATTTGGGAGATGTTAAAAATTGATGCTTGAGGAAGACACAAGCTATGAATAGATGCCGGAGAGAGAACTGTATCATAAAAGGGGAAGGATTGGGAAGGGAGGGAAGATTCAGTCTTGACACTGTCACAACGAACGGTGAGATCAAAAAGGAACTCAACAATGGTGACATGAAGGGAAAAGGGATGGAGGGGAATCAAAGGAGAGCCACGCCTCACAGCCCCAAGGACTCCATGCAGCAGGGAAGTCGTTTACAGCAGAAGCAGATTCACTGAGGACGGTGGGGTGAACGGTGACTGTGATGAATGCAGTGGTAATCTGTTTCAGTTAGAAACCACCATAGACAGACTACCTTGGGATTTGGCGGCTTACAAAAAAAAAAAAAAAAAAAAAAAAAAAAAAAAAAAAAAAAAAAAAAAAAAAAAAAAAAAAAAAAAAAAAAAAAAAAAAAAAAAAAAAAAACTCTGACATTACTTTCTGCGAGTTTGCAGTTTGGCTGGATTCAGCTGGTCCTTTGTCTCTCTACAGGGAAGATGCTAGAAAGCCCAAGAAGGCCTCTCAGTGGCCTCACCTGAGATGGCTACAATGTCTGGCACCAACTGGAAATCTCTTTCTTTTTCCTCTTTTTTTTTTTTGTTCCTTTCTGTCAGTAGAGTCTCTCATCCCCCAGCAACAGCCAGACTTCAAGTGACAGACGGTTTTTAAGGAAGCAAGAGGTGGAAATACAAGATATCTCAAGGTCTGGGCTTGACAGTTTTATGACATCCTCTGTGCCACAATCTGTTGATCAAAATAAACCACAAGAGATACAAGGGATGAGACATGTATCTTCCTGCCCGGTGGGAAGAATTACCCTTCATGAGTGACAATAGGAGAACCTGTTCTGCACCATCTCTGTACAAAACTTCCCTCATGTATTCCTCTCTTGTGATACTTCAGTATTTTCAAGACTTAGCATCGTTTTAATCCAAGCACCTACAGGATCGATACAGTGCTCCACAGCTTCCCTTTATGTATACCAACAAAAACAAAACCAAAAAAAGACTCTATCTGAAGTTCACAAATGAGATTTCACCTAAAAGTTGGTCTCACTGATGCTGGAGACCTCAAACCAGGGTTCGTGTTCTGCCGATGTCAAAGAATGAACACCGCAAACAAAGAGATAATTTGGAAGCAGAAAGTAGCTTTACTGGTAGAAGTGTTAAAGGAAAGACTAAGAGAAGAGCAGTGGGAATTGTACTGAGAGGCAGAGGAGGGGCTAGAGTGCCAATTAGTTGGCAGTTACAGAGATCTTTTATAGTTTCTCCATAGCTCACACGTATTTATTTTCCTACACCTATTGGGGCCTTTACTGATTGGAACACATTAGCACAGAAACTAGTCTTTTGGCTTTATTCAGATCTGAGGGCCTAAGATATGACTTTGAAACTGCTGTGCCACTACGCCTGGTAGAAGGGGTCTGTTAACCATGATCATAGCCCCCACCCGAGCCTGTTCATCATTTGCCCTGCATTCCAAGGTGTCCTGTCCTTCTCTGACCTTTTCTCCATACTCCTGTCTTTTCAGTTGCTGTGCTCCTACCTTAGGGAAGATCTCAGGCCTCGTTCTGCTACCTACTAGAATCTACATTATCAGGAGTCAAGGAAATGCACCTTTCTACCTAACAGGAAGATCGGGGTGAAACGGTGGGAGAGGGACCCTGAAAAAACGGCAGACCACTGATCTTCATCTACATTAAGCTGCAAAAACTGCAAGTGAAGCTCATCAACACTCTCACCGAAGAATCCAAGTAGAAACATCCTCACAGCCTCTTTCCCTCCATTTGCTTCAGCACCCAGGCATCTTTAGATCTCTTGTCCCTGTGAGGTATCAAATAACGTGAAGGGGGCTGGGGAGCTGTAATAACAGCAGGCTCTTTGTCCACTTTTGAACTTGCCAGAGCATTACCTTAGTGTGCAGAGAAGTACTGTAAACAGGGAAGCTCCTTACAAGACAAGTCTTCAGGAAATATGCTGCCTCCTAATATCTCTGTGGTTTGTCTCATCACTTTGTTTGAATGGGTAACTTATCTTGCAGACCTTGAGTACTCTAATGGCCAGCATTCTGTGGTTTCATCAGGATCGAAAGCCAGCTCTGCCTCTCTAGATAGATAACTCGACACACTGTTTAACCTGCTCATTGTTTTGGTTTAAAAGGCACACACATTAGGCCATCTTAGTATCTTAGAATTATTTCTTAGGATCAACTGATTTCATGACAATAGAACAAACCCGTGATATGAATGATTTCTACATGTACATTCTATGTAACACATGAATGCAAGAGATAAAATTGTTAATATCATTGACCCATAATCATACCGATTTAATTGTATCTGTCTGATTATAGAATTCTTGTTACAGTGCTTTAATAACATTGAGCTGACCATAAAATCTTGATTTTTGCAATTTTAGGATTATTTCCTAGGACTAACAAATATTTTAAACAAACAGGCGCAAGTATTTATAGATTCCACAAACAAGTCAATGTTTATGTTTAAGCTTACAGCCCTGAGTTTTAGTGAAAAGAATAGTGTTTTAGCTACTGGAGAAATCTTACCTTGCTGGATATGAAAATATGAGCACTAATCTTACTGCTTTGAAATGCATTTCAGTTTTTCATTGTTATGATGCAGGAATAGAACTTGATTACCATAACAGCCTCCATTCAGCTCTAAAATTCTCAGTAGAAGTTTCTGACTAACATCAGTCCAATTCCCTGGGAGAGCTGAGTCCTCTACAAATTATGCAGATGAATCATGTAATAGGACTCAGAGGACCACAATGTCAGCATTAAAAAGATTACCACTAATGTTCAAATAGCTCCTCTCCATGCCAATAAAACTGGCCTTGTTATTCCAGGACATCTTGCCGGACTACCCATCTCTTTCTCAAAGGATGTGAATTCTTTTCATAAAATTCCACCATGGTCGCATTCACTTTTTTACAAATTCAAACTTGCATAAAATTAAAGTGGGACATCTGTTTTCTAAACTTAACTTGATTTTCATTTGTTATAAAGACTTTAATTGTACCCTCATTGAAGCTGATGGCTTTGACCATTTTTTACAACTGCCAACATAACTTTTAATAACATGGGAAGTTATGTATGTGTGTCAATTTCTTAAGCTCAACTCAACTATTGCATATTGCTAATATACAATGAAAAAAGCAAGCTTAGAGTCTGACAGAAAGAACAAAGTTGCAAAGAAGAGGAGGCTTTCTGTTAATTTCTCTCCCAATCTGAACAGTTCACCATGATGTGGATGCTATTAGCAGTGATGAACATTGGAATTACACAGATCTGCTTTGATACTTAGCCATACCATTGATTAGTAACTTAACCTTGGAAGAATTACTCTATACCTCTAAACTTTATTTTTTCCACAGAATAATATCAACATCGCTAATATAGTTTGTTACCAGAATTAAATGGGAAATAACAAATAAGGAGTCTTATCACTGAACTTGACATGTAGTCACGCTCAGATGTTTATAATAATGATGATGATAACTATCAGAGTTGAGAGCCAGTAGATTTTTTATTAAAAAATTAATGCAATGAAAAATGGTAAGTGTTAATAGTATGACATTTATGGACTTACAATCACTATTATAAAAAAACTGGGAGTCACATGTGCATGCAAATATGAAATAAAGTATTGAATTAACTTTTACTTTGTAAGAATCTATAAAATATACCATTATATATTAAGAAAATGCACCAATAGATCAAGATTATAGTTTTTGTGCTGTTAACAACAGTGCCTCGACTAAAAGAGTCACTACTATTTTTACTAAAATTTTTTGGAGGAATTTGAAAAGTCTTTTATATATGTACCTAAATTTTCTGACTACTAATTTAATTCATAATGTAAAATATTTTAATATAGAGAAGAAACATGTATTATTAAAAATCCATTATCCAGACAATACTACTATTAACATATATACAACATTTACATTTATAGATTTTCTTCCTACAGACACATATAACTTAATTTTCTATAACTGGAATATACACATACAGCTCTTCACAATTCTATTTAGCATCACAGCATTATATCAAGTTAATCTACTTAATTATTTAGCAGTGTGTACCTATGTCCTAGTATTATGAATTAGATCTTGCATATTAAATTTCTTCCTCTAAGAAAATTCTGATATATGGATTCAATTGTACAAAAAGTTTTCATGTTTAATGTCTTAAAAATATATGACACATTACCCAGAAATTCTTTTGAATTATTGAATTATCTTGAAAAGAGAAGGGTATGCTGGATCTAGTTTCTTAAATTACTTCAGCCAGTGTTATTTTTTTTTCCTCTGAATATGACACCAACCTTCCCATGTTTATGAACATGTAGTGGACCGTCCCTGTATTCGAATAGTGCATGTATTTCTCATGCTTCTAGTAGATAGCTTTAGACCATAAACAACAAGTTGTTTGTTGTAAAACTTTCTAAATAATTACACATAACCAAACACAGAGCTGTGCTATATGTTAGCATTATTATTATACTTAATAATTCAACAAACATTAAAAGGTATAGAACAAAGATCAGATAGAACTTTCTAGCAACTTATTTAAATGAGAATATTTGAGTACTCAGATGACAGAATGATGTTGCTGCATTGATATTTTTCCAAAATATTTGTTAGTCTTATATGATGCTCTTCCAATTCCAGATTTCTGAATAACATTTATTTTCTGGATGAAAGAATGGTCTTAACTGTATATGACATTTCAAGTTCCCTCCAAAAGATAAACTATATAAAGGTAGAACATAGATAGGGGAATTTAGCAAACCTTGTAACTTTCCAGTTTTACAGTATAGGCAAACAAGGAGATTCCAGAGGTCTGCAGAAGCTACAGGGATATGAAGGCTCAGGAAAAGTAGGAAAGTAGAATATTTTGAGGAAAAATACTCTGATGATGTCAAGTGCTGCTGCAAGTTTGAATAACACGAGTAAAATCTCTAATGGGATTGGGAAAATGAAGGTCATTTTTTTTTAACCCAGTAAGGTGTATTTGAAGCAGAAGCCGAATTTTGATGAGCTTTGAAGCTAGGATGGTGGTGAGAAATAGGGCATGACTCATTAATGTAGCTTGCATGAAGTTTAGTTACAACTGGGTGAGAAAATTTGAAACCTTGAAGCAAGGGGAATTGAGTAGATCTGGGTTCCTTTGTTTGTCTAAGCTGTGCGTTGTTCACATTGATCTGTCTGCAGCTACAAATGACTTGTAAGAAAAGCAAAGTGAATCAAGAGTGAGAGACTGTAAACAGTGAACAGAGTCCTGCAGACACTGAGGAGCAGGGTTGCAGTAGTTAAAGTTTTGTTTTGACATGTCCGAACAGCACTGCTATGAAGAAATATTAGTATGACAGGCTTTTTAACTGAAGAAACCTGCTACTTCCTCCCTAGCTCTTCCTAGAGTCCTTGAGGTAAAGGCAAGGGAAGCTTACGCTAGTGACAGAGTCGAGGTGATGTCAAAAGATCTCAGTTGTGAGAATGTGAAAGTGTTTAAGACTTAGCAGAAGTACAGTGATAAAGATCAAAGTGAAACAGCGCTGTTAATAATGCACATACCTTTTTTTCTGTTCACAGAGAAATCGCAGAAACATCTAAGATAAACCTGAAGCACTACTTAGCAGACTGCAGACTGAGAGGAAGCAAAACAAATGTCCATTATATCAAGATAGTGTAAAGCACTGTGGACACAGAACAGATGTGAAACAAATTCACTTTGTTTCAGGAAACGTGGCAACTCTACCTATTCAAATAATCAAGCCAAAATCTTTCTGAGAGTACAATCCATGAAAGCACATTTACTCACATTCTTTATAACCCAAACCAGGACTTTAGTGGCTTCAAAAATCTCAGTCCACTCTTTTATTCATACCACTGAGAAAGATTTTGTACTTGTTTGTTTGTTGTCATTTAAAAATTAGATGAGATTCCCTGTGTAAAAGGGTGTAAACCAATGCTGGAATGGAGCAGATTCTTAATATGCTGAGTGGATCTGAACTGTTTCCCCAAGGGCAGTAAATCAAAGAAGAGAGAACTACTGCATTTGACTCTTTGGGACAGCTTACAAATTTAGGATCCTTTGTGAAATCTTTCATTTGATTTCAGTGTGTTTGATTATTGAAAGACCAATGTGAAGTAAATATTCCACAGCACTGTAATACTGGAGGGTCTTCTTAATGAGCAAAAGGAGACTTTTTATAGAATTGAACTTGAACTCATTTTCGAGCCCACTCTAATTAGCACGTAAATTTTTTGTTTAGGAAAGCTACTAAGGAATATTCATTGTTCCTGATTTATAGACTTGCTTCTATAGGAATATTTCTTTACTCTGTGTGTTTTAATCTGGCTTATAGGAATGTGACTTAAGTAAAAAACACAGATCCCGATTAATCCTCAATTATACTTTGAAAAAAAATTGACAAATACTTTTCTTATTGGAAGTAATTAAGAGAATATCTTAAGCATCTAGAAACAGTGTTAGCAGTCTTTGTTTAAAAACAGTCTTCACTATCAGTAAAATTTTATGAATGATCCTTAGGTATATTCAAATGGTATATTAAACATATTTAGTATATATTTCCATCTCTAGAGATATATAGCAAGAATATAAGAAAGTCAGATTTTTTTGCTTGAAACACACCTTTTTGGTGTTTGCAGCTTTCTTTTAATCTGCGTTCAATAAAGTATGTGCTCTGAGTTTCGCCTCCTGTACTAGAGGTAATTATGTTCCTGAAAATTTTGTTCACTGGGAGTAGGAATAATAAAAGCAGCAAGTCTGGGGAAACCGATGCTCCAGTTTCCTCTGCCTCAGGCACAAGCCTTGTCAAAGCGGGTGACAATCTCTCCAACATTCAGTGTGCAATACTGAAAGACATTATACATAGATTGAGATAAAAACAAAATCCTGAAAGTCAAATCAAAGAGTCTCTAAATTTTGAGTTTCAAATATCAGCAACGCTGTATGAACAAGTTCTCCCTTGGGACACGATGTCACCATGCCTTATGTGTCATGGAACTTCTCCTAGTAGTGATGAGACCAAGAAAAAAAGACTGTAACTGAGAAACCACGGTACAAATCTGCTCTGCCTTCACAAAGGGCATCAATCACTGAGGACATATGGCTGCCAACCTGCTGTGACAAACTGATGGCATGTTCTTTGAAGTTATCACTTCATTGGTATTCAGTTCAACTCGCCCTCTCCTGGTGGGCCCAAACTCTCACATCAACTCACATTGAGATTATAAATGAAAGGGCTGTAAAAAAAACAAAAACAAAAACAAAAAGCTTCCTTAGAAGTGACAATATGAAAAGAATGTTTGTGGTGGAAGTGGTGATTTTAGAAAGGAACCTTAAGGGCAAATTCCAACAAAATCCACTCTCATGGTTAAGGTTAGAAGTGAGGATGCTTTGGGTTTTTTTTTTTTTTTTTTGATTTTTTAAAACAAACTTACATGACCATAGGTTTGGGTCTCTTGACAGAATGTAAGGCATTTCCAATACAGGGAAATTTGATTATTTTTCATAATTGTAGGGAAGCGCAGTGTGAAAAGTAATATTTTACCTTTAATTTCCTCTGCTGTCGTGTAGTAAAAAATCTCATATCAAAAAAAAAAAAAAAAAAAAAAAAAAAACGGGGCTGGAGGAATGGCTCAGCGATTAAAGCGCTTGAGCAATCACTAAGCCAAACGCTAAGTACCCGAGTTCCATTCCCCCAACACCACATAAGCTGGGCGAGGTGGCACACGCCTGTAATCCCAGCACTCAGGAGGCTGAGACAGAGGGATTGCTGTGAGTCCAAGGCCATCCTGGACTCTGAAGTGAATTCAGGACCAGCCTGGACCACAGAGCGAGACCCTGTCTCAAAAAAGGAAAGAAATAAAAAAACCACTTACACCAGAAAGATTTTACATAGTTGCTAATAAATTGAACTAGTAAGGAAAAGAATTCTAATTTATGGCATTATAATATTATGAAAATAATAAGATCATGATGATATTAAATAATCTTATATTCTTTGATGAATTTTTCCAAGAATATTAGCTGAAAGTATCTTTTTGTAAATATGTAGAAGATAGCTGGGTCAGGTGGGAGAATTCTAGAATCCCAGTATTCTGGGTGGCTAAGGCAAGTGGATTGCAAAATTCAAGCCCAATTTAGGCAATTAAGCAGCTTAGTAAGACCCTGTCTTAAAATCAAAAATAAAAAGATGAACTAAAGATGTAGGCTCAGTCTCAGTACCCTCCTGACACACAACACACACACATACACAGACACACATACACACACAAAATAGAAGATACACCATTACCTGTTTACCTAGAAGAACCTCACAGGTCCTTCCTGTAGAAATTTATGACTCAGGAGTAAATTAAACAAAACCTAATAGTGCTCTCAATTATCATTTAGATGAGCAAATCAGGACTCCTATTTATTTATTATCTAACATATTTTTTGAAGGAGTTACATAGTGGTAAAAAATACATTTTACTACCAAATATTCTCACATTTAGCACTTAACTTTGCGTTTAAGTGACACAGGACAAAGAAATACTTCCACTCTTGCAGACCTACTTTGGGATATGTGGACAGTTTATAAAGCCATCAAAGTCTTCCATAATTTTTACACAATCTTTGATCATATACTCTTACGTTCATGCCCCTAGTATACTTCAGTACTAACCTCCGGGCCTTACTCAGCCTACTCGTCCCCTTTCCTCAGAAACAGTACACCTATGGCTTCCAACCTAAAAAGCTGCCTGGTTTTTTTTTGTTGTTGTTGGTTTTTTTATTTTTTTTCAGTAACTCCTATTAACCTTCAAGTTCCCCTCCCAAAACTTTATTCTCAATACTCATAGAGTGAGAATCATGTTATTTTCTTTACTGGGGACCGTGATTACTGCAGTAATTGTCCATACGATGATAGGAACCTAAAAGGTAGTAGAACACCCCCCCCCCAATTTTAGGGGAGTATTTCCTGGATGACGTCTATCACTGGGTTGGAGGGAAGGAGAAGTGTGTATACCCTTCTCTCATAGGGCAGAGAAAAAATTCTACAGCATTCACATCCAATACTGCTAAGATATTTTTGTCTTCTCCGAATTCAGCCTTACTTTTTTCCTGGATATTATTCCCACATACACACACACAAAATGAATATTTCTTCACTTTCTTTAGCAATTGAAGAGTGTGTCACTTTGTTAGAAAGGTGCACATAGTTACTAAAATCATTAGCTCTTTTTTTTTCTTTTTTTACCTTTTCAAGCTTCTGCTAAAACTGAGAGTTTAAATATAGTGAATGAAGGTTTTCTGGGGGCTGGGGGCGGGGGCGGAGTTCTAACAAAAGCATGCTAAATTTCCTGTATGTTATAAGAAGAGAAGAATTTGGGTGCACATAAAATTCATATGCCCCAGCTGGACTGAAATTTAGAAGTAGTGAGACAGCACAGTGACACTTGGCAAGGGGAGGCATAACAGAGATGGTCTCAATGACCCGTGAGGCCAATGTGAAGAAGAAACGCTCCTGTCAGTGGGTAGCCTGTAACTGTGCAAGCAAAGTCAGCTCAGGCACACAGCTGAAAGTCTCTTCTGAGCCTTGGCTAATTTGCATAATGACATCCTGTGGCTTAGAAAAGTGTGTGTTAGGGAAAAAAAAATAGGAAAAGTCACGTGTTAGGTTTTCGTTGCTGGGCCATAATTCCTGACCTACACAACTACAGGGAGGAGAGATTTATGTTGGCTCACGGTTTCAACAATTTCAATGTGCAGTTGGCTGGCTCCAAGGCAGAGGCATCATGGCCCAAGGGCGTAGGGGGAGAAAAGCGCTTAATTCTTGGGAACCAAAGCAGGCTGGAAAGAGCTGCTGAGGAAGAAGGAAGGGGCCAGGGAGCAGACGCTGTCTCCAGGATCATGGCTGTACAACTCACTTCCTCTGACAAGTATCCATTTCCCATGAGCCCATTCAGCTTTGCACTCAGACTCACTGCCCTCACAAGGCAGTTCCCACAGGAGCTTCTCAGTCCCGTCAAGTACGAAATCCTGATTAACCACCACAGACCAACCTCTGTGTTGGTAGCTCCACTCAGGACACAGACTAGAATTACTGTTTAGGTTATACTGCAACCCAAACTTGCTCTCTCTGCTGGGCAGCACCATGAAAGAGCTTCTCAAATCCCACCCCTTTCTGAGATTGCTGGGTTCTACTTTCCTCTACACTGAGTATATCATATAATAAATGTACTTCGCCTCTGGGCTTCTTGGTTCCTTTGTTCCAAAACGAAAAATAGTTTTAGGGGGAAACAGTCACAAATCCCATGCTACCTCAGAGGCGCTCAGTCCTTTCCCAGGTTCTGATCAAATAGTGGGTGCATATTTCGTGAACATCCATTACATTTCAATTGATCAACCAGAAAAATCTGTAAAACAGAATCATTCATCAAACTGCTGGGCATGGTGTACATGTCAATAATCCCAGTGCTTGGGAGGTGGAGGCAGGAGATTGCTGTGAGTTCAAGGTCAGCCTAGGCTTCATAGTAAGTTCAAGACCAGCTTAATATGAATAATCATTAACTTCTGTCCAAATTTTTCTACTCATTAGATGAAGAAGTTTGGACAAGTTTTTACTTACACGGACTTACTTTTATCACAGATAATGTGAGATGGTGATGTTTTTCCTTTTGTAGTACTGTCAAGATTTAAACAATGTTGCTACAAAAGAAATAGTAAATTAAATTGTTTTTCTGTCATTGTCCAAGAATGAAAAGTTTGTATTTTTCCATTCATAAAAATGTATCCTTATTTGTGGATTTTAAAGAGGAGTATTACAAATTTCTCCTTAGGAGTGTCTTGAAAGCATGTGGAACTTTTGTTCTTAAATGGTCCATTAGAAGAAAAAAAAATGATGTACACAAATATTTTTGGTCTTATTTTCTCTGTCATTACATTCAGATCTTTCTTGAAAATTGTAAATAAGAATGTAAAGGAGTAGTATGCACTTACTGACAGGTTGCATTTTGTCTTGTCTGGTTATACATGTTTCATCAGCATCCTACAATGTTGCTGCTCTTTGCTCTTTTCCGATGAACTAAACAGAAACTGCTTTATGAAATTCAGGTGTCTTCAGTCACCTGTCCATTGCTGGAACAGAATACCTGACATCCACGACCTACAGGAGGAATGATTTATATTTTTCTCAGTTTGGTGGAAGTGCATGGTGGAGACGTACCAGGAAGAATTGCTCATGGCATGGCCGACAGGAAGCCAAGTGAAAGAGGAACAGTAGAGCTAGTGTATCTGCTTCCGGGTCCTGTCCCGTTGATCTGCCCCTTCCAGGTCAAACTCCAGTGTTCTGCCCCTTCCAGGCCCTGCTTCCTAACAGCACATGGTTCTCATAGCTAGTCTGTAGCCTGTGGGGGACATTCCAGATCCAAACTGTGATATCATATTTATCTGTAAGTCCCTTTTACTTAAGCTGGATCCTTCATAGAAGGAAAGTGTGACACTCAGAGCAAGTTATCAAGCAAAATTATATATTTAATAATGAATTTTGATGATTCACTAGTGTTTAAATACACACAGAAGAAATATGTTTCAGCACAAAATCATCTGTGGTTGTGTGCAGTTACACCTGTATAGTTCAATGCATGGTAGAAAGTCTTGAAAGACATAGCTATAAATCATTGATAGAATTCTAATGGTGACAATTATTCATAAAATATTTATCTAAAGTTTATAAATGATTAGATAGCATTTCAACAAAGTGCTTATATTTACTTTCTGTGGCTCTCAATTTTTGTATTTTAAACAATTCTATGAATGGCAACATTAAACAAGAAAAAAGAGACTTTTTGCAATGATCATAGTTAAATAGCAACGTGTACAGAGTACGAACTGTAAGGGAGGCACTAGTGACGACTTCACCTGTCGTTTGGTCACCAGTGCAAATATTAACTATCTGATTGTGAGCTGTCGATTGAATAGGTAAATAAATAAATGCAAAGACCTCCAGGATATAGGTATTTTTAAAAATCACACCTTTCTTAGATTCTGTTTTTTTTATGTTCAAATCAATTATATGCCACCTAGTGAAATTATAAAGAACTGCAACTTGGAATTACTATAATAACATTTTCTTATGATAATTTTCTCCTGCTTCCCCCATTCTTCCCTTTCTCCATTTCTCTTTCTCTTCCCTGACATGGTGAAATTCAGTTAATTGTACAGGAGGAATTTAGGTACTTAACCACTCTTGCGTGCTTGCCTGAGGCAAGACTAACATCAGAAGTTTGTGCTACTAATTAACAGAGAGAAGTCTCCGCTTCAATAGTCATAAAGACAACAGAAGCGAGAAGCAAAAAAGGCAAAACAAAACTTTAAACACATTGAATATAGATTAGAATTATAAAAACATTAAAGAAAGTTTATTTTAATTTAATAAATGTTAACCCCACTGTATATGTAATATATAGTTCTGTATCTCATACTTTCTGTCCCTAAAGAAACCTGAATTTATAAGTCTAAAAATTCTCTCAAAGGGATAGGGAAACTGCAATTTCCTTTTCTTAATATCATTCAACTAGGCTTCTGTAGAAGGTAGCTGCCTAACTTACATCCTTCTACTTCTTACTGTCAAAAAAGAATACTACAATTACAAGTGTAAAAAAGTGTTATCGTTATAATAGCATTTGAAGGGAATGAACCTACTGCATATCTTTTTTCCTTATATTCAACTTTGACTCTACTGAAGAATGACTTGCCCCCACATCGAAGCAGGTCACTTATGAATACGATGTTTAAAAAAGTAAAGATTTACCCTTGTATGCCCGTGGCTGGAATAAGACTGCAGTGGCACCCACAAGGCGAGACCCTTGAGGTGATGCTTTCTGTTATATGCAGGCATTGCATGAGACGCTCCTTTGCATAAATGGTTTTGGAAAATACTTTTGCCACCCACAGTCTCTATCCAGACATTATTAATAGCTAGATTTTCACGTGGAGAGTTTTGTGTTGTGCATTATAAAGAGTTTAAATCAGTGCAAAGAAGGAACACGTGAGAGATGCATAGGGAGAAAGGAGTGCTAGCCCATCGGCTTTATAATCCTTCCTCATCCCTGGCCCAGTGGCACTGGCCTGTAATTCCAGCACTGGGGAGAAGGAGGCAGGAAGATCCCAAGTTAGAGCCCAGCCTGGGTAATTTAGCATCTTAATGAGACAGTGTTTCAAAACCCCCTAGAAAGGGGGGTGGGGGTGGTGGTGGTGGTGACTGAAATTCATGTTACTGCAGGCCCTAATGTCTGGATTAGGATGGTCATGGGGCATAGTAGAAAGTGGAAAGAACCAGACAAATTTTATTCCCTCCACTTGACTATTTCTGTGGGTCACTTCATTCCTTTAACATAGCGTAGAACCTGAGCCTGCAGCAAAACATCTGTTCCTTCTTTCAGGTATCCACTGCTGAAGGGAGGACCCCAGGCGAGAGCCTCTGTCTACAAGCCGAGCGGCAGGGTGAGGTGTTGGGAGCTACTGACTTCAAATGACAGTTTTCTTGGCAGGGCAGATAGATGCGAGGAGCATGGCGGCAACATGTGACCCGTGCCACTTAGGAGTATGTGCTCTTTGCCTCCGATATGGCTGTAAGTATCTGGGTAAGTAGCAGTAACCTGGCCAAGTCGTTGATGACACGGTCCTCAGGATGAGGTGTGGCAAACTTTCCTAAAGTCATGCCTGTACCTGACAGTAGGAGGACAGAAATAGGCCCGCATTTTTAAGTGTTAACACAAAGTCCCTGAAACTATTCATGTGATTTGATATAAGACCAGTTTTAATAAAATCTGTTTGTTATTGTTTTTACAAAGGCCTCAAGTTGTCTATGAGGGCGTGTAACTGTTTTATGCCAGCAATTGAGACATTATTAGAGGAATGAATGAGCTTCCAAAGATGTTCAGTCTCAAATGGCAAAATACCACATGCATTAATAAAACATGTATATCAATTTAATTAGGCATAGAGACATAATGAATTAGTAATTTTTAAAAAATAAAAATAATAGTGAAACTAGTGTTTATAAAAATTTTTAGTGTTTTCATGAGACAAAACTTTTCTAAGTTCCCTATTACCTCCCTGTACACATAAACATCATAAGCACACACTTCCTTTCCATCTTGAATTTTTCTCTAAATAAGCAGGCTTCTCAGGCCTACTCTAGATGCCAAAATGAACCGCTTTCATTTGCTGATTGAGATCTGGCTCAACAGCCAATGTTTCCCGCTGGGTCTTAACAGAGGGTGCATTCATATTTTATCCTAATTTATTCATTATCGAACATCAAACCTTTGGAAGATAAAACAAAGAGCTAGTGAACAATGCAGGGAGAATTTGCTGGTTTGTTTTCATCTTTCCCCTGAGATGAAAGAATTCTTTAGTAGCATTGCCCATTCTACTAATACATCATCCAGGTAATTGGAGGCGGGTACGGGGAAGTAGTGGCCTGGGCCAAATCAACCTTCTGCATCCACCGATGCAAACAGTAATCTCTAACATCAAAAGTATCTAATGAGAATTTCAGAATCCAGGGCATTACATTAGTTGACCCAATCTTGTAATTAAGTATCAAAAATCCTGGTGCTTTTTGTGAACATTTACAAGTTACATGGCAAGGTCTGCACATTGGAACAAAAGGCCTTAGTCATACTTTCTTTCTTAGAGGAAAGCTTTAATGACAGCTCAGGACAACCACCAGATTTCAGTACCCAAAACCCCAATTTCTTAGTAGTTCTGCTGCTGTGAGAATGCATGATAATGGATAAGCCATGCATTTGCATTTGCAGAATGGACCATTTCATTCCTTAAGTGTTTTTAAGAAGATATGAAAAATTACGAAGTGTAAGTTGCTTCTAGCATGTGAAATAGATAAAAAAGTTTGCAGTATCATTATGGTAACAAACACTATTACTACTATTACTTGTACTTAACTGGTAAAACATCAAAGATAACAACATCCTCTGTCATAACTGACCTCATGTAAACACATGAATACAAACTTCTGATTAGACAGTACCAGAGTAGCCCACAGATGTAGATATTTCTGCCTTATTTAGAATTCCAACATTAAGAAAGTATTATTTGTTTTAGGGTATCACACTCTGCTTGAAAGATCACTATGAGGAGGAAATAAACAACTATGAAGAAAAGTTAAATAACTCTTCTTGTGACTGGCTCTGATGGAGAGGAACAGACAGGCATGCAGAGATGCCCCAGACTATCCAGGAGAAAGAAGGTAAATTCACAACTTCTTTGGGCAGGACCTAGAGGAGCCTGAAGAGCCTAGTTGGTTGGAAAGTTTTCCTAGTCTTCTGCCATTATTGATGCCGTTTTCAGTGTCGGCGTGGCTGGTTGTTCCTGTCTAGTCAGCCAACTTCAGTCTATGGTCATACCCACCTCCCTGAATGTGTCTGATCTTGTCTAGTGAGTCAACACAATTTAGGCCCTAGAAACTAATCTCATACTGTATTTTTGGCTTTATTGACCATTTGTAAATGATGTGCGTTTGACTGCAAAGCTATTCGACAGTTCCTATTCTCCCATGCCACAAGCAGGTACCACTCTGTCTTCCTCATTTCCTACCTTCAAAGCAGCTTGTTCCTAGAAAGGGATCATCTCCTGTTAGTGCTTTCCTGGGTAATGATCAGGAAGAAAAGAGTTGAAGGTTTTATAGACTTCTGTGAAAAAAAAAAAAAAAAAAAACAACAGGATTCTGATCTGACCATTCCCATACCCCACGCTTTGTTTCTTTTTTTGGCAATCCAGGCCAGCCTGACTGGCTGGTACAGTTACTGAGGATGACAGCCCATCTAACACACACACGGCTCAAATTTAATTCTAGTTGTGTCACCAAAATTGCCTTCTTGGACTGACATGATCCTCAATCCTAGACATTGTGACCATTTAGTTGAGTGCACTGCGTACCAAGCAGCTACTTATGGCTGGCATATGACAAAACAAGATAATAAGGGTCTCTTCATTTTTATAAAAGTGTCTTGTCCCTTGTAGGGTTCTCTGTCCAGCGGGGACCCCAGGAACAGCTGAGGAGGGATCAGACGACAGAGTAACACACTCTGATTCAGTGGTCGCCATCTCAAGTTTATTTAGGGAATACAGGTGCTTAAATGGACTGAGGAAACTATTTTGGGCCAATCAGCAAGACCTTAACCAGCCTGGGGTTGCCCAGGGGAGGGAAGGAGTAGAGAAGGGAGGATGCGATAAGGAGCAGTTCCAGGAGCAGTTCCCCGGGTTTAAGCAAAACAACACCTGCCTTAACTTACAAGCAGTAACATTTGTTGGTGGGAAGGAAGGAACTTGGCCAAGCTCAGCGATGCTGAGGCTCTTGGGCCCGAAGACCCCAACAGTCCCTTTTGTACCTGACCTTTCCCTTCTGGACACAAAGTATGGATAGATTTGGGTTGGAGATATTTGCAAAAGAAATATCACAGGAACTGAAATTGGATTCCATGACCTCGTAGTGCTAGAGGGAAAGTAACTTCAGCAGTAGAAGGCACATGTGAGACCCTAGAGGTAACACAAAAGGACAGGCTATAAAATGACAGTAATAATAATGACAGAAGAACTGTGATAATGTCTTGGGCCAGTACAATACTTGGGGAATCTTCATATTCTGATTTCTGTGACAACAACCACCGCCCTCAACTTAATTTGTCACGACTCACAGCAGCAGGTTGATAGTACTGTGGATCCATAGATGCATTCTCTCAGTGCTCTAGGAGTCAATTGAAAAACATAGGAAAAATACGGAAGAGGTTGCTCACAGATATTCTCTGACTTATTTGATCCTTTCATGTTCTGGGATTAATTTATTTTCTACAGATGACCACTTTAATAAAATCAGTTTAAAATGTAGAGAGAGATATATAAGTTTTCTCACTTGTTTTAAGTGGACAAAGAAAGGTAATGAGCCTTTGACCTCAAAAACAAAAAATAATTCTAGGCAGGCAAAGGCATTCGCTATAGCTAACAACCTAAAAATTCAGAAAAACATTATCTTTCCTATATATTATAGGTAAAATCAGAACACTATATATACCTTCAGATGAAATATTTGAATTTATGTAAGCATGTATACATAAATATATTTTACATAATGATTACCTGAAATACTGATATTTATGTAAAATATTTGGAAGAAAACCAGATCAATAACCAAAATGTCTTTTACTTTACTCACATGTGTAAGTTTCTTCAGTTTTAATTACATTCATTTTAAATGTCACTCTGCAAAAGTAGAGCAATGTAATTATTGGAAAAGAAAACTTAGAAAATGCCCAAAATACTGAAATTAAAATTGCTTCTGTGATAAAAAACAGTTTGAAAACAATTATTCCTGAGTGTAACAGACAAGATCTTTATTTATTCTTTAGGTTATTTTCTGGTTTATTTATTTTTTGATATCATCTTATTTCTACTTTTGTATATATATACTTTTTTGTATATATATACTTTATATATATATATATATATATATATATATATATATATGTGTGTGTGTGTGTGTGTGTGTGTGTGTGTGTGTGTGTATGTATATGTGTGTGTGTGTGTGTGTGTGTGTGTATGTATCAACATTTCTTTTCATTTACCCTCTACTACCCTACCTCATTTGAGACCAGCAAAACTGTTCCAAAGCCATTGAGAAATATATTTTTTCTTACAAACCTATTAAAATATATTTTGGGATATAAACTCAACACTTACTAAACATAGTGTAATGGCTTAAAAAGACAAAGTTGAATAATTTTATAATGTTTATATAAGAAATACTTTAAGAATTTTATATAATTTTATTCATTTTTTTCTTGAGAGGAAGAGTTGTTAATTTGATATTGATTAAAATAATTTCCAAGTCTGATATTTAAATTTGTCTATGTTTATTCTTTTTAGAAGTGCAATAGATGCAGAATATCTAGTTAAATGTTTTGGAAAAAAATAAATGTAAGCGGATGTATAAAAGAGGTATATGTACATAATGAAAACTGAAAAATGAAATCAACTCATATTGAGGTTGGAGAGCACACAGTTAGGAATGAATTAAAAATTACCTTAGAGGCTCCCAGCCCTTGGGGCCATTTTATTCCATGAAAACACTATGAATAAGAATGTACTTTCCCATGGAACAGCTTCCAGGACAGCTCTAGATAAAGTGTCACACATTTGTGAATGAATATACTAGCTCTCCCTTAAAATCATTACAAAATCTCACATCATAAGTCTTGTTATGTGGAGTGCTGTAGTGTGTGATTCACATTATATTACCACTGTTGTTTGGGAAGACAAGCTTTAATTTTGGCAAAAGTACTCATGACATTTTAATATTGATAATAGGAAGGGCCAACTCGAGCCCCATATCTGATGAAAAACTTCAATGGAGTTTTAAGTTACTACTCAGATTTCAGCTACTAATTCAGACCACGTTTCCATTACTTTCTGTTACTGTTGAAATTGATGAACGATTGCAACCAAAGGCAGCCGTTAAGAACTCTGGGTGTTTTCAGGGCTTTCTCTACTGTCTCTTCTTTAGAGCTGTTTCTCCTGAAACCTAATGAAGCAAACACATTTTAGAGAAAAGGCCACATTCTTCATGTTTAAAACTTGCATTTAAGGATCAGAGTGTATCTTTCTGAAGTGTCCTTTAGTGTTCACAGACTTTGCTGAGAGAGCAGCTACACTTCAGTCCTCAGTTACAACGTAGTTCCACAAACAAAATAACAGTAATAAGAAGACTGGGTCTCATAAAATCATAGCAGTCTTAGACCGGTCATTGGATCTCTGAAGAAGGAAAATTTCAATAAAAAAAGTACAACTCTATGACACGGAGGCTAAGTCCAAAGATCAAAAGTTGAATAACTTTGCAACCTAGGCTTGGGGCAACCTTTATCTATATCATTCATTTTTACTAGAGAACGTTTATCTGCACATTGATCATCTGTTTCTGAGTATATGTATACATCTTAAAATTATGGAATTGTTAGGTTTACAAATGCTTTTTATTGTATACTATTCTTTTAAAAGCAATGAAAAGAACTTGAAAATTGAATCCTAAAAATGAGTGTATACAAATATTTTTCTTAAATGAATGTAGTATATTAAAATAACTGTGAAATCATAGAAAACCATAAAGTTACAAATAAGTGGTTTACTATTTCTCTTCCAAATGTTGAATAAAATCTCCAGTGCAAACTTTTATAGTGATTGGATACAGTATCAAAGATTCTAATTTGCATATAAATAAGTGGCTTTATCTTACTCCAAAATAGCTTTCCCTAGTTTCACATGGCTTTCCAATGACTTCTCTTCTATCCTCCAGAACTAGTCATTTTATCCTTGTGACATTATCCCACTTTGTTCCCTGACTTTGTCTACTGAAGTCCTTGGTATCCTTTTGTTCTCAGTGTGAGATCATATTCTCCAGGATGCATTTCTGTACTGGCAAATAAAATCAATTGAATCTCAAAACCCAAGCCTTCCTCCTCTGAGGCATCTATTAAAGTGATAATTTTATGTGTACTTGATTAAGGGCCTTTCATCTCAGCGTGTTCTCTAGAGAACAGAATATGTATGCTTTGAGTTCAATTGTTATTTCTAACAATTTGCAAAGTATCTGAAATGTTCCATAGGGGTAAGGATATAGCTCAAGTGATAGGGCCCTTGCCTAGCAAGTGTGAGCACTGGATTTGAATTCCACTATTGCATAAACTAACCAACCAACCAAACAAAAACATAAAATACCAATTAAAAAACTCACAGAGCTCATTAAATAATAAATGAGTAACAGAGCACAGGTCATGAGAAATGTGATTCTAATTGTCATACTGGTTTTATTATGCATTTTAAAGATTTTTTTTGGTAGCCCAATATTTTTTAAATTTGATTTTGGTAAAAAAAAAATTAATGTAACATAAAATTTGACCTTTTTTGTAAATACATGAAATCTACATTCTGTAATACATTAGAACTATGGGGTCTGAGGAATTAGTGAGCTTCTATGTCCATCCCTTTTTCAGCGGTTTATCGGTTTCTGATTTGGAGTTGCTTTTATCTTAAATGTAAGTGTATTAATAATAGTTTAAAAAACTCATAGAATGTTTTGAAAAATATTGTCTGGAAAAGAAAGCTTCACATCCTCCCTTAGAGACTAAGGATTTTTCACTCTTCTGGATGTATTTGAAAAACGGTTGCTTTTGGGTAATGCATACTCTCTAAGAGTATTATTTTCCAACAAGGAGCAGTCGACTAAATGATAAGGCATATCTGATAAAGACTGCATCTTGCATTATAGAGATTTAAGAGGATCTTAAATTGGAGCAGAAATACCATCCAACTCCAGACAAATTGGCCCGTATCAAGAACTCAAACAGCAATCAGTGCTGGCGAGGCTGTGGGGAATCAGGAACTCTCCTGCACTGCTGGTGGGAATGTAAATTGGTTCAGCCACTATGGAAAGCAGTATGGAAGTCTCTCAAAAGACTGGAAATAAATATCTCCTTCGATCCAGCAACAACTCTTCTGGGAATTTCCCCAAAAGAGTCAAAAACAACACATAACAGAGATACATGTATACCCATGTTCATAGCAGCACAACTAACAATAGCTAAAATGTGGAAGACACCAAAATACCCACCAACAGACCAATGGGTACATAAATTGTGGTATTTATGCAAAATGCAATACTACTCATCTCTAAAGACAGATAATTATAAAGTGATAAAATTACAGAACGTCTGAAGCCCAAGCGGCTCTCAGTGGGCCCGGCTCTGTGGTTGCTAACAACTCTCAGCTCCCTCCCAGCCTACCGTTCTTCCAGGCCTCTGTAGGTTTATTTCTCCATCTGGTTTTCAGAAAAGAATGGCTAGTAACCAGTAGACGGCATCTACTGGAATGATATCTCAGCACCATTTTGTGTTTACGTAAGACTTCTAACCTAAAAGAAAAAATATGAATTTTCTAAAAGAAAAAAAAAAAAAAAAATATATATATATATATATATATATATATATATATATATATATATATATATATATGGAGATGTATTTCTATGTCCTTTTTATTGTGAAGGAAAACAATTCACTATATAATGATTAAAAAACTTGCATAGCATGTTTTAGTGCTCATGGCACAGCTGCCCCCTCAGTACCTTCCAATGCCACATGTTTTATGAGAGCGGTCAGAACCCAAATAATTGCCCATCAGAGGATGACAAGACACACACGTGAAAAGTTTAGTACCACTGAACACCAACAACTCCACGACAAAGCCAAGACCTATTACTTGAAGAAAATTGAGGCCAATGTGATCATAGGCCTGAGGGCACGGAAGTGGAATGCTGACCTCCTTGAATTCTGTGATTCATTCAGGCTATAATAGTCACGTAGGATACATATACAGATAACCGGATGCAGGCAAACAGGTGTTTGTGCAAAGGTGGCAACATCTTCTCACACAGAAATTAGCAAGCACAGTCATGTGACCTGAGATACTATATTTTTATGGTGTAAAGTAGAAGACTCCTTAGAGGGCTTTGTACTTAGAATCTTATTGGTTAAAAAAATCCAATTGGAATTTATTTCAACCAGTTATAAAAAGTAACTATTATTTTTCCCTTATGAACATTGGTGACCAAATACAATAAAATCAGCCTTCTAGTGGATACCACAGTTCTACACTGATAAGGAAATACTTGCTGCTAGATATAGATGAGTGACCGTTATCTGAATCTCTCTTTTAATAAGCTGAATCCAAATGCTTACCACCAACACCCGTTCATGCATTAAATGGGAGAGTTCAGTAACTTAACACTAATCTGTTGTTCAGATCACAAACATATTTAATGTAAGTAAGAAAATTAATCACCAGTAGCCACAAATCAGCCAAGGACTGCCACTTTTAAAATGTGAACATAATATGTATTCACACACAAACAGAAAAGTAGGCTGAATTATCACATTCATTAGACCAAATTTTGTAATGAGTGTTTGACAATTTCTACAAAAATTTTCCAGAATACTTCATTTTCTATGTAAAATGAATCCAGAAAAAGTACAGGAGAAACACACACACACACACACACACACACACACACACACACACACACACACGGATTTCAAGAAGAGAACCCATTGGTAAACGAGCTTGAAAATTTAAATTTTAAGAAGAAAAGTTCCATGAGTACCAAAGTGTGCATCTTCACGTAAATTATATGATTGTAGATTTTGCCTGTACATTTTAAGTAGGCAAAAGAACAAAAGAAACTTAATGCAACAACATATTTAAATATAACATTTTTAAAAACTTTCTTGGGGCTCAAGAAATAGCACAGTGGTCAGAGTGCTCGGAGTCTGATTTCCCAGCACCACATAAGCCAGGCGTGGGGCTTATGTTTGCAATCCCAGCAGTCAGGAGACTAAGGTAGGATAATTGCTGTGTGTTTGAGGTCAGCCTGGGCTACACAGTTAGTGCAGGAACAACCTGGTCTACAAAGTGGGGCACTATTTTTTAAAAAATACAAATTCCTAACTACAAGAGATATTAACAAGCATAATTTTCAATTAGAATAATTGGGAAATTTTCTTCCTTAGCTTAGTATGAGTAAGATAAGTATTCAACAAAGTAGAAATCACTGGGGGATTCTTTATATGTATAAAATAATATCTGAGGTGCGGTGACTAAAGAAGTTGTTAGAAAGTGTACTGTAAATAGTCATGTAATCCATATCATGCAGTTAGAGATTATTTTGTAAACAACAGAAAAAATAAAAGGATAGTTTTAGAGAGTGGCATCCTTAGTCCTACTTTAACACAATAATTTCAAAAGAAAATGTGTATGATAGAATGTAGATTTCGTTAAATAGCAATATTTGTTGAGTTTTAAGTTCTGTTTAATAAGGCAGCCGTTTCTACCAGAATCAGAAATTTCCTGTAAAGCTATGAAAGAAGATGTAAAGATGAGTAATATCTGTTTCTGGTTCAAAATTGAATCCTATAAAAAAGATTTATTATATAAATGTTGATTTTGAGATTTCGTTTATGTTTAAATCTCAGTCTATCATTTTTACAGGCAAGTAACATTCGTACATTCAGAGATTCAGGGACATTCAGCTGGAATCTATTGACTTAGGATACTAAAAGATTATTTGTTTATTAAATATTTATGATGCTTTGACTTAGCAATTCATTTCTGTTCAATGATGTAATGACAGGTAAGTTAATCAGCATAAATTTATTGCATAGATAAAATTGTCAGTTAAAGAGATTTGTAGAAAATCTCTTCAGGAACTCTCCTCCATTCCTAATCCAATCACAGTAAATTTGGGCAAGGACTTTTTGTATGAATCACATTTACCGTAAGATCTCTGCAAGATACCAGATTCCTACGGCCAAAATTTCTCTTTATACTGGCACAATTTATAACACAACCTTGAAATTTCCCCTAGTACCAGAATGAGGAAACAAACAACAGTTTAGCATCTACCTTAGAAATGTCCATCCCTAGTAAACACTTACTAGGAACTCATTAGCACAATCAAAGCTTGACTCTCCTTATTAACAGAAATTACTAAAGGCGGACATCAAAAATTAGTCGGTTCTTCCTTGACGGATTTCATGTTATCTCAGATTCTAATTCCATAATGAGGGGCCAAAAAGGTCAAGTGAATAAATTGGCTGCCTACCCTAAACTTTACCATTTGCTAGTTCATAAACAGACTGGATGTCATGACACTAAGATGATTTGGAGAAAAAAACAAAAATTCTCATCTGAAAATGACCTAAAATGCTAGACAAATCAAGAAACGTCTAGACACCCCTAGGGGTACAAAGAACATAATCGTCCTAGAGCTACTAAGGAGAGTGTAAAAACAGCGGAGACACACCCTGCCTCATTGTTACACCAACCAGGACATTCTTAAAAAGGGCTTGTGATAGCTCATTATGCCAAGTCTTCAATAACCTATTTTTTGTTCAAATCGGTGTCCTTCAATCTCCAGCTTTTTGCATAATTTCTAAAACAACAATTATTTACTTTATTTTATAATAATCAAAAAGACATTATTTCAATTTTTGTAACTGTTAAAACTTGTTTTGCAGTCTTATCTATGGCCTACTCTAGAAAAAGTTTCATGCAATGAAGAAAAGAGCCTCTTTACTCTGCAGCTGCTATGTGGAATATTTTGTGAATACTTGTTAATCTCGTCTGATCTGTATAATTATGTTTCTTTCCTCTCTCCTGATGATCCATGCATTGATGAAAGTGGAGGAGAGGAAATTCTCCACCATTATTATATTGGAGCCTCTCCTGCCTTTTGAATCTAATAGTGTGTATTTTATAAAAGTGGGCACTCCAATGAGACGTAAATAGATTTACTATCACTATTCTTGTCGTCACATTAATACCTTGACCATTATACGGTGACATCTTTGTTTTTTATACAGTGACCTCTTTGTTTTCACTTTCACTTTTCATCTTAAAACCTATTTGCCAAATCAAAGTATAGCATCATCTGCTCAATTTAGGCTTCTGTTTTCTTGGAATACCACTTTCTATCCTTTTACTTTCAAACTGTGTGTGTCTTGTTAAAATATTGTCTTTTAGCCAGCACATTTTGGTCTTATATTTTTTATCCACTTACTAAGTATGTATCCCTTAATTGATGAATTTAGTGCATTTATATTCAATGTTAATATATGTAGATAAGGGCTTATGTCTGTCTTTTTATTGTTTTCCTTCACATTATTTTGAATACCCCTTAATCTTCCTCTCTAGTTCTTTATGGTTATGGTGTTAGTAATATTTGAGTCTTCGCTATTTCTCTTTTCTGTAACTATCCTTCCAGTGGCTCTAGTCTTTCACACTCTTCTGATGATAGTTACTTCCCCTTCCCCTTTGGCTTCAGGACTCCCTTAAGCCACATAATTTTATGAGGCTACTCTGAAAGTCTTGAATTCCCTCAGTTTTTGCTTCTCTTGGCAATGCTTCAGTTTACCTTCATTTCTAAAGGATAATCTAGCTGGTTGCAGCATTTTTGGTCAGTAATTATTTTGTTTTATAACTTGGAATATGTGATACTATTCTCTCCTGGGCTACAGAATTCTTTCTGAGGAAGCTAGTCTCAGTGCAGTGGGAATATCCCAAAATTTTACTTGACTCTTTTATTTTGCAGATTTTAGATATTTCTTTAGCTATTAATGTTGACAATTTGACTATAATGTACCATGGAAAAGATACCTTGTGGTCAGGTATATCTAGTGACATTTAAGCTTTCTGCCCTTGGATGGTTATATCTTGTTAAACATTAGGAACATTTTCTGATATTATTTCATCACATAGATTTCTGTGCCAAAATTTTGAATAGTTTTAATGGTGTGCCAGTGGTCTTGAATGAGTTCTTCACTTTTTCCTTCTATATTTTTTATTTCTTTTTATAATTGTATTTCTTTTTTTCTCTGTCTTCTTGTTGGAATATTTCAAAAGCCATCTTCAAGTTCAGACACTCATTCTTTCTTTGATCTAGAACATTGATGAGTCGTTTGATTATTTTCTACTCCACTTGCTTTTCATTTCTAACATATCTGTTTGATGCTTTTTCAAAATCTTTATATTTTTGCTGAATATATCATTCATATGCTACATTGTTTTTCTCTTGATTATCATTGAAGTTTTAAAACAATCGTTCTTGCAAAATCTTTGTCAGGTATTTCATGGATCGTAATTCTTTCAGAATTTGTAGCTAGAAAGTTGATTTGTTGTTTTGGAGGCATCACATTGCATTGGTTTTTCATATTTCTTTCACTTGTGCATCCAGATTTTTTTCTTTCTGGTAGCTCAGTGACATCTAAGGCATTTTTATGGCTTAGCATTCTTAATAAACGTTCCCCTGAAGTGTGTCTTGGAGTGTCAATTTGTTGGGAAATTTGGTTCCAGATGGGCATTACAGTGTGTTTTCCCTAATGTCTTTGGTTAAAGTAATGACTTTCTTCACAAGAAACCCCACAACAGAATTGGGGACATACGTTGTTTCCATGGGATATGCAAAAGTGGGGACACTACTGACTCAGGCAGGTGGGCTGCCAATAGCAGGGAGAGTACACAACAGACTACACTCTCCCTTTCACTTTCCTTAGGAGGAGATGTTCTAAGCGCAATTTCTAAAGTGAGGGTTGTAGCTGCTATCAGGCAAAGGTGGTTTCCTGGAGCACTATTGTTTCTGGCTTTGCTATCAGCAAAGGCTTTGGCATTCGCTGCTCCGGTAGTGGTGAGGGTCCTAAAACACTCGTTCTTTAGCCCGTTGTTGCAGAAGGTGAGGCTCTTGCGAACACTGCACCTCTCCCTGTGTAGTACTTGCATTCAGTCCTGAGATCAGAGCATGATGACGTGACATGCAGGGCAGGAGAGTACAAGCTTTTGGCTTGCTTACGCCTCTCTAAGTGCAGGGAACTTGTGTTGGGCTGCACACAAAATCTAATAAAGTTAACATAGATACAAAACAGCTGCAAAAGAAAAGACTTAATAATGTTTTAAGAACATTTACAAATTTATGTTGGGCCAAGTTCAAGGTCATCCTAAGCTGCATGCAGCCCATGAATGGCAGAAACCACATGGGCATCTCTGCCTTCAATCCTGTCACAGATATGAATCTACGCAAGACATGCTATGCTCTTGGTCACCGAGGACAAAAGCCCTGATCTTCTGATTCTCTAAGATGGCACAGCACCCAGGCCCTACGACGCAGAGCTCACCGTGTTTGGGACATAGTCATTATAGAAGTCAAGTTAGGCTTGCGAGGCATCAGCCTTTAAGTCCAGTGAAGTGGGCATATTTAGCTATAAGCTTAAATTATTTGTTACTTGACACAGAAGATATTTGCCAATCTCAGACCTATACAATTCTTGATATTCAAGCAAATGGCATTTTCATGTTAAAGTAAGCCATTTTTTTTCAAAACAGTAAAATTCATAGGCCCAAAGAAATTTTATAGCTATAGTTAGAAAGATAAATAGATTTGGCAGTTGGTTGGCTGTCCTTCAATTTACTGATCAGGATAAAGGTCAGTGGCAAGCTTAACATTACAAAACAAAATAAAAGTGTCAATAGGTACTTTTTCCTTTTTTCTGATTTTACTGAAAGTCATGATTTATTTTTACACTATACTTAAATATAGAGAGGAAAGAGTATTCTACATCTACAAATATTTTATGTATGTTTATGTTAGAAAATTTTTATACTACTTACATAAAGATTAAAATATGATTTTCCTAGTTCTGCTTAAGAAATAGCTTATCTGGAGTAAGAAGATCAATTTAGAGTATGTAAGAAAGTCTTCAAATAATTTAAATGGCTGATCTTAGTTTCCAAGTTTGAAGTGATATAATTAATTTTTAAACATTCCTGATACTGAGACTTTATATTCCTTGTTATAATAGTTGGTCTGAATATTATTATTTAATGTGCATAAGATTCCATATTTTTAGTAGAGTATAGATATTTTCATCAATATTTATAAGCGAGCCTAGTCTGGTTTTTCCCATTTTTGTGTTGTCTTTGCCAAGCTTTAATCTGTCATGGGGTTGCTCTGTAAAATAAATTTTGAGAATTTTTGTTAGGATTGTATTACATGAGTAAGTTAATTTGGGAAAATTGAAGTCTTCCTGGTTTTTTTTTCTCTCTGCTTTCCAGAACAGTAGATGTCTCTGTTTCTTGAAAGTTTGATCCAATTTGCCCGTGAAAATGTTTGCACTTGGTACCTTAAAGAGAGACCATGTTGACAACTTTCTCCATATCTATACTGGCATCTAATCTGTTTAGACTTTCTATTACTTTAGATTACTTTAGGGAATTGATATGATACTAAAAGAATTGTCAATTTCTCCAAAGCTTTTAAACTTTTGATTTGAGAAAATGAATTTGACATCTTTAGAAAATATTTTCACATTTTTATGTATGTGTACATTTGTCTTTTAAAGTACATTACATCATTATTACTGAATATATGATTGTACACACCAGTATCCCAATTACTCAGAAGACAGAGGCAGAAGGATCGCAAGGTGAAGGCCAATGTAGGCAATTTCACAAGATCCTTTCATGAAATGCAATGAAATGAAGTCCAGTGTCTTGGCCTGGCGTGGCATGGAATAGCAAGACTGGGCATACAGCCCAATGGTAGAACGCTTGCCTAGCTTGCACAAAGTCCTGTGTTTGATACCCTGTCCTGGCAAGTCAGTTAACAAAAACAAGAATGTTATCTATTGGATTGTATCTTTATATTTTACATGAGTTCTATTTCTTTTTGTTTCCTTACTGCTTTTAGTCATATCAATAATTTTATCATTTTTGTTTATTTTTATTAGCACACAATTATATACATTTATGGGGTTAATAGGCATTGAACAACCAACTCACTCGCATACTCATCACCTCTCTTACCTGTTATGGTGAGCTATTTAAAACTAACTTGCTTTGAAGTATACAAATCACTGTGGGATGTAGTCACCCTGTTGTACGATGCAGCTCAGAACCCATTCCTATCTAAAACTTTTGCCTTTTGATCAACAGCTCTTTACTCAGACTGGTAACCTGTATTCTATTTCCCACCTCTCTAAATGTGACTTTTTTTAAAATTCTACATACAAGTGACAGCAGGTGGTGTTTGTCTTTCTATGCCTGGCCTATTTTGCATGGCATAAATTCTTCCAGACTCACCCATGTTGTTGCACATGACAAGATTTCTTCCATTAGAAATGCTAACTAGAATTCCCCTGTGTATAGGCCTCTGCTTTGAGGAGTGGCAGAGGCAAAGGGAACTGTACCTCTTGCTCTTTGGCTGCGACGTCTCTCAGATCTGCACTCGAAGGAATTGGTTCAGGGTCCTTCCAAATTCTGGGAAGGTCCTCATGAAGGTCTTCATATGAATAGATGCTAGCTCCCCTTCTCACAACAGAAACCTAGTTAGCATATATCCATAGGCAAAAAGACTTTCACGATATTTTCATTTTATCTTTGAATAAGTGCTCTAATTTTTATGATGAAGGTATTCTTTTGATAGATGGCTCATGTTGCCTCTTTTTGATGTGGTTTTAAGTCTGTGGTTCTTCTGCAGCTTATCATCTAGACAACAAAATTCAGTATCTATTGGAATGCTGAGGAAACTAGAATGCAACTCGGGTGTTGGTTCTCATTACCACTTGATTGTTAGTAATATTTCAACCTTGTTGATGTTTATAAGATTGATTTCCTTCCGGAAATATAACATGCACTGCTTTTTATCCTTGGTTTTATATTTAAACAAGTTCAGTGTTCTTTATAAATGATCATATGATACTTCTCTAAGTAGGTTGGTCCAGAGTTCATCCTCATGCAGGGATTCAATGGAATATTAAAGGTTATGTTTCTGGCACCTTTTCTATGGTTTTTAGATGTAAGATTGGTGTTTATAACGAGTAAGAATTTTACTTTAAGAATTTTAAGCTACATTGAGCAAAAATATCGTGGTTTTTACTAACTATAATTTTTCTATCATCAAAACTAGAGAGATAAACATAATGAATATATTGGATATAGAATATAAAGTATTTTACTTAAAAATTACTATTTTTCTAAAAGTTTCTTTTTTCTAAAATAATCCTTAATCTGCATATTCAGATATTTCTTTGCTTTATGAAGGTTTTCTGGTATTAACAATAGTTTTTTTAATTGGTTGGATTTCTTTTCCATAATACTTAACTGTGCTTAGGGGTTTTTTTAGACTTCTTAATACAGTTTTACATTACATGAATTTCCAGCTACTTTTACATTTTATCACATCCATTTTCTTAAGCTATGTCTTCTAAGTATTGAATAATAAAATGTAGAAGCTATGTCTTATAAAATAATAAGCTATGCTTTCTAAGTATTGAATAACAAAATGGTTATCATTGTGTGGCTTTTTGATTCAAAGATGGCAAATACGATACAAATGAACACTAATTAAAATAACTTCATGGCATGCTTCACATCCTAAATAATTAAAAAAACTCAAATAAAAAGGGACTATCCTTTGTTTCATTCATTTTTTTTCTTCTGATCTAATACTCTCACTTCTTTTCTTTGAGATTTTATCTAGATATTTCTACTATTTTTAACTTGTCTACTAGTAAGTCTTTTATTTACAAAATATGCAGATGAATTGCTTTTCAAGAAGGTAGATTTGATATTTGAAAGAATGTTGTTAATAACTTTATCTCACTAATAATTTAGAATTTAAACAAAGCAAGAAATATTTTCTCTTTATGCACACAAAAGCCTTGGATTTAAGTAGTCTGCTGCTATGTTTTCTCTATCTTACCTTTGCCAAGACACCAGGCTGGGTTCTTCTTGGTTACTACTCATCTTTGAAGGCACGGCTTTGCTTTTTTCTGTTGGACAACATTAGGTTAGAAGATGGTGTGAGGAACAGACCAGGCAAGAGAAAGAGCTGGCCAGCAGACAACCTCACCTGCCATTGGCAACTCTCTGTCTTTGTGCTAAGGACACCTGTGTGGAGGCCCAGTCCATTTCAAGCTGGCAGCAGAACACTGGACATCAAGGAAGATGGTGATTCGGCACTCACTTCTCTTAATGTACTCAAAATCAGCAGCTAGAAAGCTGCTTCATCTGTGCTTTTATCAGACTCTTCCACACATTTTCAACTGGCCTGGTGTCTCGGTCTTCATCTTTACAAGCTTTTGTACACATGTATGTTAAAACAAGAATCAGGAAGGCTTCCTTCAGCTGCCATTTAAAGTAAGGGATCGTTGTTTTCAATTCTAAATTATGGAACATATAATATTTCATCAGGCATTGATGATCTATATCTACTTTTAAATTTATATTCCCACTCACCCTCTTTTTCACTATACTTGTGACCTTTCTTCATAAAACAGGTCTGGGATTGCTTTTCAAATTCATCTGAAGAAAAAATAGCTCACAAATACTGAATGCTTACATAAAAAAGGCACTTTGCTGAACTTCTACCATATGACATGAAAATGTGTTCTCATTTTACCATAAGAAAACTGAGACAAGAAAAATGAAGGGCTTTGTTCTAGATCACAAAGCAAATAAAAAAGTGTTCAGAATTTGGTTTCAGGAAGCCAAGCTGTTAATCATTTATTCTATACTTTATTCTACTTGAAGTGGAATGTCAAGACTTAAATGTCTTTATTTCAGAAAAAAATGGAAATCTCCACATTTTAAATATTGAAAGTTCTTTTAATTATTTAAGGTCTTGAATTTAATGATTTAAGGTCTTGAATAAGAAAGAATAGATAAGAGATATTTTGAATGTCCGTCCATTATTAGTTCCTACTTATTCCCACACACTTCTTGATGTCAAATATGAGTAAAGTTCAGTTCAGAATTGTAAAAAGTCTCCATTTCTCTTACTAGTTTTGTCATTATGAAGTTTTACTTATATCTTTATTTGTACTTTTAAAGGAGCTATAATTTTACAATAGCACTTCAATTATAATACCCCCAAGTTATAACATCAAGAATATTAAGAGGTAAAAATTTGATTTCTAAACACAACGTAAAATTGGATATGTAATAATGATGGATTAGTCAAGTGAATTATGACATTTTTATGTATTGAAATATAGGATATCCGTGAAAAACTATATCTGTATTCATTAAGAAACATAGTCTCAAAGACCAAGTGGGAGGAAACAATCATTTGCCAGACAATATGGATAATATCATCCTGGCTGTATATTACTTTTGCATAAAACACAGAGAGATGGCAATACGTTTTATAGGGAAAAGCTTATATATATATATATATGCACATATATATAAATGAAATGCTGATTATATATATATATATATATACAAATGCAATGCTGATTATAATTGTTATTTGGAGAGAGGTTTCAAGATTTTTCATTTTTATGTTTTATATATTTTAAATTATATGTAAGTTATCTATATGAGCAAAAATAGAGATCTAATTATGATAATACATTGAGAACAATGCAATTATCTCAAACCATTGGCAAAGAAATCTTGGGACATCAAATAAGAGTCTCACCTAAACACTTGGAAATACTCCAAGCACCTCCAAGACTCTAAGTGCAAAACTTTTCTAGCTTTGGTTGTACACCAGGTGATCAATTAAATCCCTAAGTGGTTCAATCTTGCCATGAAGCACAGGAACTTTGAACAGTTCTTTTTATTTTTGTAGAAATTCAGCATATAAAGATCAAAAATTTTGCCCAAGGATGCCTACCTGAGTGAAGCTGAAATATAAATTGTTTCCAAAACAATTTTAAAATGGTCAGCATTAAGATTATTCATTGTGGACAACTTGCAGTATTTATTTTTATTGGCTTGGGCTTCATTTCCATATCTTACTGGCTAAATTTTGTATGCTGGGGCAAAAATTTTAGCCTAAATTTAACACCTGTAAGATGAAAATCCAATTCCTGCCTCATTAAGTTGTAAGTGATGTTTAAAGTGATAATGTATATAAATTACAAGTAATTACACAAACTAATAAATGGTAAGAGTTATTACTTTTAGTAAATCTTCTGAAGTGAAGACTTAATTATAGACAAGATTTCCTGAGAGGGAAATGGCAAAGGAAGTTCACATTTTAAAATGACAAGAAAACCCACATATCTGCGCATAAAGGCCACCAGCTGCAAGGTCCTGGAAGGCAGGTAGGTACTCTGTGTTTTGCTAAGTATTTTATCTTTTTTCACGGTTTATTGTGTAAGAGTACCTGTCACTTGGCAAGCACTCAATAAAGATTTGTCACTAAATTGGCTGATTTATCTCATGAAAAGAAAAGAAAAATGTGTTAATAAGTTTTGAGAGATTTCATATATTGAGATGTAACTAGATGTAACTGGGTGAGAAGTGAAAAATTAGGCCCTTTCAAACATCATTGGTGAAAAGGAGCTTCTCCTAGGCCAAATTGGGTTATTGATCAGACTTTAAATGTGTGCAGATTCTTAGAAGTTTCATTTCTGGAAATATTCCAATTTTATTGCATCTTTACCATTTTACATGTTTTAATCATGAAAATACATGTAGCTATACATCCCTACGAAGTACTTTGAATTTAAGGTAGGAGAGCTCTAAATATTTAACCTTTATCATATCAATGTATTTTTTAAACAGTCAAAGACATTGTTTGGTCATATTAAAAGGAAAACAGGAAGCTGTTTTTAATTTTCTTTTATAATTCTAAAGTGTTTTTTTAGAAGCCAGTAAATTTATCAAGTCTTTAATTTCAATCAACTGTTGGTATAAAAGAAAATTTATTACTTTGACTTTAAATAGTAATCTGAAAATAGTTATTAATATTTATGATATTCAATATAAAAATTCTCCAAGGAAAAGCAAAATTAGATTAATCTGAAATGAATTATTTTGAGACTAAAATTTATGTGTCACCACTTCAAAAAATGATGGCTAGTGAAAACATTTTTACTGATTTTTCCTTCTGTAATAGATAACTAATCAGAAAAAATTATAAATTATATTTAAAAGTAAATTTTATTATTGTTGTTTCTCCCAAGGAAAGGAAGCACTTGTCAATGAATTTAGCATAATACCTCAAATGAGTCTTTACAAAAGTTATTTATATTCTGTAATTACTAGGTAGATTTCCTGTTATAAAATTATATGAAAATTGCAAGTGAACATATATCTTAACCATTATATTTTGAAGTAAAAGCCATGAATCTTATGAGTGTAAAACAAGTATAAAATTTCTAACATGTAAAAGGCTAGCACTGTCTCTAAAGTTAGCATCCTTTTGCTGATACATGATGATACACATATATCAAATATATTCAGTTCTAGAACAAAACAAAAAATATTAACGATACTTTTTAAAGGTTTTTGATACAAATCTTTGAATGAATTTAATCACTTTACCTAAGCTGAAAGCGCACTCTTTTCTGCCACTGTCTCCTGCCTGTAACTCATTCTAATCACTTTGCCCCAAGGCAGTCACACGTCTCTGTGCCTCCATGAAGATGCGGAATGGAGCCAGATTCCATTTCCTTTCTCTTCACTTCACTTGTTTTATTTTCGTGGGGCTCCTTTTGAAGCTAAGAAGGAATTAAGAACTTGCTCTTCATTTCTGATGGATAGTTAATCCTCATTAAATAAGTTGCTCTGATCAACCCACTTCTAATTAGGACTGAACATTTCTTTCTGCTGCAGAAGTTTTCCATGGGACCCAGAGATGCTGATAAATATTATATACTAAGCATAAGTACACTGTGTTGATGTAATTGGCGCAACAGAGTAGTTCCCCAAATTAACATAACTCATCTATTTTTGAAAATAGTCTTTCAATGGGATATTTCTAAAATTAATTGCAGAAAATTTCAAGACCAATTTTTATGACTAGGTTTCTTTCCTCCTACAAGAATGAATCCTCATCTCTGGAAGAGGACAACTTCAGTAATTCATCTAGTGGGAAATGAAGACCACGAGAATGACATTTGATTGACAGATTTTTTTTTACTGGCCAAAATCCAGTTAGAAGAATTCCAATGAAATTTCACCCAAAAATATCAGTACTGAAAAATGTTTGGATGTAGAAGAGACTGTCTATACTTTTTGAAATAAGGGGACCATTTATATGGTTAAACAATGACACAATATCTTTCTATACATTATTTTTAGTCGTATGCACTAATATCTGAAGAAATACATACTGGCCTGTGTTTGAGAGTTATGATGTCTAATCCTAGATTGGTAACTATCTCTGCTAATTAGATGTCATCCCTGTGTTGTAATTATATTTTACTCAAGAGATGTATTTAACACATGCTTATTAGGGTGGCCCAGGGCAGAAGTGGCTGGTAATTCGCTTCCTTTCCCTCACTTAACTATACACTTCCTTTCTCCTTGTAACGGCACACCATGTCCTTGCCACTATATTAGCACTAGAATAAACTTTGTTAGCTTCTTTAAACACATGCAAAGTGTTAGTTCTTTAGCTACAAGTACCATGGTTTCTCAGATTTTAATATTCTAGCCACTGGAGCACAGAAAATTGAGTGTATTTGTGTTAATTTGAATGAAGTCACGTGTCATTGCCTTTTTTTCTACACAACTACCCTTCACTCTTCCTTCTTGAACAATAGAATTCGACTTTTGTTTGGACACCCACCGGTGTGCCTAGCTACACCATCGATGCTAATTATCCTGGCATCACTGGCAGTGGTTGTAAAAATATGAACTGGACTCACTGCTTGTAGGTGAGAGGGAAGCGGAAGTCCCTGGAGAAGGGTCTCTGAGAGACCAAAGAGGTCAGAGCAAAGAGAGCATTTCCAAGTTCCCTCTGCTTTGCAATACAAGCAGGTCAATCATAAAGGCACAGTGTCAGTCTTGTGATGTTGCGACAGTCTCTTCTACCTCCACTTGACTGTGATGACTCCGTGTGGCAGAATAATCGACTCGGAAAAGCTGAGGTTCTTCTTTGCTTCACTGCATGAACAGATTAAACCTGAAAGGACTTTTCTTTGAGTGTCTTTACCATGAATATTCATTGACGGAAAACAATGTTTTCTGTATGTGTCACCGAGTGCATTTGCTCTGAAAATATGATCACGTCACACGTATAAAGATTAAGGCTTGAGTCTGTACCAGACCTTTCTTCTGCATGTTTCAGGGATACAGCATTCTCAATGTTTACAGAACCAAGTGTCCCTCCTCACATAGTCCTGCCTTTTCTATAGGGAAACTGGGTAGCATCAGATCAAGTCCCTATCATTTTCTTGGGATTCTGCTTTTTGAGTTCTGTTGAATCTGATTCTTGATCTCTATTCCAATTGTGCTATCATTAGACAGACGGTCATACAATGCTTATTTTTTTCTAAGTCATGTCTCACATCAGGCCTCTTCTTTAGCACTGGAGACAATACGTTTTTCTGCCAGGAATGCACGCTTATCTGCTGAAAGAATTAATCAATGAAGGCTTGTGATTCTTGAGTGTTCTTTATTGGAAGATTTTTAAATACTAATTCAATTCATTGCTTTGTATCTGTTTAGATTTTCTATTTCTTGAGTCAGTGTTGATGCTTTTTTTCTTTTTAGGAATTTGGTGTCTAATTTGTTGACATAAATCATTACTGAATTTATGTAAGATCAGTAGTAAAGTGTTTGCTCTTATTTTTGTGCTGAATAATATTATCATTTCTTGGTAGGTTTAATGGAAATTTTGCCAATCTTGTTAATTTTTTCCAAAAAGCCAACTTAGGGTTTTACTGATTTTAAATTCTCGTTTCCATTTAATTAATACCCATTATATCTGTATTACTTTTTCTCCTCTGCTTACCATAATTTATTTAACTTTCTTTTAACCTTTTCTAGTTTTTGGTGGAATTTTTTAATTCTAATTGAAGCTATTCAGTAACACAGACACAAAACTTTGATAAATGTGGAATTATAATATTTATTAAAATTGGTTAAGATTAAGTTTTTCATAAATTTAATAAAGCTATATTCATCTACTTCTTGAAAAGACATTATTTTATTTTGGGGGGAAATAGAGATCAATTCCAGGGACTTTACAATGAGCTACATCTCCAGCCTATTTTTATGATTGATTTTGAGACAGTGTCTTGCTATGTCGCAATTTGCTTGGGCTGGGCTCAAACTTGTGATCCTAATGCCTCGGCCTTCCAGAGTGTTGGGGTTATAGGCCTAAACCAGTAGGCCCAGCTCCTTGGAAATATCCTATTTTCAGAAAAAAAAAAGACACTTTAAAAATTTTATTCAGAAATGTATTCTAATGGTTAATAGCAACCAACACACAAAGAAATAAATATCCTTAAATCTTTACATGCAATATTCTGGTAGCTGTATATGAAAATAAATATTTTAAATCATCAGAAGCTTAAACAGAGTAGCATATAAATATTATTTCTAAAAAATTTCCGGTTTTAATCGTAGACCAATTGTGCCATGGGTCCTAAGAACACCCTCCAGTTCAATGACTCCTTTGAAAGACTCCCAGCTGTCAGAAACATGTTATATATTAAGTCACTCATCCATTCTTTTGAAGCTTATGACTAATATTAAATTTCTCCAGTAAAGTTTTTGTTTTACTTTGAAATTCTAGGATTTTGACTTCTTTTGAGCATATATACATTTTCTTTATTGCTAATTATTTGGTGAGGCATTGTACTGAAAATTGCGGTTTTCTTTAGTTTTGGAGACATATTTATAAATATGCTTCATAATTTCTTGTTAAAATTAAACATGTATACTAATAAAATTAAAAAACATTGAAAAGAGTTAAAATGAAAGGTTATAAAATTGAGAAAAAGCTTCTAAAAACAAACAGAAATAGATTAGTCACTCAGGCTCTTCTGAATGCTGATCTCCACAGTTGAGCTCATTTTTAGTTTGCACAACCAGTTGTTTAGAAATTCGGCTGAGGTAATTCTGTGAAGCGCGAAGTGTACAATCCCATGTCCATGTTCCTGATGAGACGATGATGATTCTTCTTCTTCTTCTGCTTCTGCTGCTGCTTCTGCTGCTGCTTCTTCCCCTCCTTCTCCTTCAGCTTGTGTCTCTGACGGTTGCACTAAAGAAGCCTTAGCCAGACAGATTTTTTCCCTTTATTCTTGATGTGTATGTGGTTTCTAGACTACTGTGACAATTGAGTTTACTTAGGGAACTGTGTTCCATCAGGGACAAAGCTCGGATCCCAGCCTATTGCACAGCTGCCGTGTGGTGGAATGTTTGGGAAATGACATCTCGACGAAGGAACTTAGGTAACTGAGAAAGTTCTCTTAGAAACTAAAGCCTCTGGGACACTGCCTTCTCTCCCTCTCTTCGCTTGTCAGTTGCCATGAGGTGACCGCCTTCCTTTGCACTGTGCTCCCACCATGAAGTATTGTCTTGACACAGCGGCAGAAGCAAACGGTAAACTGACCACGTGTTAAACTCCCAAGCCCAAATGTTTTCTGCTTTCAGGTTGGTTTTACCAACCATTCTGTTGGTGGTAGAAACCAAAAAGATTAAAAGGAGATGTTATTTATACGTTAAACACAATTTTACTAAATTTAATGAATATTTTGGATGAATAGCGTCAACTGCAATGTTTGTTTCACCATTTCTAAAGTATCAATTATGCCCTCTCCAGATTATTAATCTTTTTTATAGTTCTCATTTCATGACCCATGTGTACTGCAATCTAAGGAGTTTTTTCAGATTTATATCCTAGTTCACTAATTATCTCTTAAATTGGGCCAAATCTAATACTTAATATACAATATTTTCAAACTCTCTCTCTCTCTCTCTCTCTCTCTCTCTCTCTCTCTCTCTCTCTCTATATATATATATATATATATATATATATATATATATATAATGAATGTATTAAAGAATTGCATCTAGCATGTTCTTTCCTGGCACGTCATTCCTTGCATCTCTTCCGGAATCCTTTTATCTGCCTGTAGAGTTACCCAGTGTCTTTCGTAATAAGATCTTCTATAGTGGTTGTGTCATACCAGAGCTTGTGAGACTCTAAGGAGTCCTAATGAACAGCAGCTCTTCATAAAATGAAGTAATTGCTCATAATCTGGTGAAGAGTTTTACATGTATGTTCAAGAAATAGGTTGTAACTTGGGAAGAATTACTTTTATTTCTTTTTCTGGAATAACTTAAGTAGAATTGGCATTTGTTTTTCTTTAAGTATTTGGTAGGGATCAGCGGAAAAAGGCTTATTATTGATTCAAACTTGTTACTTTTTTAAGGTTTTTTATTTCTTCATGAATCAATCTTAATAAAATTATGAGCAGAAAAATATGTCCCTATTTTCTAGGTTACGAATTTATTCACATAAAATTATTAATAATTTTTAAAGCCCTATGTACTGGTTGCAGGTGTGGCTCAGCAATTAGAGAGCTCATCTGGAAAGCACGAGGCTCTGGGTTCAATGCCCAGCATCACATTTTAACCAAGTGTGCTTGTGCACATGTTATCCCAGCATTAGGAAGGCTGAGGCAGGTCAAAGCTTTAACCCAAATGCAATTGGAGGTGATATTGAGGAGACAACTCCTGAGAAATTAACTAATGAAAGCCTCTTAAACTGAAACAGCGATTTATAGCTGAAATATCAGTGGAAAAGAAAATTACATGATGAGAAAAAGAAAAGCTTCCGAGACAATTTGTAATGTAAAAGGCAAGAAGAAGCTATTAGAGACATCAACAGCCCTTTTAGAAACACTGAACGCAACATCAAAAGTTTTCATTACTACAGAGACATATTTGAGGTACATTATCTACTGACATAAAAATCAAGAACCTTATCCTGTTGCCCAACATACTACCCCACCTATGTAGCTGTGTTGCTACCCTAGCCCTGAGCTACCATCAGGTTGAGTGACAGTGCCAGGAAAAGGGGTGCTGTTCCCACATTGTCTCTTTCTACCCAGCATCTGGGTCTGCTGCATTGACTGGACAAGTGTTTAGGTCTCTAAATACAATGCCCAAGGAAATCTCTATTGCTTGATTAGAGCCACCACTCCTTTGATAGGAACAACCACACTGTGGGTAATCCACACCAACTTCAGCGGGCACCGACTGTTACCAGTCTTATCCATTTGTCTCTTCAACTCAACTGCGATATACAATGTGCTAAAAACCACCAATTATAAATAAAGAAGCAATAGGGAGACTATACGAGGGTTCTCAGCCAAAAAGAAAACTAACACATCTTTAGAAGAAAGAAGTTCATTAAGAGTAAGAGCCCATAAAATTATGAGCGATACTGAGTAACCACATGAGTAAATCCCAGAGTATAGACAAAAGAACTGCTTTTTTATAAAGGTAGCATGATGCCTTCCACATCATATATTAGCTCTCTAGAAACAGCTTCCATAGAAGTCAGTCCAGGTAAAAATGTCTTAAAAAAACAATTAAAACATCATTAAAGAGCTATTGGCATAACTCAGTGATTGGAGCACTTGCCCAGGAAGAGTGAAGTCCCAGGCTCAATTCCCCAGCACCAAGTATTAGCTGGGCCTGATGGTGCTCATCTGTTATCCCAGCACTTGAGAGGCTGAGGCAGGAGGATTGCTTTGAGTCTAGTGCCAGCCTAAGCTACGTAGTGAGTTCAGGATCAGCCTGGGTGACAGAGTGAGACCCTGTTTCAAAAAAAAAGAAAAATGAAAAAAAAAAAGAAATTTCAACATGGTCTGAGAATATATAAACAATTGAACCAAAAGAGAATAATAATGCAGAATATAAATTTGTCAGAGAAAGATATTACATTCTTAAAAATGAACACTTCATTTATATATTTAGACTTCAAAATGTATATATATATATATATATGTATATATATATATATATATATATGTACACAATACAGCTGGAAGCCTCAACAACAGATTACATTAAGTAAAAGAAAGAATATCTGAACTTGAACATGGGCTTTTCAAAATATTCCTGTCAAGAAATAACTGAGGAAAAGGGAGCAAACATTCAAGATTTTTGAAGTACCATTAAACAAATATCTAAATTTTTGGAATATCGATGGATCAAAGGAAAAAAAATATTAGGAATATCAAATCCCATTCAGTGAAATAATATTGGAAGATTTTTTTCCAATCTGTAGAAAGATAGAGATATCCACAGATATCCACAGGCTTATAGGACCCTAAAAAGTTGACAAGAAAAGATTTTTCACCAACATTTTCTATTCAAGCTCTGAGAAGCCTAAAATAAAGGAAAAATTAAAAAAACTGAAAAAGTAGTGTCATATTTAAAGCTATCATAATTATAGCAACCATAAATTCTCATCAGAAACATTACAGACCCAAAAGAATTCTATAACTTATTTCAAAATGTTAAGCAAAATAACAGCATACAAGAATATTGTGTCCAGGAAGGTACCCCTCAGAAATGAAGATATTCCAAGACTAACAAAAATTGAAGGATTATATGACTGCCAGATGAGCAGAAATAATGTTTAAGAAAATTCCACATTCAGAAGTAGATTACCTTCATAGAATTATGTGAAAATATAAATCCCATTAGAAACATAGACCCCCAAGAGAAACATCAGGACTGACTACTATCAAGTCATGAAGAAAGAACATTTAAAAAACTGAGACACAAATAACAAAATAACATGACTATCTGTGCATATCAATAACATTCTTGAGTATAAATGGTCTAAATTCTCCAATTTAGACCAGATTGCATTCATAGATAAGCAATAATATGCTGACTGTAAGAAATTCACTTCACTAGTAAAGACACACACAACAGCTGAAGTGAAAGAATGAAAAATGATATTGTGAGTTAGGGTATCTATCTGAGAAAATAGTCCTGTTATAGGTCTATTCAGGGTTTTTATATCTTCGTGATTCAATTTTGGTACTTTGTATGTGTCAAGGAATATTTCCATTTCTTCTACAGTCTCCAATTTGCTGGCATATAAATTTTCCAAGTAGTTCCTTACAATTCTTTGAATTTCAGCAGCTCCTGTTGTAATTTCTCCTTTTTCTTTTCTAATTGCATTGATATGGGTTTTCTCTTTCCTTCCTCTGGCAAGTTTACTCATTCTTTTGAGTAACCAACTCTTCCATTGATTGATCTTTTGTATTTTTTATTTCAATTTTATTAACTTCTGATGGGATTATATGTGTGCTTTTCTTCTACTACTTCTTGGTTTCAGTTGTTTTGCTTCGTAAGGACCCTGAGGTCTGTCATTCAGCTGTTTATTTGGGATTACTTTGCTTTTATGTGTGCAAGCATAGCTGTAATAAGTTTCCCTCTTAACACTACTCCCAGCGTGTCCCACAGGTTGGGGCACAGGGACTCTCCCCTGTCGTTAGACTCTAAGTAGCTTTGGACTTCTTCCTTTGTTTTTTCTCTAACCCATTGTTCCATAATGTACAAGTTAATGTAATTGTCCTCTGTTTGTAATTTCTTTTGCTATTGATTTCTGTTTTTATTCCACAATCCTCTGAAAGTAAACAAAGGATTGTTTCAATTTCTGTGTATTTATTTAAACATGTCTTATGGTCTATAATAAGGTAGATTTTGGAAAAAGTCCCATATGCTGCTGAGAAAAAAATGAATTCTGTTGATGTTGGGTGGAACATTCTGTAAATATCAGTTAAATACAGTAGTGTGGTTTAACTCCAATATTTCCTTGTTATTAAAAAGATTATTTACCATGACCAAGTTGGCCTTATCCTAGGGATGCAAATATGATTTAATATATATATAAATCAATTAATATAATACACCACATATAAAAAAACAAAGAGAAATCACATGGACATCTGAAAAATTCAGAAAAAAATTTTGATGAAATTCAACATCCACTCATAATAGCAAACAATCTGAGGAAAATAGATAGAGGAAGCCCTTACTCAAACTGATAGAAGCTACGAATGCCAAACTTAATACCAATATTAAACCAAAGAGGGAAAAAATAAAAAGAATTTTTCTTAGTAAGGAACAAGAAAAAGCTGTCAGCTCTCACCAGTCTTTTCAATACAGTTCAAAACCATAGCCAGAACAACCAAGTAAGAGAATGCAATAACAAGAACATGTATTGAAAAGGAAGAGGTTAAAATATGCGTATTTGCAGATGACATTATTGTCTACATAGAAGATTCCACTCCCCCAAGAGATTTTTAATATAATTAACAAATTCAGTCAAGTCGCAGGATTCAAAATTAACACAAACAAATTAATACCATTTCTCTATGCTAACTGAACATATTGAGAAAGAGCTGAGAAGTATAATTCCAATCTCAACAACTCCCCTCAAAATTAAATACCTAGTATTAAGCTGGACTGAGAATGTAAAGGACCTCTACAATGAAAACTACTTTAAGCTGAAAGAAGAAATTGAAGAGGACTTTAGAAAATGGAAAGACATTCCCTGTTCCTGGACTGGTGGAAGTAATATTGTCTGAATGTTCATACTGCCAAAACTGATATTCAGAGTCGAAGCAATTCTCATGAAAATGCCAACATTTTTCACAGAAATAGACAAGACAATCCTAAAATTCATAGGGAAATAAAAGAGATCCGGAATAGCCAAAGCTATCTTCATCAGGAAGACAAAAACAGATGGCATCATGACTCCAGCCATCCAGTTAAACTGCAAAGTAACAGTGATTAAAAAAAAAATGGTATTGGCACAAAAACAGACAGGTTGACCAATAAAACAGAAAAGAGAATGCAGAGACAACCTCAAGTATGCTCAGCTATCCGGGCTTTGACAAAGGGCCCAAAAACATACACTGGAAAAAGATAGCCTCTTCAACAAATGGTACTGGGAGAACTACTTATCTACATGTAGGAGAAAGAATCTAGACACCCACTTCTCTTCATGTACTAAGATCAAATCAAAGCAGATCAAAGAACTAGATATTAAAACAGAACCAGTGAACCTCCTAGAGGAAAAGATAGGTAAAAATCTTGAAGATGTAGGCACAGGCAAAGACTTTCTTCACAGGACACTTGATACGAAAGAAGTAGCCCTCAGATTTAATGAGTGGGATTATATCAAATTAAAAACCTGAACAGCAATGGAAACCACCAACAGAATGAAGAGGGAATCCACAGAATGGGAAACAATATTCTACCTATACTTCAGACGGGGGCTAATGATTAGAATATACAAAGAACTGAAGAAAAAAATTGATCCCTCAAAATTGAAGACCCAATTAAAAACGGGCAATTGAAATGAACAGATAGTTCTCAGAAGTACAAATGGCCAGCAAATTTATGAAAAATGTCCAACAACCTTAGACATCTAGGAAATGCACATCAAAACAGCATCAAGACACCATGTTAACCTCAGTGAGAATGGCTTATACCAAGAACTCAAAAAACAATAGATGTTGGTTAGGTCATGGGAAAAAAAGGAAACATTTCCATTTCTTTTGGCACTGTAAACTGGTATAACCATCATGGAAAACAGCCTGGAGATTCCTCAAAACAACAACAACAACAACAACAACAACAACAACAACAAAACCAAAACTAAAAATAGACATTCTATTTGACCAGTGATACCTCCTCTGGGTATTTTCCCCAAAGACTTAAAAACATCATATAACAGAGATACATGCATCCCCATTTTTACAGCAGTGCAACTAATAGTATCTAAATGATACACACACACACACACACACACACACACACACACACACACACACGCTGCAGTACCATTGTTCTGTAAAGACAGATTTAAGTCATTTGTAGGTAAATGGATCCAACGACAGATCACTACGTACAGTGAAGTGAACTAGACTCAGAAAGTAAAATATGCATGGTTTCTCTAATTTGAGAAACCCAGGGTACAAATACATAATGGAGTCAAAGGTGAGAGGCTGGGAGTCAGGGGGATGTGGGAGGGAGCAGGAGGGTGAAAGGAGGGTAATGGGAAGAGAATGTGAAATTGATGCAATACCTACGATATGCAGAAAAACTTCAAGTTTAATGTAACCATTTTGCCACATATATATATCCTAACAAAAATTGGGAAAAAATAAAAGATTTGATATCATACTCTTTATTCACTGATGATGTACTGTGTAAGATTTTGAAAGTCATACATTTGGCATGCATTACGTTTTTAACTGACATTACTTGATTTTCATTAAATAATTATAAAGTTGAATGACCTGTAGTGAAAAAGTCCTCAAATTTAACTAAAGCAGCAGGTGTTGATGTTTTAAAATAAGTTCTACACATGTCTAGGAGTCTCTCCAGAGATTTTTGCTCACATGATTTCTAGTCTCACCAAAGAAAGCTAAGTCTGAATCTTAAGAGAAAAAGCAAAAGGAAAGAGATATTTTCAATAAACCATAGTCTAACTTAAGAGAATTGCTTTATTCTTAAGTAGAACAATCTTTCTCAGAGTTAAGGAACATTTAATTTTAAGACCCAGTTGTCAGGAAGGACAAAGCTGGTAGAGCATGGATTTTTAAATTAAATTATTTTCCCCCATTTTATTGATATGTATAAGTGCAAAATTTAAGGTTTACAATGAAGTTTAGAATTTTGTGCACCTACGTATCTTGTCAAGGTAATTAAATTATTTTAATATAAGTTGTATCAATTTTCTATTATCTTTTCTAGAAATTATTTAAGAGCTCTTTTGTAAAAGTATATTATGTTTAAGCCAAATAAATGTTTAATAGCCAATAGTCAAGTAAAGAACCAAATGGTTACTTCGTGGACTATCCATTCTTACCCAAATTACAAATGACATTATTAAAACAGTTTTTAGCATAAAATCTATTCTTCAAGATTTTTTATTTGTTTGTTCTTTACCTTGCATCTCCAGCGCTGTCTGTCTGTCTGTCTGTCCATCTACAAACAAGATCTGACTTCATTGTCTTGGGCTGTTCTTGAACTCCTAATCCTTCCACCCCAGATGTCTAAGGAGCTGTGCTTGTCGGGATGTGCCAGTACACCTGGAAAAGATTTGCGTGGGGTGTTTGTATTCACTTTGAAATTTAAAATTGTTCAAATAAGTCTTTAGGCAGATTAATGGTGCTTTATTAACCACCTAAACAAAATCTCTGAACGACTAGCACATACAGTGTCGAGACTGCAGATTCGCATCTGATGGATTCTGTTTTCATGCCAAATTGAACACTGTGTACTTAAATCGGAATTTAAGAAAAAGGATAGCAACAGTTTTATTCTGAGTTTGCATTTTCCCACTTGATAGAGATTAGATCACTCTAAGAGATGGAGAAGTAAATAACATTTGTTTTACTTATTAAGCACATTTTGAGTTCTTATCCCTTATTTCCTTCTACTGTAACAAAAAAGAGAGAGAGAAAGAAAGAAAGAAAGAAAGAAAGAAAGAAAGAAAGAAAGAAAGATAAAACAACACAGGTTATTCTTCAAGCTATTAGTTAAGTGACCTAGTTTCAGTTATCCCTCATCTGGGTTGAGCCAAGGCTGATTTTTCCCAGATGACCGTAGTTTCTTTTATTCTTGTACAGGCATTCCTAGAGTTTAAAAAAAAAAAAAATGTGTGGAGTTCCTCCTAAATCTGTGGTCAGAACACAAATATTTTGAAATATCTCCTTTACAGTCTGCTGCAAATATCAGCAATATCACCAGTAGTTTTCTTGAGATAAGTTTTCAGCTTGTTAGTAAGAATTTTTCAAGTTTTATAACCTTAAATCTCTTTCCTGTCATAATCAATTATATATATATTTCATGCTTTCAAGTATTTTTCTATGACTGTAGAAACTTAGACCTTTTACTGATGACAATCAGTCATTTTTTGCTGTGTCTCCTCCAGTAGCATGATAGGTCAGTGGTACTTGTACATAATAGTCATTGTTGAGGTTTAATGATAAAGTCATTGTAATACCCAAATGATAGAAGCATAGGAAATTTTTGGAAAGTATAAGCCACATTTCTTACAGAAAATTAAGTCCTTACGGAGTATGCAGGGCATTTAAATACGTGTTAGATTTGACATTAGTTTGCCGGTGTCCAGGGATTTTTTTTTCCTTATGGAAAAAAGTTACAAATGGAAAATAAGTTAAATAAGTTTTTACTAATTAGTAATCTCAAGGTAGGCATGGTGGCAGATGCCATAATCCCAGTGCTTGAGAGGTTGAAGCAGAATTGCTGACAGTTCAAGACCAGCCTGAGCTACATAGTGAGTTCAGGACCAGTTTGGACTACAGAATGAGCCCTATCACAAAAAAAGACTCTAGACTTAAAATACATCTGGATATACATTAACTATCACACATGTATTAAAATATGTAGTAACAACCTTTGTCTTCCCTTATTCTTATTTATACACTAATAAAGTAATACCATAATTATTTACACTAGTGAAATTTAGATGGGTTTGAGGTTAAATTACAGGTAGGATGAGTATTCTCTAGAAATATTTATGAGGACTGAAATTTCTATATTTTATTCAACAAATAGATGATGACAATGTCTTTTTGGCATGAAAGATAGTTGTTACCTTGTTATTTTGAGTAGGACCATAAATTTGTTATTATATATAAATCAAATCTGAATTTTTTGTGTTTGGGAATAACCAAATTGCAATAGAGTATCTTGCAAATGTCTCAAGTCCTATGTATACACTCTTTTTTTAAATTTCATAAATATTTCCTCATCTATTTTAAGGAAAGCATGGCTCAGCCTATTACTTACACTCAATATACTCTATTATTGATGCTAAAACTCTTAATTTTATCACAATAATTTATGAAGTTGAGTCAATCTCTGCTTTGTCAATGAACAGAGACCAGACCTGATACCTCTGGAGAAACTGAATTCTCTCACCAGCAGAGACTTCTGTAACTCAAGACTCACAAAGTCTCTGACACTGCTGCTAAATTTATCTCAAAGGGGAAAATTGATAGCTTCTATCTGCACTCCAATGGAGAGATATCCCATCATTGAAATTGAATGAATAATTTTGAGAGCTGAAATACTTATTATGCTATGAATAATGTCAGAGAGATATTCCTATGAGGCTGATCTACTTTACTTTGAAAGGTGCACTGATAAATTGAAAATTTCGGGGTGGGGTTATGCTGTGTGTGTGTAGAGGTAGAAGCAAGGTAGTAAAGAGATCATTGTATCTTAAAAGTATAAATTTAATAAACTTAACTTCCAAAAAACAAATAGCTCAGTCATCGAATGGGCAAATGAATTGACCAGACATTTCAAAAATTGCAAATAGCTGATAAATATGAAAAGGTTTTCAATATCTTCAGACATTAGAGAAACAAAAATGAAAACTATATTTAGGATGTGCTATGTGCTGTCCCTTCCACACCTTGGAGTTCTTTTCCTCAATCTAGCTTTACCGATGGGCTGAATACTGTCTTCCCTACATATTGTGAAAATAGGATTGACTATAATTATGTTCCCATTGTCCAGTTACTAAAATTGTCCCAATTCCTTCCTGCTAGTCTGTTCCTGGACGGAAACACATCTCTGAGAAGATTTGCGCAGTGTTGCAAGTGGTTGTGAGCCTTAAAACAGACCCAACTCAGGGCGGCTGAGCCTGGAATAAGGTAATGAATGAAAAATAAATAAATTCTGGCAGAAGTGATCATTTACATTGACAAAGACTTATGAAAGAAGAGATGTGAGTTTAGAACAGTAATTTTCTTGTTTCTTTCAGACATAGTCCCAGTCATGGCAGATGCAGGAAGAAATACTTGGATTTATTTTCCATTGAAAAGGTATTTGAACTCACTGAAGTCTTCAGTCAAACTAGGATTTAACTAGGAATTAACTTTCAATGATTTGGAGAAGCTATTAGCCAGTATGGTTTGATACGTAAAGTTAATGAGGATTCTGGTTAAAGATTTGTCTGAATATTGGCATAAAAGTACTTTGCAATTAGGGTTTATATTGTGTATTTTATATTGTTGTGTTTTATCATTTAACTTTTTCTTACAGTGAGTGAGCTGAATATATTGTTTCTGGCAGCTTCCAGTTGATGTATCATGTTGCTGTGAATCTGGATAGCACCTCTTACCGTAACTACCTAAAGTGTGAAGGTCAGCATAATACCACTATCTGCTTTTCGTGAATAATGTCAAAAACATCGAGGGTGGCAAAAATATTTTACATAGTTGTTTTGGAGATCATTTTACTTATTTCTGACTTTGATACCACTGATCATTCTTTCCTACCTGGAAGTCATAGATTTATTCTTTTTATCTCATAATTTTATCTTATAGTTCCAATATCAAAATATGTTTCTCTGCCTTTCTATATATTCTGTATTTTTAAAACATTCCATGTCTGGAGACTTTCAGCGCAGTATTTCTGTTTAAGATGCTTTTCTCCGCTGCCCTGTCTTCCGAGTTTTCCATGTTTCCTGTGAGTTCTTGAGTGTTGTCTTCAAGTCATAGATTCTATGTGACCAGTATCAATGCATCTTCACTTGTTAATGTCTAATTCCAAAGAATATAGATATATTCATTTATTTTTGAATATCTGTCATTGTCATATTGCTGTGTTCCCCTGTTTTTTTACTGTTTTATGTCCATTTTCCCCATAAAATCTTCAAGATTTTGAAATCTAACATAAAGATTTCTTCATATTTCTGTTTCTATTTTCCTTTTATTTAGCAAGAATTCATTCCTCTTTACCTTTCTTTGTGTCATACCAGTGTTTGGGTGAGTTCAATGTAAAAGCATAAAAATACACAGCTATAAGTCAGAGAAAGCTGACCAAACATTGGTAAAAAGCAATCACAACAACAGACCCAAAACGGACTCTTCCAGCTTTGGGAAAGGTCTAGCCTTTTCAATAATAAATACACAATTTTATACAGATTCTGTATAACAAAGGCCAACAGGACACACATCTCAAAAATAAAATATAGATCAGCCAGCAGTACAGTCATCTGACCACATGCATTCACTTCCCTCAGCAATTTTTAAATTTTAAATTTAAATAGTGGCATCTTTAATTTTTTTGTCAAAGTAGAAAAAGGGTCTCGCAGGGCCTTGATTGTGCAATCCTCCCGCCTCCCCCCACCCCTTGGCAAGAATAGCAAGTAGGAGAATAAGAGCTCTGGAATCCTGGCCAACAGTCTGGGAAAACAGCCTGATAGTGTCCGTGACACATCCAGATGGAGCAAGTTTGATGACATAGCATGGTCTCTGAGAACAGTCAACTGTGGTCCTTCGGCAATGTTCGTGTGAAGCCAAAATGGGTGATAGCTCATAGTTACATGGGCACAAACTACACATCTTAAATAATTGGGTTCTGCTTTATATTTTCTATTTTAAGGTGGAAGAATTTTAGAAGCTTGCATCAGGTGATTCCTTTCCTATAATGTTGCCAGTATAATTACAATAGTTATAGTTGACTGGCTGTAATATAGTTTTATTCCATCTGTATGGGAAGCAACTTTTTAATTTGTGGTCATGCGAAAGTAAAAATTACAATTGAGTTACGGAATAACTGAGCTTATTTTGTGCTTATCTAATTCTCTATATTTGCTCTGAATTTTTAATTGAAAAAAAATCTTTCCCTATCAACAAAATAACAATTTTACCTTCATTGTCAAATCAAAGCTTCAACATGTATGTTTCAAATGTCTGCAAAACATCCACACGATTCTTACATCCACCACCCAAATTAATTAGGTAGCAGATAACTATGTGGTCAAAAAAATCTATTGCAAATATTCAACAACCAACTGGACAAATTAAACATTAATCTCTATGTGACTTTCTGTAGTATTGTGACCCATTTACTGCCAAGATTGGAAAAGGTTGTTTTTTGGTTCTGCTTAAACAATGGAGAAAATTTATTGCTTAATGAAATGCTATTTAAGATTCATTGCTCAGTCTAATTTATAGAGAGGGCCATTTTCTTGGCTCAAGATTTAGTAAAGTTTTAATGAAGTCCTTTGTAATTAGAATATATTCATGTTCAAAAAGTGACCCCAATACGGCATTATCAGAAATAACTCTACAACCCTCACGACTCATTCTTACTGGGTCATCATGTTGGTAATTAAAGGAACTATTTTTTTTTTCATTTTTTTCCTGCCCTTGGTGTGATTTTTTCTAGTAGTACCAATATTAATTGCTAAATGGTGATATTTAAGATCACCAAAGCTAATTTTCAAAATTTTCACTCAGATACATGTATAATGTTTAGTTAAGGAAATGCCCATTACATCCACACAGGCTAAGCCATTATATGGAAAACAGCATCTATACCATCTTTAATCCTCATAGCTACCAATGTTTATATTAAAATGCCTACTTATAGAAGTAAAAAAAAAAATGTAGCTTTGAGAGACTGAATAACTTGCCTGAGTCACGAATTTACTAATCACTCCTTAAATTGTGCCTAATGTCTAGATCTGTTGATTCCAAAGGAGCTCTGTATTCACAGATGTTAGAAGTGCCCTTCTGTGAATTCTCTTAACAAGCAATCTGAGAAAACCTCATGATAGATTTCTTTTTTGTAGTGGCTTAAGATTTCATTTTCCTATAACAGCCAAATGCAGGGCATTGTGTTATCCGTAATAGGCTCCTGGTCTGCAGAAGCTAGGTATAGGTAATATTAAGGAACCGCTAATCTTTCTAGATGAGTAATGGTGCTATGGATACACAAGAGAGAATGTCGTACTTAGGAAATGCGTGACTAGCACGTGGAATGCAGTGTTAATGCTGCCCACAATTTCAAGTGCTTAGCAAACATGTACACACACAGACTTGAGCAGACAGAAAGCAAACATGGTACAATGCTATCAATTCTAAGTAGGTATTTACTATATAATACTTTCAATTTCCTATGTATTTTTAAGCAATTCTACCATATGAAGTTAGGTGGGGCAAAAGGAGTAGAGGAGGAGGGTCAGAGGAAAGGGGGAAGGTGGCAAACAGGGAAGGAGAAAAGTGAAAGGGGAGAGGAATGAAGATACCGACCCGGAAGTTTCAAGCTGAGCTGCGATGCTTATCACTAATTGGAGACTTAATGTCCTGGCATGTAAACTGGTGTTATAGAAATGATTAGTGAAAAGGCAGTTGGTGGCTACAAAAAAATCTTAAATTATTCTACATTCCCGAAAAAAACTGAATAGGACTTATAATTTTCGTTTGTCTGAAACCACTCGAGAATTAAAATCTAGATTAAACCCTTCAAAATATAGTGAACTTAATAAGAAGATAACCATGATTACGATGACTATGTAAAGATGTTGTCCTATGAAAAAGTGATATAAAGCCTAAGTTGGCAGTTCTTGCATTCTGTTTAATTGAAAATCATTAATTTTACCTAGAGTTTTTACAATAATCAAGACATAAACCTGGCTTGGAAAGCTCTTTGACTATGTAGGGAAGAAAATGCCCGAGACAGTAATGTCGGGATAGCTTTGAAGATAGCCGTTACAATGAGGTGAGCTGCGAGGGAGCTCCCGCAAGACGGTGTGCTGGCTTGTGGTCTTTACACAGAAGCACAAGGGAGCTTCTTAAACTCAAATAACTCCAAAATAGAAAATCTTTTACTTCATTCTGTAAACAAAAGTGATTTCTCATGATTACAACATGGTGAGTATATTAGGACAACTAGTATCATATTTCTTGTTTTTGCCCTTTGCAACATTTTTGTAGTATTTTTGAGGATCATTTTCATTTTTCTTTTTGATGTAACCTGTAGAATTTTAGCATTGGATTGTTGAATGCTGTAATATATAGTCTTGATCTTGTGCTGGCAAAAATAAAAGTGGATTATTTTGCTTTAGTTTAATTGCAAATGTGGATTTTCTCACAGCAAATGTAAACTGTTTTATAAACATCCTGCAAGTTGTTTAGCATTCAAATATTGAATAACATTTATGTAAACATGCACAATTAAAAATCACCACTAAAAGATCACCTTTATAATATCATATTTATCTACAAAATGTCATGTTTCTTATCTTAAAAGGCTATATGATCTCCTTGTCAATATTCCCTCCGCTGTCCAACAACCACCCTGACTGAAAAATTAAGACATTATTTACAAATAAAATTTTTAACTATTAATAATTGCTACCAGAGTTATTTATAAACAAGTCCTTTTGTGTAACTTCCCCAGAATTCTTTTCTTTCTTCATTCTTCCCTCTCAACAATCTTTAGTTTCTTTTTAGAGACTCACAGGTTCCAGGGCAGTTGACCCTACCAGAATTTATGAACTCGTCTCAACCAGATCGGCAAAACTTACATCACTAGCCACAGTGATCGGATTAAGGCTAAGCACAAAACCTAAGCCAATCTACAAAGAATGCCAAGAGTTTGCTGTTCGTGCCAAAAAGCTATAATTCATATTTCTGTTAATGGGCATAATCAAATGGCACAGGGAGCTGCTTAAACACATTGTGGACCCACCAAGGGTGTCATCCATAAGATAGAGCTGAACTGTGGAACTCGGTGTGGAGACATGGGAAGAAGGAAGCCAGGTCTTAGCACAGTAGCGACAGGTGACTAGCCCCATCTGAAAGGGGCAATTCCTTTGCGTATTTTGTTTACAATAGAAAAAATGTGAAGGTTCTTCTTCTTTTTTTTTATCCTGATAGTAGAATCTGATTTTGGTTATTTAACAGCAGAAGTGCCTGTCATTAGAAACCCTTTATCCTGTGGGAAGTACCGAATGGAACACTACCGAAGGTTTCTTTGCAATTAAAGCCTAAAGGTTAGTTACTGTATCTAACCTTTATCTGAAACCTCTAAAATGTCAAATAGTTAACCAGGAGTAAAGCAGTCACTGTAAGATGTTTGTTCTTAATTCACAATTAAAAAATTATAAACATCAAGCTTTTAATTAGCAAATAAATATTATGTAATGGGAGGCTACCACCAACATTCCTGTCTGCACTCAATGTATTTTTTCAAACTAATACCAAAGCATCAGAGATGAGCTATGGAATCAACCTCTAATTAGAATTGTGAATCTGCATTTTTTTTTAGAAAGTGCCTAATTAACATATTAGTTGGAATTATAATTTCCAAAACACATGAAAAGTTTGTTTTTGATACAAAATTCTCACTATGCATCTAACTATATAACTCTGCATCCATATGTATATATGTATGTATGTATATGTAATCATGAGGGAAAGGTATGGCTCTAACCAAATATTTAAAAATGTGTCTCTAAAGTCTCAGTCTCTCAGTTCTGTTTCTGTTCAGTTCTGTTATGATTTTTCCTTCGACATGCATATTATACACGTAAGTATTCTGTGAGTCACTGTTTCATTTCTGTGACTAAATTACATGCATGCACAGTCTGAAGGAGAGAACAGTTTTCTTAGAATTGGCACAGAATTCATCAGGATTAGATAATATTGAAAAATAAAAATTAGCTCATGTCCATTAGTTTACTTGATTATAGGTGATTTGTAATTACCTTATTGGAGGTAAAAGAGCTCCACTCCTGCCACCCCTTAAGAACCTCTCAGTCAGTCCGTAAACCATCCGCCAGCTCAAGGCAGCATCTGAGAAATGTGCTAACAATAACCTGAGTCCTTTCCAAGGCTCCTTGGCACCACATCACAGGAAGCATCCTTAAAAGGAGGGAAATGCATTTTCAAAGATTGAAATTACCAGTTAAAAGATGCACAGGAGCCAAAACCCACAGGCTATTGAGAGGTGATAAAAACACTGACTCTTGGGCTATCTTCCACCTTCCAGGTTAATCAAGAGGCACTTCCCCATCTTTGACAAGGTTACTGGGCTGCACCTTTTCATAGAGCATGCTTTGAAGTTTTCTCTTCCAGTCTACTTTATTTTAATTTGTATTTAGCTTCATTGTTGATCATTAAAACACCACCAATGAGCTCTTATGGTTAAATTCTAAATTAAACAGGCAACTTGGAGGTACTGAGCAATCATCCAACAAAAGAAAAAGCAAAACTGTAAAGGCAATCACATTCACAGCTTTAATTTCAGAGATGGGACGCCGATGATAAAGGTGCTCTGAGGTGACCAGATGTCTGTACATAACTATCAGCTGCTGTCCTAAGAGACGGCAGTAAACTTAAAACAGAAAAGAGCACTGCAATAACTTTTCTTAAACCTATAACGACACATGTTTAAAAACAACTAACTCAGTTTTTTGCATTGTTTTCTATGTTTGCTTGTCTGAATTTCTCCAAGGATAGATGTGTATACATATATTCACTAAAAACATGTACTAATGTGCACATTATACACAGAAGTATTCTGTGAGTTACTATTTCATTTCTGTGACTAAATTACATGCATGCACAAATTAAAGATGGAGAGATTTATCTGGCTCATGGTTTCAGAGAATTCAGTCCATAATTGGCTGGCCTCAGGACAGAATTATTACAGTGACAGCGGAGGGCTTGGTAGAAGATTGCTGCTCACCTCACAGTGACTGGAAAACAGAGCAGTACAGGAAGGGCAGGGACTAGTGCAGTGCTTCACAGCCACCGAAAGGGTTCTACCAATTCCCTAGGTGGCTCTCTGGAAATCAGCTTGACGATCCAGCTTAAGTGTCACATGTATAGAGTGTAGTGAACAGGGATGTGTGTGGGGGAGAGAGAAAAACAGAGCCAGACAGATGGACAGACAGGCAGATCTGGAGCTACAAATGTGTATCACTCTAAATACAAAATGAAACATTCAATTAATACTGACTGCAATTAAATTAGTAGTACTTTTACAAGAGGATAAAATTATTAACTTACTAATTTTAATTTTACTGAAACCAATACCACACCGGTTTGGATGCTAGGTGGCAGATATAAATGTGTCCTACTACTGACTCGCAGATGACTACATAATAATACTTTTTCCCCACTATTTTTATTAATATACAAACATAATACATAGTATTTACAATGAATTTGGGTGTTTCGTACATCTATGTATCACATTGACTTCACAATCCCGTCCCATCTTCTACCCTCCCGCCCCCTCCCTGTCCCTTCCCCTGGCTCCAGCTATCACTTAATATGGTTCCAAAGAATGTAAACTAAAGAGACATTATACTTTCAGAAAATGTGTTTTTTTAAAAATATCCCTCATGTTAGAGAATAATTTTTAATTTATTGATTAAGGAAACAAAGCCACAAAAGTACAGAGTGACTAGCTGAATGTTAAGAATCAAACAGGAACTCAAGTTTCGACCCCAACAGTACCTTTGGGCAAAAGAGCTTCTTAAGTATGGGTTAAAGTGAAATAAGTATTTGAATATCAAATTTTAATACCATTGGATGAAAAATAATATACCCTGAAGTTAGTCTGTTGAATGAAATTTCAGTCTTCTTTCTATACAAAGAAATGATTTCCTGTTTTGTATCTCCTTTGGGGTTATGCATGTCAATAAGGGTGACCTGTGTCACAAGTCACATTCTTAGCCAAGTGCTGTGTCTCACGACTTCACATCATTTTTGGATGTCTAAGGTGATAGTTTAGGCTTAAGTTTTCCGAATTTTATCATTAAATCTTCCATCCCCGTTTCCAATAAATAAGTGGAATCCAATTGTTCCACTAACATGATCAGAAATTAGGCTGTCTTACCATTACCTTCATAAAAACATATTCATTGTACTCTACTCAAAGTATATTTTTAAATTATCTACTTTCCCCGGTATGCATTCAAATTCACATCCCTGCCACATCCCGGACTGGGCAGTTGTCTAGTATGCCACAGTTATTTTTTTTTTTTTCTTTGTCCTCTCTCCCCCATCTAACTACTTATCCACATACCAGCAAGGGTGATCCTAAAACCCAGTAACTTTTCCTGCTGGAAATTCTAATAGCTCTTTGCTGGATATCAGCTACAATGCAAATCTTAAGCAGTCAGCAAAGCTTTCCACAAATCACTCCCTTAGCAATCTTTCTGTCCTAGTTTTTGCAATGCTGCCCCATAGTGTGTTACAACCTCACACTGATTTGGGGGTAGGAGGGGGTGCGGCACCCAGCACTTTTGCTTTTAGTCTTAACCAGGCTATTCCTTCTGTCTGGCTCTGCTCTGCTCCTCACAGCCTTCAGACTTTAGCATGCTGATGTAAAAATAGCTTTTCCCTCACATATGTAATCTTTAAAGTTAATGGTTGTTTTGTTTTCATTGTTTTTGTACTGGGGATTGAACCTTCATACTGAACTGCATCTGTAGTGATTAGTTTATTGCATTTTATTTTGTTATATTGTATTTAGTTTGGAACAAGGTCTTGCTAAATTGTTAAAATACCCAGTCTGAGCTTGAATGAGTCCTTTGACCTAATCTTCCAGAGCACTGGGATTATAGGCATGTACCACTGCACCTTGACTAATAATTCTTACCTGAAGGTATTTGTTGGCTGACAAAAATCCCCTAGTCTGTGTGAGTAGTAAGTAATGAGTCATAAGGAATAACAGATTAGCATCAAGTATATAGTTAACACAGGCAATTTTAGCACTTTAGGACACCACCATACCACAAAGGCAGTATTTTCTTGTGTATTTCTCAGTATCACTAGAAATTCACTAATTTTCATTTTAAGTGTCACTAGATAGATGTTAATTGAAATTGCGTCTTTAAATTCCTTAACCAACTCATTCATCTTGTCTTTTGGCATGTTCTGCCAGCACTCATGAGGATGTCTGTAGCCTCTAAGGTTTATAACCAGTGATGACCACCTTAAAATGTATCTAAATTTCAATTGTGCCATCCATTATTACCTCAACACCATTGTGTATTCACGCAGAACACATTGAAACTCCTGGCCCTGGCATGGTATTTGTAGTTTGAGGGGAACAGGGCACTCTCTCTGGCTTGTGGTCACAGAGACTGCCATCTCTCTTTGCTTGTCCACTCTCACGCCATGCTGACCATGGCAGTGAAGGACCTTATCAGCTGGATTTCTTAGTCTTGCTCATATTCTCTAGAACTTCTGTTACAGCACTTAAATCTACCCTCTGCCCCTCCAATTCCTAGCTCATTCACTTCACTGTTCTCTCAGGTCAACCTCCCTAGGAAACTCTCTGTATTTACACCATACTCTGATTTATCGGTATGTCCTGTGCTTATATTCCACAGGGATTTATTTTTAACACAGACATATTTGAGCTTAGATGCTCCTGCTCTTTCTTTATATAAAGATTCATTTTCAATTTTTTTTGAGCCATGATTCAAAGATCTTTTGGGAAATCAAATTTTGAGCATGAATTCTGGGTTTTACTTCAACAAATACTATGAAATCAGTGGATGTGTCTAAACTGAAGAAAGGGAAAGAGCATGTTCAAGATGAAACCAAAAGTAAAAGCACGTTTCTGCACTTCAGAACCTTATCTATACTATTTTAACAACAAATCACAGAGAGGTTCATAGAATTTCCATAAATCAATCTAGATTTTGAAGATAAATACTTTGGAATGAAGTTGTGTTTCCTGAATGCTTTTATCGTTCCAACTTCTTTTTTTCGATGTCAGTGGCACTAATGAATGAATGTCTACTACAACAAATTACAATTTATATGACAACCTTTCTCTTCAATCATAGAACATTTTTGGTGATTGTCTCAGCACACGCAAGGGGTTGTGTTTTTCACTATTTAACTAGTAAAAGCAAATAAGAGTCTGTAAAAGAAGTTTTATAGAAATACAGCAACTACGAATTTGCCCAAATATTGAGAAAATAATGGTTGTCACAAGAGTGTCTATTGAAAGGTGTAATAGGTATTGCACTCTTGAGATTCATGTCCTATTGTTTACTTGCTCAATATTAAGGAAAATTTAAAAAATGCTTTGGCTATCTACCTGTTTACTAGGAAGTAGGGTGAAAATATACAAAACTGGGGGGACAGCAAAGTGAAATCTTAAAATAATTTACAGTTTTGCTCAGAAAGTGCTTTAAAATGAACTTGTGCAGTATATTCATGAAGAATTATGCTATTTCTTTAGAAAATGATAATTCATTGCATTATCAAACAAAGTTTTTATTTCTGCTGATCCTAGTTCTCCTTGCTTTTAAAACAGACATGAAATATAGACGCCAGAGAAAGACATACTTTTTAATACTTATTTCTACTTCCTATTGATTTAAGTCCTTTTAGATTTTGAGTTTCACCTCAAAGCAAAGGAATTCAAAAAGAATGGCTCTTTTCACTAAACAATAGAAGAGCATCGTGTTTCTTGTAATGTCAAAACCAAATGAAAAGCCAGCAGTCATGCAATAATGAAGAACAGATCACAGAGTCCTTTTAATCATGTCATTTAAGGAAAGTCTTTCTTGTTACATCAAAACTATGAAATTACTTCATAAAATCCAAGCGCACATTCTCCAGAATAAAAGCTACATTATATTTCTCCCCAATAATTTAAGCCAAATGTTTCTTAAACTACACAGAAAGACTGTAATTTACCTTTCTACGTAAATCTTGTGCCAAGTATGCTCACTAAACATAAAATATTTATTTCAGCAAAGCTTCATATTTGAATAAAACTAATTGGATTTTACTGATAATGTGCTTATAAAAATACTGAATGTAAGAAAAGTATCTTAATTGTATTTTTCTCATAATTTATTTGAAGGATAGCTACAGAACATTCATTTGTAATATCTTAAAGAGAAATAAAAGACCTAATATGTTAAGGGTGCAGGGGACTGCAACTATCAAAAATGTCCTATATTTGGTATTAATAGGATCATTTATAGTACAGGCAATACTTGATTGTCATACAAATATTTATTTTAATTGATTTCTATGAGTCTGTTCATACTCTTTAGAGGAAATCAAAGCAAACAAACTGAAATTACATCAATTGTCTGAATAATACTCTAGCAACTTTTCTGTTCAGTTACTGTGAGAAAATTTGTCCTATTATGACCTCCTTTTTCCTTTTTTCTTCATATAAAACTAGAGCATATACCAGGGTGTCTTAAATAGGGAGACAAATGATTGGGAAAAAGCATAAATACTCAAATGATTAGTAGAACTTCATCCCTTCCTGTCCACTGAAGTACCTAAGCAATGAATGCATAAAACGAATGGCATTCACAATGGCCATGGTGCAGAGCATAAAAAAAAAAAAAAACACAGCGAGACCTGGGTGGTCCTAGAAGGAAAAGGACATCAGAGCAAATTCTGCAAGGGGGACCATACATCAAAGTGCCTCTGGGAGTTAAAGAGCCACATCATAAAACTAATCTGAACTTATAATAAAGTTGGAAAACTCTATCAGAATATGCCTAACTACTTTGGAAAAGCTCTGTTATTGATTTGAAGCCAGAATCAAGAATCTTGTAAACCAGAAGGTCAAAAAGATAAAAAATTTTACAACCAGGAGCGCGAGTGCCTCGGGTGAACCTTCCTCAGCAGACGCCCTGTAGTTAATGTATGATAAGAAGACAGCCAAGAAAACAGTGCCAGCTAGTTCACTGATTCATTCAGTACTTCAGCAAATCTTTATTGACTGTCTTCTCAATAGGTAGTATCATTCTAGGCCTTCAGAATATGTCAGAGATCAATAATTTTAAAAAATGATGTCGTCGGATAATTTTTGAGTTCTGGGGAATGGAAAACAACAACAACAAAAATATAGTAAGCATATAGTAGTCCAGGTGATGATAAGTTCCATGAGAAAAAAAGTTCAGAGGGACAAGAAGTACTACAAGAAAAGAGTGAGGCTGAATTTTCAATAAGATTGTCAGAAATTCTTTCATTGACTTGAAAGAAGTAAGCAAGCCACATACAGATTTCCGTGGAAAGAGTAGTTCCGTGAATAAAAAATAGTAGGGCTAAAATTCTGATTCAAGAAAGTATCTCAAATCATTTGAAGAATGAAGAGGCATTACATATGGAACAGGGTAAAATAGGGGGAAGTAAAATGTAACTTAAATGATACAAGCTTTTGTAGGCTCCTCTAAGGAATTTAGTTTTCACTGCAAATAAGATTATTGGAAGATTTTGAGGGGAAAAAAGCATAAGTTTTGAACGTACTTATCTATTGCTATGGGGAAAAATAGATTATAAAGGAGAAAAAACAGAAACAGGGAATCTATTAATAGGTAGGCTGACACAGCAATAACCCACAGAAGAGAAAATGGCAGCATGAAGCACGGAAGGAGCTGGTGGGATGGATTAGTGCTTAAAGCAGGGCTCTCGGTTTGGTTCCTTTGATGTTCTTGGGGTGAATAGCTTTTGTTGTGGATCCCTCCCTGTAGATTGTAGGGTATAAGCAGCTTTCTTAATCCTTACTAATTTGATGGTAACAGTCACCACCTTTCTTCTCATTTATGAAAATGAAGATTGTGTCCAAACTTGCCAAGTGTCCCTTTGGAGGGAGAAAATATCAGCCCTGGTTGGGAATGACTCCTCTAGATATACTGCAGACACAAAGCCCAAAAGAACTAGAAAAAATGAGCCAAGTATGATGTATTAGTTGGAAGATGTCAAACTTATGTCACCATGAGACGAAAAATAGAGCAGCATAAACGAAACCAATAATTCAGAGTGTGTTGGTATGCACTACTCAGCGAGGTCACCCAAGGACCGGGCTCCAGAGAGGGCAGCTGTGCTAAATATAGCTGATGTATTAAGTAGCTTACAACAAGTGAAGCCAATTCCCAACTTGAGAGAGGGAGAAAGAAAATATGGAGGTAAAACAACCTCCACTTTCGAGAACATTAAGTTAAAGTTGCATACTTGACTCTCATTCATCTCTCATTGGCTAAATCCTTAAACTTGGAACATAATAATTAATCAAGACACAGGTAGAAAGTAGTCTATTCTAAATGGAAGAATTGAGAACAGGGTATAGTTAGTTACCTCTGCCAACAATGTATCGCAAGATTCTTGGTCTGAGCAACTGAAAGGATTATGTTTCTTTTCTAGGAAAAATTACCAGACAGGCATGTTCAATAAAGGTGTCAGTAGTACAGGGTGTGGCTGGGAGTTAAGTTTCGAGGGTATTACATCTAAAATACTTATTTAGCATCTAGAAAGGATATGATCATTAGGTCAGAGGAGTGTTTTAGTGAAATGCAACTTGAGAACTCAAGCTAATGAAGTAGGTAAGCTCACCAAATGACCCTGTCATAAGGAAAAGATCAAGAGTTTCAAGGAGTCCTAGAATTCTCTCACACAATTCAGGAAGAAGAAGAATCAACACATGAGACAAAGGAGTAGCTGCACGTTTGAAAAATTCAATGTCAGATCACAGAAGTCTTTAAGGAAAGTGTTTTAAGGAATACAATATGATCAATTATGTTAAATCCTGCTAAGTCTGGAAGAAGGTGGAAAACCAGTCACAATGATCTTGAAAGGAGAGATTATGGTGAAACAGTGATTGCGAAAAGGAGAAGAAATGAATGTATGATGAGAACTGGAAATAGCTGTCCTGCCCACTTATACCAGGCAGTGTAAAATACAGCAGATCCAAGACAGGGACGATTCCCAGGGTGGTGGGGCCACAAAGAGGTCTACATAAATTAGGATATTTCATAAAATATGTAAATATTACAGGGAGATATCCAGAAAGGAGGTGGAAACTTACAAAAAACGTTGGCTATTTTTTTTTCAGTATGTCAAAGTGTAACTGACATGAGTTCTGCTATAAATCCCATCTCATTTATGCTTTTCTATTTAAAAAAGTGATTCATCATAGGAAATCCTGTATTTTCATTGAGAAAATGAAATGCATAAATATTTTTAAATGTTTATATTGAGTTGTGTATTAAAATGTTATTTGTGATAAGGTTGGCATGTATCCATGTGTATTAGCATGGATATATACACAGCTAGATAGTTTTCAATAAGATGATTTTTGTGTCTAGCTATATGCTGATATAATTGAAAAGATTAAATCATAAAAACACATAAAGGATGAATTTAAGGATATAAAAATACAAAAGAATATAAAAATATGTTATATACTATTATTGAGAATGATGTAATTATATTATTATTTAAAAACTAAAACAAAAGATGTTAACCAAAGAGAAGAATAAGACTAGATGAAACCAATCTAAATTATTTGGAGGGTAAAACAATACTAAAGCCTGAATAAAATTTATGCCATAGTCTCAAATTTTTAAAAAAGCCAAAATACAGAAATGTACAACCCTTCAATATAAAAATTTTTATACAATACTCAGTAATAAGTACATCATGTGTAGATAAACAAATATTTCATTTAATAGCCCTAAGTTGAATATTAAAACTAATAAACTGGGAGGAATATTTTCTCTTTGCATAAATAAAACATTTTCAAATATTAATACCGATAATGAATAAGCCAAAGGTGGCCAATCAGTGATTCTGAATGATGATTGTCTATGCCTCGCTGAATATTAAACATTGCATTTTCTTAGAGAAGACTTAATGAGAAAGAAATCTCTGACATGATTATGAAACAAGAAAGAAAAGGCAAAAAATTAAGAAAGAATACTTTATTAAAGATGCAACAGAAACTTTAAATTAATAATAAAAAGAAGTAATGCACACTAATATATTTTACGAGTGAATTCGAAAACTTTTTTTTTTTTGAGACAGGGTCTCGCTCTGTAGCCTAGGTGGGTCCTGAATTCACTATAGAGCCCAGGCTGGCCTTGGACTCACAGCAATCTGCCTGCCCTAACCTCCCAAGTGATGGGATTAGAGGCGTGTGTCACCTCACCCAACTTTACATGGTGCTGAGGAATTGAACTCAGGGCCTTGTGCTTGCAACGCAAGTGCTTTAACCTCTGTGCGATTCCTCCAGCCCACCTTGTTATATTTTAAAATGATGCAGTGGTAAAAGAACTGCTTTATACTATTTAGAAGCTTGATTAAAAATCTGCACGATTCCTTCTTCCTGCTCAAGAGCAAACTTGGAGACAAACAATTTTAGAAACAAATTTCTACATCGATTCAAAAAACAATAAGGCCTCCACAGAACAAATACTATGGACCAGAAAATGAACGAGGCTGCTATGTCACTAATACCCAAGCTAGACAAGGTAGTAAAGAAGTATAAAATTATGAAGCAATTTGACAAAAAAAGCGTAGATGGAAAAGCTGCCTATAACACGCAAGCACACTGAAAAAAAAATCTCCCTTAAAGGACCTACTACTTGGGAGTCCGTTCACGCGAACATATCAAATACTAGTGCGTGTCGCTTTACAGGTTAATGGAAACTTAAGACATTTAAAAGGAAATTGTTTCTACTTTTCTCCACATGTCTAGGACTATTCTAGAAGTTTCTCATGATATAAAGAAAGTATGCAAAGTGTGTTTTTTTTCAGAAAAAAACTTAAAAATCTAATCTGACCTGACAAAACTGAGAATATAGATAATAAACTAAAATGATAATAATGACATAAAGCCTCTGTTGTTTAGTATTTATTGGTAATATTATTTTTACAAGTCAAGGCCTAATTTCACAGTCATTATAAATTGCTTTGAAAGTGCTATTTCTCTCATTTGTGATTTGATATGTATAGGCATATAATATTTTTGTAAGATAAAGAAATTAGCTTTGACTGCTATATTTAATAAAATACCTCTGCTTAAGAAATAGCACAATACGTGGCAGTTGGAATTACTCTCAACAGTACATGATGCAATTTTGCACTGCAGGTTTTTTTCTTTAAAGTCTGAGTGGACCAAATAAATCAGAAACAAATCTTGAGAGTAATTTTTGCTCAGAGAATAAGAAGGTAAGAAAAAAAAAAAGACTGAGAAAACAGAAAATGACAGAAATTTGCACAGTAGAAAATGTACTCTTTTGAAGGAATAATAAAAAGCAAATTTAGCCAAGAAAGATACAGGTCCATTGAGGGGTCTCCCTCCCACAGGCAGCTTGATGGATGATGAAAGGTCGACAGTGACCCCTGAGACGCAGAACACCAAAATCCCCCTCTCTGGGTGACCTGTGCCTCTGTTTTGGGAGATTCTGGCAATCAGTATCTTTTAGCAATCAGCTTCTTCAAAGTCTGCCTCTGCTGCAGAGAGCCAAAGTCATAAAGTCACATGCACCCTAAAAGATCAATGAGCAGGAGTAGCGAGACATCCATTCCGTTCTGACCTGAGACGGTTCTTGACAGGCCATCCTGGCTTTGGAGCTTGCTAGGCTGCACTCCACATCACTCCCTTTGCCTATGGTTGCTCACGCCTCTCATACCCCCAGGGTTGGTCCCAACTTAGGCTTTGACATAACTATCGTGTGTGTGTGTGTGTGTGTGTGTGTGTGTGTGTGTGTGTGTGTGTGTTGAGACAAGGTCTCACTCTGTAGTCCAAGATGATCCTGAATTTACTAAGTAGCCCATGCTGGTCTCAAACTCATGCCAATCCTCCTGCCTCAGTCTCCCAAGTGCTGGGATTACAGACATGTGCAAACACATCCTGTTTATGTAGTGCTGGGGAATCGAACTCAGGGCCTTGTGCTTGCTATGAAAGCACTTTTAACCAGAGAGCTATGCCCCAGCTGAAGTAGAATTTTAAAAATCTTTCACATCACATTAAACGTTTGGAAATAATCTAGGCTGGCCATACATTTTCCTAACCCTTCCCAAAGGTTCTCAAAATAATTTTCTGTTTCCAAAAAATAATGGATCATTCTAAATTAGAAATATATATAAAAACTGGCCTTGATGCAAAGGTTATTGATTCAATTTTAGTCTCTCATGGACTAAATATTTCTACTATTATTATTTGAAAGTTTACTTAAATCAACTAACTTATCTAAATCAAAGACCAGAAGTAGAAAACCTTGCTTTCATGTCTTTGAAAGTGTTAATCTTCTGGTAAGAGGCATTCTGCTCTACTGGGAAGCTTTCCAAATTTATCCCTACATTTGTCTATTTGTTCATCAAATTTTACTAAAAGGACACATAATAAAACTGGTATACTGGAGCTGGCTTATATGAACAAAATGGTTACCTAATTAGTAATGAGATGACACTATGCAGATCACATGTTATAAAAGTTAATCTCATTTTGTTACATAAATGATGAATCAGATAATAAAAATTATTCTTCTATATAATTGGATAATAATACCCTGTGAAGCTATATTAATTAGCATGCATAAAGAACAGTGAACTGTGCTGCACCTGTCTGAGAAGAGCTAGAACTCACACAGCAGAGGACAGGAAGGTAAAGAATGAAGTTATTGAGGCGATTAACCCACCAGACGAGCACCTAGGAGAGAGGGGGACTGTGCAAGGCAGAGGGGCTAGCAAGCATGCAACTTCTTGTGCGAAGAACCTGACAAATATTTCCTGTAAGAATTGCTTCCTAAATAAATACAATACAATATAACCGCATGAAAGACTGCTGGGAAATATTTTCTTCTATGAGCAAATAATTCCCACTTTTGTAAAGCTAAAACCCCAAAAACAAACCCCAGACTTATCCAGAGTACAGAAGGTTATCTTGATGAAGCACTAAGATTTTGGTATTAATACGACTCTTTCTTGCTACTTGGTTTATTTTTTTCTTTCTTCTTCCTGGTTAATTTTCTTTCACAGCACAGCAAAGGCACCTTAATCTCCTGTGATCCTTTTGTTTTTACAGGAGGAAATGTTCTGTAGACTGCGTCCAAAATGCCATGAAGAGGAACAACTCTATTCATCATTTCAATATCTAGGGCTTTACTAATAGTTCCACTTCCCCTTCTGATGAAAATCAGAGCCTCTTTGGGCTTGGCTTTCAAGCCACTTAATTAAAAATCTCAACAGCAAATGTTAAGTCCTGTGAATTGATGAGGAAGTTTAATCATGCACAAACAATATGATATTTTTATGTAATAATGGCTTCATTGTGTGTCGTGGTGTTTCCACCTATGTACCCTTTATAGATTTCATTTATGCCACGTCTCCATTCAAAAAGAATTTGAAGTCTTCAATGGTCTTGTCTAGTTAAAGTATCTTACAGTAATAAGAGTCCATTGTGTAATGATTAACTCCAAAGAAACAATACTAGCAAGAAAAAAAAAATAGATTTTTGTCAATAATTCCTGTGTCCTCTCATAGCTGAAGTAAAAGACATGATCAGAAAATAAAACTGTGAAAAATAAGTTCTAACAGTAATATGAAAGATGGTTTTTAGCTAAAATTTATACCTTTGGTACAAGAGAATTGTAAATGTCATGCTTCCCAAGTGAGCAAAAGTAATCAATTACATTCCAAGATGCATAAGTATCCTTTATCTTTACAAAAATTGTAAATACCCTGTATAAAAGATTAGTGCATATAGCTATATCCATTAGGCAGATAGGGATGCATCACCTGCTCCAAACACCAGGTAGATTTGGAATTGTAGTTTTGGAAAGACTGAACCCCTGAAAGACTGCTTGAGGTAGTGCTTATTATCTCCTGATTAACAGCACTACTAAACAGAAATTACCTTCTTTAGATAGATTATATTTCATAAATACCATACACAATGTATAAAAGGATATTTATATTATTATATCAATTGTATTAAATAATATCACAAAATTAATATAATTAAACATTAGGACATATGCTTTTATACTACACAGATTTATACTCATGTGTAATTTAATTTTATCATTTTATTTCCATTTATTTCTATAGCCAGCCAGAGAGAACAGATACTGATAAAGACAAATAGATCACAGATTAATGTTCATAAAATAATTTGATCAGTATCACTATATCTCTTGTTACCATAGCTACTAAACTAATTCATCTGTTGTTTAATCCATAATTTTATAATTGAAACATGAAAAGATTTCACCAGATGAGTGGAGAAGGCAATCCAAAATTAGATACAGAAGGCATCTCTCTAAAACCAGCAAGCTGTATTTTAGTATTTTTAATTTAAAAATTGGGTCACAGATTTGTAATAAATTAATGGTCCAAGTATGACAATGACTTGCAGCTGCAAAATTATGTCAAAGAAAGTTACTTCTAAAGGAAAATACCAATGAAAGAAACTTCAACAAAGAGATTTGTCTTCTTGCTCTCCTGGGCCTGCCTTCTGAAGGCCCAAGGACAGCTCTCTGCTGACCCCCACTGCTGCCAGCCCTGTGGCTGCTGGTGTATACTTCATACCCAGCTCACGTACAATTGTGATGCTGGCTGCCCTTGACCACAGGTGTATCTAGCATGCCAACCTCAGAAGGAGAAAAATGTGAAAAAGGAACAATTTGTCTCACAATCCCAAAACTTTGTTCTCTGTGTACTGAAACCTCCACTTGCCTGAACACTGGAAATATCTAGAACACATTTACAATATAAGTGTGTGTGGTAAAAAGTAACTTTAAAACTGAAATCTAAACAAAACCTTATGATGGGGTGTCCAAAAAAAAAAAAAATCCTACAAGTTAACCTTTTGTAAAGGGGCTTCTACTGGAAAACTCCTTTTCCACCTTTTGCTTTTCCTTCCTAGTGTCTATCTACACCCTAGTTGAGATCTTGATCTTCTTAATTCTCCCACTGCAGGTTGCTGCCCCAACTCCCCTCCAGAGGTTTGGTTCTCTATCCTAACAGTCTTAACAGGGAGCTGGATACCTCCTTGAGGTCTGGAGCTCTTACCCTCCAGAAACCAAATTCTTGAGCCACGGTGGCTACTGCTCACGGTGCTTCAGCAGGCGGGAGCGTGTGGTTAGTCCTCAGCATCCCACACTCAGAAGACCAGGCTTCTGTGGATCTGGACAGGTAAAGTCTGTTGTGCCCCAAGTCTCTCCACCTCTAGAGGTAAAGATATACTTTCTTGATTTTATCCAAAGTCTGTCACTAGATACATCATTCTTTCTGGTATATCACAAATGCTGAGTATTTTCAAATAGCCAATAAGGTTATTTTCTCACAGAAATTTGCTAAGCAATAGGCCAGCAATATCGTTTCCCTTTAGTCTTGATTTAGTAATTTTGCTCCTTCCAACTCAAAAGCATCTTTTCTTCTAGGAAAAAGAACACACACACGATTGATTGTGCAATTGGGATGGAAACAGTCAGGAGCTAGCAGAACCCTCCCTCTGGTTTATTGTTCTGTGGAGCCGCTCTTGTGGGATGTTTCAGTGAAGTTCTCCAAAACAGCATTCTCTAGCTAATCGAAACAACACAGAATGCTGATAAATAGCAGACACAAGTGTACTCTCAATAGATTTAAAGTCTTGGCTACTTCACTATTTCATGACATCCCCTTCAAGATGAAGGACTGTCGTGGACAGAGAGGCGCAGAGCTTGGCATTCTACCCCAGGCTTCAGACAGAGATCTACTCCAATCTAATGTTACTGCTTGTTTTAACCGAGGGACACAGGACGATAGAAGGCTACGCAGTACAATTGTGAGGCCACCTGATCCATGCGACCTGTTAGTTCCTGTGGTGCTAGTTATCTAGGATAGGAAAAGGCCATGCAGAGTCCCCCTTAGGCAACAGGAGGATATTTGCAAAATAGACCTAGCCTAGGACTTGGAAGCAAGGCTATGCCAGTTAGCTGGTGTACCACTTGGACTCAGAACACACAGTGGTAACTAGTTATGACTTGCGAACTTTCAAATCTATAGTTGATTATTTTACATGGTCATAACAGCTACCCAGTATTTTACAGGAGGGCATTTGTACAAGCTCTGAACCTCTTGGGGACACATACAAGTTCCAGGAATAGTTATTTGAGACTTTTGCTCCCCATGTCACCTACCCCTGCTGAATTGATGATCATTATCCTCTACTTATGATCTCATGGAGTTTGGGTAGAAGGAGATCCCTATTGACTAGCTGAAGAGTGAAAGAGGAAACAAAGCTGTTTGAAAATTACGTCCTTGTGCATTTGTGCAGGCCAAACATGAATCCAGCTGTGCCACAATCCTGTTAGCTCATGGCCCTCAAAGATACTGTGTGAGTTCTGTGTATAGATGAGGAAGTGAACAATTTCTGTGGGCAGAACTTAGGTTATTTCGTTTACACATTAGATTGGTTTGAGATCAGTCTATACATCAATTTGTGAGGAATACAGGAGCTTGGGAGGATGTCTGATAGCAGTGTCAGAAGGCTGGAGATGGGCCGGTTTGGGAAGAGGAAGTGCCTTGTTCTAACTTTGTCTGTTGTATTTAATTTGTTTTTCTCGTTGATTTGTAAATTTCCTATTATTTGTTTATTTTTAAGTATGATACCTATGTTGTAATAAGTTTTGCAAATTTCTTTTTGTACTGAGTGCTTTGCCATTTCATTCTACTCGATCAACAGAAAATCTTGTTACTCTGTATCAAGTATTTGTTTTAAATTTTATGTTTATATTCTTGAATAATTCTCTTCTCCAATGACAAGGAGATAATCTCCTTTGCTTTTTTAAAGTGTTATACATTTTCATGTTTAGATTTGTGTAACTACTGGATTAAGCATTTTTCTATACTCTGAAATAAGGGATGAAAGATGTTCTTTTTGATACAGATACTATTGGATTTTTATTGAAACATCAGCCTTTTCAACTTTTCTATAATGTAAGCTTAGTCACAGATTCAGTGACTCTGTAACTGTTTTATTTGTAAACGGACCCTCCCTCCAACAGATTCTTGTGGGCTACTTCTCTTTTCTCATGAGAACAGTTACGTGTTGCAGCAGTTACAGCCTCAGAGTAACTCTGGACATTAAGGCTTTCGGCTTCACTCTGTTTTTTTTTTTTTTTTTTGTCTTTCTCTCTTTCCCATACTCTTCCTCCTCTTTCAGTTGACAAATCTACATTGTTCCATAGTTTTGACATCAACCCTAGAATCAGTCTGTAAATTGTAGCAAAAAAAAAAAATTGCTATTTTGAACTCAGGCTCTTGAATATCTGACTCTATTTGTAGAGGATCACCATATTTACAATACTGAATCCCCTAATATATAAACATGATTCTTTTATACTTAAGACTTCTAATTTTTCTGTAAATAATATATTGGTGGTCTCAGTTGGGAACAATAAAGTAGGGAATTCATTGTGTCATTTGGCTCTTGCCAGCTGCCTACGTTCCTCCAGAATCTTTCTGCTTATAGTCTTCCTTGAGTCTTTTTAATGAAATGTATTTGTTTATTTATTTATTTATTTATTTATTTATTTACTTGAGACACGGTCTTGCTCTGTAGTGAAGGCTGGTCCTGAATGCAGTATGTAGGCCAGGCTGACCTAGAACTCATGGCAATCCACCTACTTCAGCATGCTGAATGATAGGATTACAAGCTTACATCACTGCTCCCAGCTGTTATGTGGTACTGGGAGATCAAGCCTGGGCCTCAGCTTCCTGGACAAGTGTCTTAAACACCGACCTATGTCTGTGACCCATCTTTTCAAGGAATTGTGAAGTGATTTTGTCCACAGTTCTAAAGTACAGATGAAGCAAGGACTGGCAAGTGCTCCCATGTACTATCACAGTTATAAAGTTATATCGGATTAGCATTTTTTCTTAGTCAACTTTTTATATATTTTAGAAAATGTTGACTGAAACAAAAAGTGTAAGGAATGCAAAGGCTGTGAACCATGTCATTCACTTTAAAGAGAAATTATTTTAGCCTTTGGTAGTAGAATGGACACAAATCTACTAAGTGCTATCATGGATCAAATTGATTTTTGTGGGACTCTAGTATCATTACTTCCTTCCACCTGCTCCTTGGAATTGCTCATCGTGGCGCACAGTGAACAGTACGGACTATTTGCTAAGACTTTTCTTCCTGCATTGATCCTAAGTTTCTGGTTTTTCCCTCCTTAGCAGTGAGTGAAAACACTGATGCATCCAGTTTGCTTCTCAGAGGCTTTCTGCTTGATATCCAAGCATCTTCCTGTGTAGCTTAAGACTCTGGCAGGTTCCCCCGGGGAAAGCCAAGACCGGACCACCTACGTTCTTGTTCCACACTTCCTTCTAGCACCAAAGTCTCTCAAGTCTTGTGGGGCATGGCAAATGTGAGCTTCACGTGTTCATCTCTCCAATACCATGGGATTGACTGAAGCCCTCCTGCCTTTTTTTCTGTCTCTCAGCAGGGTTTTATTTGTAATTCCTCACCTTAAATAAACAGCTGATGAAAGTGTCTAGAAGAAAAGGAGTTTTTTTTCTGAGTAATATCATTCTGGGACATAGGCCTTTCAGGTAGTTGTTGCCAGGCACATTTTATAAAATGTGACAGGATGTTCATGTGTGGATATTTTGGGCTGCAGAAAACTTCTCCATTGCATCACTAAGGACAGTCTTCAATATGTGTTTTTGAATAAAGGGATAAAATTCAGTGCTTTTACTCAATATTACATTATATTCATTTGCACTGAATATTGGATTTTCTTGTTTTGCTTTCCTTGTGCACTGTATATTGTGTTAAAATGTCTGCAAATCACATGAATAGATTTATTCCATATCTCACCTATAAATTCAGATGAAAATCTACAAATGGGTTCTAACTAACCTAAGTCTAGGAAGAAGAGTTTCAAAGGACATAGAGACAGAAACAAGGTAGAAGAGACACAGCTCAAAAGGCACCCTCTGTGTGAGGAAATTTTATTGCTATTTTTGTTTGGTTTTGCTGTTTATTATATGTTAGAAGACCCTTAGCTGGAACATATAAAAAGTCAAAGAAAACTTCTGAAGGAATTAGAGATTATGCTAATATAGTATGATAAGAACCAGCTCAGCCTTCTGGAAAGTAGATGACATAGTTAAGAAGAATGATGTCACAACTGTCAAAAAATAAGAGAAGCCAGATGTTGCTGTTTTCTACACATTTGTGGAGTATCTCTATTTATAATAGTCTCTTTAACAGGAGAAGAAAAGTTGAGGAGAACAATAATTTAAAAAGGGGGACTGCTGAATGACTCATTCATGTAAAATGAGATTAAAAATAAATATCAGTAAGGGTTCTATCCCACTCTTACCACCTTCACATTTTTATCTCAATGCTAAAACCATGTGAGGAGTGAGTGTCTATGTATGTTTCTCTGTGTAGTGTGTAGACATTTACACATATAGACACAGTTTTCTTGAGTAACAAATCAATAGCTTTGTTCCAAATCTTGCTGTTTCCACACAATGCTCAATATCAAGCACTTTTCATGTCAATTAACAAAGATCTGTCTTATTTTACCATTTTTAGTAATCTTCCAAGAAATATTATAGTTTTATGTTTTTTATTTTTATGAAATTGCAGCAAATATCTGTATTATTCTTTCACTAAAGGTTTCAGTAGGTAGAAAGGACAGACTTTGAAATGAGTCTGTCAAAATGTTTTGTAAAAAATTTCACAAACATGGGTTCCTAACAATGCCTGTAAATGTCTTGATCTTCATACTCAACATTAAATAGTACAAGAATTTTAATGATTTTAATCAAATAATTATTTTATATCTCAATATCATTATATTCTTTTATGTCTTATTATCATATTATTTTATATCTTACTATTTCATTTTATCTTGTATTCACTAATTTGTTTATTTTTAGGAGATCTTTATATAGCATTTTTATTAACTCTTTATCATTCATGCTTCAAATACCTTCTTTAAAACTATCTTCTAAATTTGGTAGATGACACCTTTTGCTGACCAACACATTTCCCCCCATAAGTTATTCTTTTCATTAGTGTGTGTTTGCAATACACAATAGTTAACATTCAACGTGGGGAGTTGATACACACAAACATGGCATCTTCGGTGGCTTCTTTTCCTCCCTCTCTCCTCTTCCCTCCCACAGGCGCTCTTCTCATTTTTTCAATTTTGGTTATCTGTTCACGTTAAGCTTTTTAACTAAGCTCTTCAAGTTTTTAATCATCATTTGTTTTCTTGTCTACATGTTATTATTTTCTCTTCTTAAAGAAATATATGAGTATTTCTCACAATGAGAATTTCTCTAATTTCGTTGGAAATTCTAACTTGCTTTATGAATTTTGAAGCTATTTTAGTTGCAAAAGTGTTTTTGATGGTAACTTTTTGTTAGTTGTGCCTGCTGATAAGGATTTATTTGATAAATATTTTGCATATAAATTTGCACTTTTGCTTTTTCTTATTTGTTTATTGACTCATATGTACAGAACAATTTTTGATTATTTTTGTTTAGGTATGTTTCTCATATGTAACATGCACCATAGCCTTGTTAAAACTAAAAGATCTTAGTCTGCCAGATATTGATTGAATTTTATCTTATATATCTGTTTTATTTTTGTCATCTTAGGGTTTTTCCCTTTCATTTTATTGTTGTTTATTTTTTAATACTAAGCTTGAGAACTGAAAGTTATAATTTAATATTCTTATTTTTTTCTCACTGCATTCTGTTTCTACTTATCTAAATGTTATATCTCAGCTTTAGGCAAATTTGTTTTTTAATCAAATTTAGCACCTGAAACTTAGTTTAGAAAAAAAGTTTACTCTTAACATAAGATTAACATTTTCTGATGACTCTAAGAATCCCAAATTATAATTTATTAGTCTCATTCAGAATCTGAAACTCTTTGGATAATACAGATAGGTTAGAAGCCAAGCTAATGAGTCTAGCTCCCCGTCTTGGAGCCATAAATATAAAGTGTTAGGAAGGGTGCATATGTGAGCCAGAGGCTGAATGCTAGGCCCAGATGTAAGCAAAAGGAGTTCCCATTCCCCTATTCTGCTTGGTGACATTGTGCAAGAAACCTGTGTTCTCCCATTCTTTCCTTTGTCCCATAAGAATAAAAATGTGCTGTCATAAAAGTTGATGAAACTCACCTGCATAAAGTAGGAAATGGGTGGAAATCAGTGAAAGTCGTCTATAATGTCATTTTAAGGAATCCAAAATAAAATAAATGAATCTCTAACTAAAACATGTTTAGTCTCAGAAATCATGATGTCAGTTACTTTACAAAAATAAAATGAAAATATTTTATCTAAAAAATCAGTATGGCAACATATAATGCAAATGTAAATACACATTTTGTTATAATAATACAAACATAACAATGAAAAATACCTGTGTCACCTGTACATATTAGCTATATAGCATGACAACAGTCATTGTCTCCAGTAACAAGCTGGCTGCGTTATAGCCTAGTTCTAGTTCGACGCTCTAACCCATTTGTTTCCCAAATTCACAATACCTCTGTGCCTCGTTTTCCTTACTTGTAAAATGATAGCACTTGCCCATTATTAAATTGGTTCTTTGATTTTGAGAGGTTTATTTCTGTTCAGTTCTTTGTATATTCTAGTTACTAGCCCCTGCCTGAAGTGTGGGAAGTGAAGATATTTTTCCCCTTTCTGCTGGTTCTTTATTTACTCTTGATTGTTTCCACTGCTGTGCAAAAGCTTTTAAACTTGATATAGTCCCGTTTCTTAATTCTGGAAATTATTTCTTTTACATCAGGTGCCCCATTGAGAAAATCCTTGCCTATTCTTCCAGGAGATTCAATGTTTCCACTTCAATATCGAGGCCTTTGGGCCATTTTTATTTGATTTTAGTACATGAAAACAGGTATGGTTCTAGATCCATTCCCCTGCATGTGGTCACCAGTTCTGCCAGCACCATTTTTTGAAGACCCGTCTCTTTTTTGTGCCAATGCTATATATATATATATATATATATATATATATATATATATATATATTCACCATTGTTTTTTTTAAAGACAAAGTCTCACTCTGTAGCCCAAGATGTTCCTGAACTCATTCACCATGAAGCCCAGGCTGGCCTGGGACTCATGGCAATCCTCCCACTTCAGCTAGTGCTAGGATTACAGGATCGCTCCACCACGCCCAGTTGATGTGGTGATGGGGAATCGAACTCGGGTACTTAGCGCTTGACACAGAGTTTCCTAGGCAAGCAGTTTAACCACAGCACCATTCCTCCAGTCCCTATCATTGTTGCTTTGTAATCCAGCTTTATGTCTGTAACCGTGATGCCACCTGCTTTTGACTTGTTACTAAGAATTGCTTTGATTATTCTAGGCCTCTTGTGGTTCAAGGAGGGGGCTGGAGCAAGAGAAGAGGGAAGGAAATGTGAAATTGATGCACAAAATTCTCATATGAAGTGTGGCCATTGTGGGTCATATATACCTACTAATAAAACATGGGGGAAAAATAAAGAAATAATATATAGCCACTACTATGTTAGATTCCTAAATTTGCAGGTAAGCTTTCATGAATGATAAAACTTACCCTCTGCTCCTCTTGATTCCTCCTTGCATGAGGTTTATTGGATTTTCAGCATCTGAAGATCCTCAGTGAATGTTTGGGTGAAAGGATGGGTGAAAGGTGGATGGATGGACTGATGGATAGATAAACAGATGATGGATTTGAGGCATCTTCAAATGGTTCTTAAATACAAGTTTTCTTTTGTTCATACCTTTACACTTTACATCTTACAAGTAAATAATGCACTTGAAACCCCTTCTGCAAGTCATGGATACTATTTGAGTATTATACTAATTCATACAAACATAAAAATGGTAGATATGAACAAAATATCATGTGATGTCTTGATAATGTATATAGTGTGTAATTTTAAAGAATTTTACACAGAGATATCTTTGTAAGCATTTGTCATGTATGTTGAAGGGAGAGAGGAGGGAGGAAGGGTGGCCAATGGGCCACTGCACCGTGGGTGGTTCTAGCTAATACCGAGATACTGCAGATTTCAGGAAGCTAGAAAAAAGCATTGGAGTATTTTAAAATTTACCTTATTTGCTTCCATTTTTTAAACTACAACAAGAGAAAGAAACTTCCACTGGGTAGGAGAAATAGGAGAAATGTGAACACTTATTTGCACTTCTTGCTAAATTACGAGAATCCTCTCTTTAAAAACAAAATCCTTACATGTAAATATGGATATTGATATGCTGCTTCTTTAAAGTTTCAAACTGTCTTCCAACTTTTCCAAATTATTCTCCCAACTTTCATATTATTTACCACAGTACAATGGTACTTATTAGATCCTGATATAATACACTATAATGTATTACATAAGCAACACTTAGATATTGAATACGGAACAATCAACTGTTTATAGATGTACACCGGCGGTTAGAAGAATAAATTCTCTTAAAACTTCAAAAATATATCTACATCTTAAAGCAACATTTCTGGTCTTATCCTCCTGTAAGATATTAGTTCAGTTTAGTGTAACTAGTTACACAATACTTTCTGTTCACACTTGTGTGCACCTGCAAATTAAAATCCAAGTTTTAATCTATAAGTGAAGCAAAATCAGTATGTCAAAGAAAGAGCTGTATTTTTATGTTTATTGCTTAATGTTTACAAGAGCCAAGATTTGAAATCAACCTAATTTTCTATGGGTCACAAATTGTATGAAACTGTCATCTGCAGCAAAAATGAGTTAATGTAGAGCTTATTATAATGCGAGACAAGCTGAGCACAGAAAGACAGATACTACGAGGTGTCACCCTAGAGGTGGAACCTAGAAAAGTTGACGTAGTAGAAGTACAAAGAACTGAAAGTTGTGAATAGTAATGGGAAAGATTTGTCAACAGGAATGAAATAGCAGTCCAATAAGAAGAACGTTTTGATGTTCTGATGCACAGTAGGCTAACTTCAAATAGGGATATGATACTGTAAATTCAAAATTAATAGGATTTAAGATACAGTATTCATTGTTGCTGTGGTTCTTTTTTTAAAACAGGGCCACACTTGTAGTCCAGGCTCATCCTGAGCTCACTCTGCAGTCCCGGCTAGCTGTGAATTTAACATCAATCCTCCTGCCTAAGCTTCCCAAGTGCTAGGATTACAGGTGTGCTCCATTGCACCTGCCTTACGTGGTACCAGAAATTTGAACCCAGGTTCCAGTGCTTGCTAAGCAAGTGCTTTAACCATTAAGGTATGCCTCTAGCCCTGAAGGATGCATTTAATGTCTTGATATTGATACTGAGTATGTAGGCATTAAATCATCATATTGTGAACCATAATATGTATATATTTTGTGTTACCTAAAATGAAAATGAAACTTTACAAATTAACAAAAGTCACTATACTTCTGACACTTAAGGCTATGCTAGCCAATGTTAAAAGACAAGTAATAATGTAGGAATGTATAAAAATTTCCACTGATTAACCAGCAAAAGAAACAATTCCTATGTAAAAATAGTCAAAGGATTTTGAACACTATTGACAAAATAAAATCTTTGAAAGGAAAAGAAGCATTTGAAAGATGTTAACATCATTATCATTCAAGAACATTCAAAATGTTCTATAAAATTAAATTTTAAAGCCTGAGAACATCAAATATCAGACAAAATGCTTATTTGGTTGGTGGGAACAGGTAATTAGTCTAGCTCCTTTGGAATGTGTCACTGAGAAAATGTGAAATAAATGTCCTAGAATGGAGCAGTGAAACCTGTTGTAAGTGAAACAAGGAAATTATTTGCTTACGGATATTGAAAATCTAGGAAATTCATCTGAAAAATTGGTATGCTTATATCCAGGGACACGATCAGTACCAAAGAACAAAACAAAAGAGAAAATACAGCTTAACTGTGTGTGTGTGTGTGTGTGTGTGTGTGTGTGTGTGTGTGTGTACATGTATGTGTGTACATAGAATAGGAGATTGAACTTCATCCTCACCTCTTTTTCTTTTATTTTGAGGTAAGGACTCTCCAAGTTGCCCAGGATGGCTTGATAATGTGATCCTCCTGCTTCAGCCTCCAAGTAGCTGAGATTATACGTATACACCACCGCCTTTTAATCACATTGTTTGGGCTTGGATTCAAGACATGTCTATCTCGTAGGTGGTATAAAATTTAAGGGCCCTTTTTTGTGAACTAAAAATCAGCTCTTTCTCAATAACTTTAGTAAAAGTCCTAGAATTTACTCCAAACTAAGGGACATACTGGAGAATCAGCTCGTGTCAGTTGGCTTAGGAGTTTTCTGGCATTAGAGCTTAAAGTCCTGCATCACAGAAAATCACTCACATCTGGATGGTTTGCCTAAGGCTATTCTAGTTTTAAAGCATAAAGTGTTGTGTCCTGGGATCCCTCAAGTGCTGGGTAAAATTGGATAGTTGACTACCCTACAATTTGGGCGTCACAGAACTTACAGCTCAAAAGAGAATGAACATTTAATTAACCAAAAGTATGCTGAGCTGATAAAATTGCAAGATGCCTCTAAGACATCTTAGTTGCCTTTACTCACCCCCAGCACAAATGGGCATGAAGCTCCTCACCTGCCCCAGCAACTACCCGCTAGCAAAGACTCGTCCCTAGTCTGCAAGGACAATTTTCTCCAGACTTCAGAAAAAAGCAATCAAAACTCAGACGCTCTACCAGGGATAAAAAATAACTGTTGATAGAGCTGGAAATTTCGACAGTGAATCTGGAAAACACTGGAAGCATAATGAATTTATTTTAATTAACTGTTACTCATGAGAAAGACCTAAAAACGTTTAATAAAACTATACTGTCTTTCCTGAATATTAAATTCCAAGACTCAAAATTTTTTGGTTTCAAAATTGAGAAGCAGTCTTGCAAGTGTAAATGCTAACTCTGAAGCCTCACTGGGTATCAGCTGTAGTAAATAACCCAGCATAATTTGAGCTTTAACCCTTGAAAATGGAGTTGCCTTCCAAAATGAAATTATCGAAGTAGATAGAGTATATTAAACTTTATGTGAACAATTATTTTCCTGTGATTATTGAAAAATATCATGAAAATAGATTGTATTAGGAAAAATACAGAAACTTTCATGGAAAATATTTTTATCTTTTCATTTTACTAAAAAACCTCTATTCTGTGTCATAAAAAATTCCTTTTTTTAACCAAGATTTTCATGTCATAATTCCTGAAATAAGAAAACATATTTGACATGGCAAATCAATTTCACAAATGTGATAAAGCTTAAGACATTCAATATGGGGACAAGAGCCTGTGTATGTGTGTGGGCTCGACCTAATCATGAGTCCCTAAAAGCAGAAGACCTCCCTTGGCTATGGTCAGAGAGCGGAGAAAGGGATACAGTTACGACAGCTGTAACGCAGCCGGCTTTTGGAGACACAGGAAGGGACCCCCGGTCCAGGAAGGCAGGCAGGCTCTAGAGGCTAAAAGAGTGAGGCAAGCCAGTCAGTTCTCCCCAAATCTCTGCCAAAACCTTGACTTTTGCTCAAAGACACCCAGACTTGCCTACTTATCCAAATTATTATAAGACCATAAACATGTGTTGTTTAAAGCAACAAATTTTATTATAATTTGGTATGATAGTAATAGAAAACTTATATTGCTTTTATGAGGTCTTAATAAACAATATTATGAGAGCCACAATTCTTCCCATTTTATAAATCTATTCTTAATTTCTCTCCTTCAAATATCTAACCTTATTACAATAACGTTATTACAACATAGAAATCAAGTTTGTGGCTTATCCAGGTTCTAATCTCCTTAACCTTAAAAATTGCTTATAGTTTTCTGAAATTTGAAAACTTGACTGATGTGGATCATGTAATTACTTTAATTATATGACAGGTATTATTCATCCAATCATGTATGTATTTATCTCATATATTTACAGCAACAAATTTAAAATTCCACAAGATGTAAATTACCATCACAGGAAGCAAATGATTTAGTCCAATATTATCACTGAAGATGTTATCAGTGCAGCCAAATTATTTTTTTCTTGTAAGAGAGGTGTGTGCAGATAATAGATTTTTCAAAAGAACCTGGTATGTGAAAACACTTAATTCAAATCTCGTGGGTTTCTATTTTCTAAACACACACCCAGTGCCACAGTGTGGACCTGGAATGACTCCCCAGCGCCTCATGTTTGGAAGGTGATGTTATCATCGGCCGAGTCCACTGCTGTAAGAGGTGGGGCCTGGTCAGAATTGGCGGGTCCCTGGGACATGACTTGGAAGAATATACATTAGCTCCATGCTGTTTCTCTCACTCTGTTTACTGCTGGCCATAGGATAAACTGCTTTTCTCCAGCTATGCCTCTGTCAGAACTTTCTGCCATGAATGGAACCCAGGCTAGCCTTGGACTCGTGGCAATCCTTCTGCCTCAGTCTCCCAATTGCCGGGATTGCAAGCATATGCTACCATGCCCAATTTATGTGGTTCTGGGGAATTGAACACGAGGCCTCGGTCTTCCTAGGCAAGCACTTTGACCACTGTACCGTTCCCCCAGCCCATGGACTGAAAGCTTCTGAAATTGCAAACTAAAATAAACTTTATTTCCTTAAATTGTGGATGTTCGATATTGTGTCCCAGCAACAAATAAGTAACTAAAACATGAAGATAAAAAAAAAAAAAAAACACTTTCAGTCACTCAGCTAATCACAGCCACATTATAGAAGCAAGCAGCCTTTCTCTAAAGAAGAGGACTCTGACGCTTGTCTGGTCCTCACAGGCCTTTGCTACCCAGGTGACTCATGCTGGAATGTCCTCATGGTCACCAGTGGGAAGAGGATGGGGCCCCCTTTCCACTTTTGGAAAGTGACTAGCTGATTAAGAACAAGAGACGGAAGGCTTAACTAGACTCTCAGTGACTGAACGAGCTTTCCTTTTAACCAGTTCCAGAATTTTAGGCAATTCATTACATTTCCCAAGAATACAGTATTTTTATTATTTTAAGATTTACTAAATATTTCAGTATCAGCAAAAAATAATGTGAACATTGATTTTAAAATGAATAGTAATCTTAAAATAAGTATAGAAAAATGTTTATTTCTCCAATAAAATAGAACCAAATGAACCTCATTAAGAAATTTGATCCTAAGCAGCAAGTCTATAATTAAAAACATTTAGCCTCTTTGGGCATTGCACACAAGACTGTAGGAATAATCTGAAGATTGCCTTAAAACCGATAGGTGTCCACTATGACACAGCCTTTCACAGATTCTTAGAATGATGGATGACAAAAGCTGCCACTTCTCTGCTTCAAAACTCTAACGAAACCTCTAAGACATTATTCAAAGTGTAAGAAGATACTCTTCTGATGAAAATGGCAGAACACACGGAAGACAGAAATGTGAAAGAATAAAAAGTGTTGAAGAAACCAAAGGAAATTATGCCCAGAAGGCTTGAAGACCTTTTTTCTTCCATAGCACAGACAAATTGTTTGAAATACTTCTCAGTAACATTACCTGGAAGGTGAAAATTTTGTTAATGTTGCGATTGTTACTGTCCTTTTCTCAGTTTAAGATATTACTCGAATTGTTCCCAAATGTAGATTCTATACTAGCGCTTTTCCAGAAGTCATTGGGCTGTGATGGACTGATGCACTTGCTCTTCAGTGCCGGTCAGCAACTCACTGTTCTCTGACCAGCCATCCGGACTCTCAGGCACAGCCCCCGTAGGAGGCCGCCCGGCAGAGGGCCGCATAGCCCGGCTCACTTGCTTCCATGAGAGAAACAGTGACGGCAGCCCTCACGCAGCTGAGCTCGCCATCGCATTCGGCCTCAGCGACGCGTCAGCCAGCCCCGTGCCCTTTGCCAAGCTCACCCCTCTCTGCCCCGTCTTACTCAGCTTTGCTCACTCCTGCACAGTATCAGTAGAGCCATAATCCCATGCCAAGTTCCTGCTTCCAGGGAGCCAGACCCACAGTCAAGAAAAGCACGCGACAAAAACCAAGATACGGGAAGGGCAAGTGTGGAGGACACGATAAGGGAGTAACGGATACAGCTCATCTAAGTCCATTTATTTGAAAAAAAAACTTTAAATGGCTTAAGCTATTGGAATCACATTAACATAGCAAGTTGGGCTAGGTACTCTAAAGTTTTTCCAAGGTTTTATTCTTTTCAGGGTCTTGCTATGTAACCCAGGCTGGACTATAGTGTTCTACACCTGACCCTGTCTGCATGACTGTAAAAATAATGTAAAATAGGAACAGTATCACGAAGATCTTTGAATTACACTATGAAAAGGAAAAATAATGTTTGACCCATGTAAATCTCAGTGATACTTTAAATCCTGAGTCATTCCAGTTACTTCAGTTTTCCAATTACTATGAATTTCTTTCACTATTTTTTGTTCCAGTTTTCTCTTGAAACTTTCATAAAGCATACAGATATTCTTGGCATTAATTTCAGTACCCTGAATATAACAAACCTTTTAACAAAATTTATGTTTGTCACTATGTTGAACAATAATCTTTTGGTGAGGCTAGAGGCTTAGCTCAGTGTTTAAAGTATTCAACGAGGACTGGGTGTATAGCTCAGTGGTGAAAGCTCTTGCCTAGCAAGCTCAAGGCTCTGAGTTCAATTCTCCAGCACCATATAAACTTAGTATGGTGGCACATGCCTCTACTCACAGCACTTGAGAGGCTGAGGCAGAAAGATTACCAGCCTGGGACACATAGTGAATTCAGGACCAACGTGGACCACAAAGTGAGACTCCCATCTTAAAAAAAAATACTTAATAAGTGTAGAAATTCAGAAGTTTAGTTTGAGTATTCACTGAGCCTATCCTAATGGGTGCTTTCATTTTCTAGTGTTATTAGTAACAAGCTACAACCAGCTTGCATTTGCTTCCAGATGCTGATGATGACAAACTACTATCAATTCAGTAGTCAAAATATGACAATTTTATTATCTTATAATTCTGGGGATTGCAAGCCCAAAATGTAAGTAACAGTCAAGGTGTCAACAAGGCTGCATTCCTTATAAAGTCTCCAGGGACAAATATGTTTTTTGACTCTTTTTAGCTCTTAAAAAGGGCTTTCCACCACCACAACACCCTTCCCCACCACCACCACATTAAATCATTGTGTTCATCTTACTGTTGCATTCACAACCTCTATACACCAGCAAAACATTCTCATTTCAAGATCTCCAACTTGATCAATCTGTAAAGACTTTCTGACCATGTAAAGCAGGGGTAGGAAATATTCAGCCCATCAATAATTAATTAAGTTGGTAATTCTGTATGGCCTGCAAGTGATGTCATAGCCAAATGCTCTTTGGGAGAAAAAAGGTTTGACACCCCTGAGGAAAACATATTATATATATTCTATAGTTTAAAACATTGACATGTTTGGGAGCATTATTTATTCCACCAAAATGCCTCATCAAAATCCCACTGATATTTAGCTTATATCTTTTTATCATTTGCTACTTTCCTAAGTAGATAAAACATGTTTAGAAATGATTTTTTAAAAGTACAGACAAAACTCTCTAATTCAGTGTTCTGCCTATTTGACTTCTGAGATATGACTCTTGCTTACATTTGGGGAAAAAAGAAAGCAACATACACCAGGGAGTTTGGTTGTGAAACAGGTAGAAAATCACTCTTCTCTAGATTCATGTCTTCTAAGAAAAAATGTCTCAATAATAAGTCCAGAAATTTTCATATATAACTAGAAAAACGGAAGACATTTGTTTGCCGGTTTCACTAGACTGAGTAACGGTAAGAAGAAAAACATTGATCAGGAATACTGAAAATAAATTATCAACTATAAAAACAAAATCCCTCTGAAAAACGTAAAATACTTTTCATGTATCATGCTAAAACTCTTGGTATAACTGAAAAACAATTTCTATTCCATGTGATATACCCAGAATATAAATTGCTATTCCAGAACTGCTCAGATATCGAATAGTCGAGCTGAAAGTATGTCTGTGTACTCTCGGGTGAAGGGGAGAGGAATAATAGGGAAAGAAGGGAGAGGATGGGAGCAGGGGAGAAGTGATATTAGGAATGGGGGCAGAGGGAAGCAACTGGCCGGCTAACCTTCTTTTAGTTTCTATACTTCCAAGATAATAAAGTGACACAGTACACAGACAGTTTGGACACAGCCTGTCCAAGCCAATCCTGCCGACAATGGAAGGAAGAAAAAACCTCAAAGAGAAAGAAAAAAATACAGGTGTTGAATTCTGGCAAATATTGCATATTCCTCTCACGAGAGCCTTAGATAGCTGATGCATATGTAAATGAACAAGCCATTCTTAAGAACTGGAAAGGAGAACATATAATTCAGTTCAAACTAAATTAAAACATGGCGGGACTTTTTTATCTTAGGAACTGCTATATTTTTGTGGTCTTTTCCAGTGAGGTTGTTATTCTTAACACCATTTTAGTGAGAACCTAAGAAGTAAGAAAACAATTCCTGGGAGATATGTGTCATATTGTTACAATGTTTTTTTGTAAAGAGAAGTTATTTGGCTCATCATTTCCATTTCCGGTACCTGTGTCCCCATCCTCACTCACTTTGGTTTTCCATTCTTTTTGTTAACCTGCCTTATTACGAAGACGCACTTGAGAGACGACCTGCAAGTTTATCTTTTAACACCGGAACAGTTCAGTGGTTAAAATGGGGATGCTGGAGTCGACCCAATTTGACCTCTAGCTCAACTACTTTCTTTTTACAGGTTAATTAAACATATTAAAATTGTAATCCATCATAGGATTATGGAGAGAATAAACACCTGAAGCACCAGAGCACTGCTGGCTGGTGTGTCAGGAGCTTTCCTAAGGGGTCAGCTGTCAAGATCCCAAAATGAAACAGTTACTTTTTTTTGAACTTCAATTGCACTTTATTTTTTTCCTTACCAATCTCCACTCATATTTTAAGTTGAATTAGTTGTCAGCATATAAATTTTCTCTCTGTGACACATTAGATCTGCTCTGAGGATACTATAAAAGCTATCATTATATTTTCAGTCTTTTACAACACTCATAAATTATCCCACAGAGAGTGCCAGCATTGAGAGGGCTGACAGTACGTGCCAGAAATTTGGTGAGCATTTTATGGGCATCATCTCATTTAATCTTCATAATAACTCTATTTGTCAAATAATATTAGTCATTCCCCCTTTGCAGATGAAAAAGCTGATTTACACTCTGATGCTAAGCTTAAAATAAAGTTTTTTATTTCCAATCCTAAAATCTTGACAGTTCTATTACATTATCTCCTAGTTTCTATGTCATAAATGTGTAGACTCCTGCAACAAATGACCAAAATTCTTAAAGATTTTTTACAGTCTTTGATATGTTAAAGGCATATTATAAGTAACGGTGTGTCTCCATGTAATATGCTTGATAATGGTTACTGTGAAGAATAAGGTTAATTAAATTTAAAAGGTCCGCATAGTTTAGTCACAGAAGGACTGAAGATCCTTGCTCACGTTGGCATATGGAGACTCGGAGCTCAGAGGGGTCTACGGTTCTGCAGCACCAGCGTTACGTGGAATCTGGCTATGCACAGAGGACAACTGTGGGCCCACCGGACGTACTAAATCACAACATGTACTAGAACTGCCAGCTTAAGAATTTTTGTAGGGGTATGAAATATCCATTCCCCATTTTAGAATAAATAATATTATTTGGGTATTTTTCCTAGACATTGAATATAAGAAATAATAGAACAAAATTGTTGAAAGACTGACTTCTAAAAATTATTTTAAAATGACAGATTATGATTTCTCTACAGAAACCTTAATTATCAAAAGAATTTGAGATTCTAAGTATGTGGAAGAGTACAGTGGGTAGATCTGGAATGAGAGATCCCTGAAGGCAGTCTTTGTCTCAGCTATCACAGGGTAGCAAATGCAATAGAGAGTGACTGGCACACAGTAGGCACACAAAAATTATATGCTGAAGTGTTGGAGGGATGGTTCAGTAGTTAAGGCACTTGCCTGGCAAGAACTATGTCAAGTGCTAAGTACCTAAGTTCAATTCCACAACAACACATAAGCCAGCCATAGCAGAACATGCCTGTAATCCCAGCATTTGGGAGGCTGAGGCAGGAGGATTGCCATGGCTCAAAGGTCAGCCTGGGCTCCATAGTGAGTTCAGGAACAGCCTGGGCTATAGAGTGACACCTTGTCTCAAAAAAGAAAAAAAAAACATATATATATATATATATATATATATATATATATATATATATATATATATGCCAAATAAATAAATGCATATTCTGGAGGATACTGAATGAATTAAAATATGTCACCAGGGCATCTGCAGTATAGTTTTGGCTAGGTGAAGAGCAGAAATAATTTCTATGGTTCTATTAGCTTAAACTTTAAGAAATGTGATTTGTCTTAACTTGTCTTGATAAGAGAAAGGTTACCTAGCATTGAGAGTGTACAAAAAGTTGAGGAGAAAACAGGATTAATACCTTCATATGTCTTACATAAAGGACAGCTATAAAATACCTAAGGGAAAGACATTAAATTTTATTTATGTCTTGGATATCTGTTTCATTTTATTGGCTTAGAAATTCTTGGGCATAATAAGTTCTGAATTTTGTTCTTTGACATTTCTCAAGAGTTTTAGTTAGGAGAAAATAATTGGCTTGGCGTCATATCTGTTCACCACAGACCACATTCCCCAACAGGTCCAATGACCAAGATCTTTAGCGTGGTTAATATAAAGTGAGAAGCTCTTTTGACTCTAGCATCTATGCAGAAAGAAGAAATCCTGCAATATGTCCTATCTTTCTTCTGAGAAAAGCATCAAGGCCACAGACTCAACGTTAACAGTTTTATGAAATAAAAGACAGTAAACACAAATGCAGGTGTCAAATCACAATCCAATTAAACCTTATTTTATAGTTAAAAGAACACATGAAACACTATAGACCTTAACTCACTATTCATACATGAGATAACCAAGATTTCTTATTCTTTTATTTTTAATTTAAATTTTAATTAATAGGCAAAAATAAAATTCATTCTTCTTATTATAAAATATAAACATTAATAAGACAACAAGATTTTTATCCTTTAAGTATTTGTAATACCTCCTTTATTTCTCTGGGTAATTTTCTAAACTCATAAAAATTACACTGACTTTATTATTTTGCATTCACAAAAAAGGTAGGAAGAGAGGGATTTATCTATTCTAGGATGTCAGAAATAAGGTTCTTATTTCTATAATAAATAGAAGTTTTGAGATTTTTTGGGCAATGTGAGTTAAAGACAAACAGAACAATTACTGTTATGGTCCCCAAAACCACCAATTATAACAATGATAACAACAATTTTTAAATCTTAAAGTTGGTTTTTCAATACAAGTATGTTTTAAAGAAGATACAGCTAGAGTTATTGACAAAACTACCTTCATGATAAAAAGAAAAACGTACAAAAGAAATAAATTTGTAAAGATGTAATGAAAACAAAAGATGTAAGAAATTGTTCTTCATAGGCTTTTGACAATGTCGAGGCTATGCCTGTGTTTGAAAACAATCTGCCTCCCTCTCAAACAGCTCTCATGGGCAAACTCAGAGCAGTATTTCTTATGACAAGAGAAAACTGAAAATATCCGCAGAGGAGTGAAGCAGTATTTCAATCCACCAAGCAAAGTAATTCCAATGGGTTGATGGATGAGAGGTCAAAAATGTCAAGTGCTCCAAAAATTAAATATTTCACTCATAAGTCATTCAACCCAGGCAAAAACAAAACTAATAATGCTTGTCCTAAAAGTTGCCATGGAAAAAGAAGATGTGCTGGCCACAGTGAAAAATATTACTGTCCTGTCCAATCTCTAACGATAGCTCGTTTGGCAAAACAGGTAGAACAAAAGAGAGAAATAAACATCTGAGTGGGTGGAACCCATGATGCGTTCCCAAGGGGTAATACTGAGCAACAGTTCACTCAGGAAGCCGGCGGGCGGAGGTGGGGCACACAGGGAAACACCCTGTTCTTGTACCAGGACAACCCATTAAATACAGACAAAATTACAAAAGCTTCATTCTGTAACCATAATCATGGCTGAGATTACAAGAAAAAAAGACGAGACGAAGAGTTGTTAAATACGCATAGCGTTTGGAACTCTCATATATATGCTTCTGGTCGGAGTGTAATTTAGTACCATCATTTTGGAAAGTGGTTTCCTGTACCGGAGAGAAAGTTACTCTTCGACTCAGCCTTTCTTGCTCAGTTTTCTCAGTTTTATGTTTTTTTTTTTTTAATTTAAGGTGTTTTTTTTTTTTGTAAGTACATGAATTCCAAATTCTGTGACACATAAAAACCATGGAGCTTGGGGATTAAGGAGCGTCTATGTCCACCCTTTTCCTAACAGACCATTGCCTCTCTTTCTACCCTGTCATTCACATTAGGGCTTTGTTATGTCATTATTTTTGTGCATTTCATAAAAGGGACACCCATTTTCGTGTCTTTTTGCATACTGATATATATTTTCATGAAGTACAATGCAATATTCTTACAGAGTAAAATTTTTGAAAATTTTTAACATTTGAGTAGGCTAATGGACCTTCAAAACTCCTGAAGCCTTCTTTTTCTGAGACAGAATCTCATGCTCTAGTCAAGGCTGATCCTGAACTTACTACGTAGCCAACAATGGCCGAGAACTCACGGCAATCCCCCTACTTCAGTCTCCAGAGTGCTGGGACTGCGGGTGTGTGCCACCAAGCCCAGCATACGTATTTCTGGGAAGTCAGACCTGGGCAAGAGCTATAATTATTAAGCTTTGCCCCCAACCCCATTCTTAAGTTTCCTGCATTTAAGTTGGATGTTTGTCTTATGTGCTTTCTAATCAATTGAATATAAAATTGCCTTTCTATTCTTTAATATATGTGCTATCAATTGAAGCACCTTTCCTAATTTTGTCATAATATGAAGCTTACATAATTTAAAGAGTTGTAATTTTTACAATACCAATATGCAGCCAAAAACAGTGAATTTATTGTATTTGTTCCAATCACATTGTGTATTCTAAAGCTTTCATTGCTTAAGTTTGGCTACAGTATTAATTCTGCATCTTAATATTTTACTATTTTGTTGGTGTTGTACAAGGGGATTTTATCCATCGTATGATCTACTCAGTGATAATTCAGAAGGAAAATGCCAACTATGTAACCAGACCAAATAATCACAGTTTCAGGACACTATCATATTATTTATAAGCAATGACCATTTCACTTCAATTTTCTACCTTTTAGAACTTTTTGGTCAACTTAACAAAAGGAAATAATTCTAGATATATATCTACCCTGTACAGAAGCACCAATATATAAAACAAATATGAAAAGAAAGGGGAAAAATAAGCTCTAATGCAGTAATATTGGGGTTTTAACTCACTTCCAACAATGGACAGATAATCCTGATGAAAATCCAACAAATAAGCAGGAGGATTAAATTCACCATAAACCAAGCCCACATGCCTTAGGGGGTGGTAATAAAAAAGCTTAATCTCCATTCATTTTGGCTAATCCCCAAGGTTCTCTGATTTCAAGACATTGTCTATACTTACCAAGGCATTTTATTGTCAAAAGTATTTAAAAGAACTAAAGTTAGAGAATTTGTTTTAAAATAATCAAATAAAATTTCAGGCAACAAACTTTTCAAGTAAATGTCAAAGAGTAAGTGCTAGATAAAACTAGAAAATATTTGCAAGAAGGTAAAAACACAAGTATCAAATTCTGTACAATGAAATTAAACTATTTGTGTTTTGTAACATTAAATTCTAATTAAAAAGAAAAAAGTCTCAAATTTTTTAAATTTTGATCTCATAAACCTAAAAAATAAGAAAATTAACAGTGGAGCAAGTAAACTAAAAGAAAATAGTACATAGAAATCAACTGGAATATGAAAACTAAAAAGATTTCATGAAAATCTTAGTAGACATCAGTAAAATTGATAAAGTTCTTGACAAACTAATCCAAGACAGACAGAGAGAGAATATGTCCAGGAAAGAATGGTGAAATATCTTTTGTATTTCTTAAGACAGTAAAATGACAAAAATATTATCCACATCATTTGCTTCTAGATTTAACACTGTGATTAAATATATAAATTTCTGAAAAGACTCAAGCTATCAATGTTCATGCAAAAAAAAACAGATTGTGTGAATACTTGTATATGAAAGAGACAGAATTTATAGTTAAAATAGTTCCAAAATGTCTTAAGTCCTAGATCATTTTGATAATAAATTCTGTCAAGCATTAACATTCTATCAATTATAAAAGACCTCTTCAAGACATTAAAAACATTTTAAGAATCGTTTTTCAGAGACTCTAAGTCTAGTTTAGTAAGCAAAATTTAGTCAATTCATTACAAAAAACAGACTAAAGAAGAAAAGCTAGATGCTTTTATCAAAAGATTCAGAAAAATATTTTTAATATTCAATATTCCAGTCATCATATACTCAACAAAGAAAAAGGAAATACTCTTCATTTGACAAAGAACAAATGCAAAATCTTAACAGCAATTGTGTCTAAGAGTGGAAGGTGACGTGCCTTCTCTGAAATGTCACAATAAAGCAAGTTCTTTTACTACTTTTGTTCCAAGCGCTACGCAGTGTGATGAGAAAGAGGAACGCAAAAGCACAGTATGTGAAGGAAGGCACAGAACTGTATCTTTTCACAAGTCGTATGATCGTCTATGCAGAAAACATCCAAAGTATGTATGTAAATGTTATAAGAACTACTAACTGAATTTAGTAAAATTGAGATTCAAAATAATTTAAGTAAATGAATTGATACTCTCTTTTAATAATAAAATATTTAAATGGAAATTAAAATATAATATCATCTTCAATATTAACAAAACAAATGAAACACTCAAATACAAATTAGTAACACATATTTACGAGAGAATTTAAATAAATGAAAAGACACATCATGTTGATGGATGTAAAAATTCATTACTTGTAAAAACTCATCCTCCTTGAAGTAGATTCAAAAGCAATACCAATTAAAATCTAAGGAAGTTTTCATAAAATATTGACAAGTATATTATAAAATCTATATTAAAAAGTGAAACTATGACATCAAACTTACTGAACATTATAACATTTGATGACACACATTACCAGATTCCATCACACAATTTAAAAGTATAACAACCACAACAGCATAGAGCTGATGAGAAGATGAATCTATGAAAAAGAACAGAAGCACCAGAAATAAAAACACAGCCATACTTCACATCAAATGCATCTGAAGTTCAAATTAATTGAAAGTAAATTTAAAGTACTAACATTTTTGTTATTAAAAAATAAAGCCAACAGAAAGGAAATTAACAAAGTAATATACAAGAACCACAAATTAAACCAACAAATACTGAAGAGACATAAAAACCACCTAAAAACTTTAAGTGCTATACATGTTAAAATGGAGAGACTAAATATTATTAAAATGTCACTTTTCCTTCACATGATCTGTAAATTTAGCAAAACCCAAAGTTCTAAAAAGCCTAGGGATATAAAAAGTTGATTTTAAATTTATACTCCAGAGAAAATGTTTTAAAATCTGCTAAACAGGTTTTTAAGGAAAAACAAAGCTGTGAGAATTACGGTAATATGTCTACTGTGATATGTAATATATCAAGCCAATATAAGAACAGGTATAAAAATTGACTGAACACAGTAAGAAGTTCCAAAATGTTTCTATCCTTATACAATTGATATTTTACTATATTTCCAAGTTAATCCAGTGTATTAAGGAAAATATACTCAAATAAAAAACTTAACTGAATATATTTATTCAGAAAATAACAAACTTTAACTTTTGCCTCAAATTACATAGAAATATTAGCTTTAAGTGTACATTATATTCAACAAAAATTAAAACTATAAAACTAGAGGGAAACATACAATGCAATCTTTACAAGCTCAGATAATTTTTTGTATTTTTTTTATTAAACCTGTAAATTATGGCCACAAAAGGTAAATCTTTCGCGTTGAAAAGTCTTTATAAGAAAACAAAATGACAAGACACAGGTTAGGAAAAGATACATGCAATTCAGCTATAAATATCTCTATATAAACTGTATCCTAATAACATCAGCGACATATAATAGCTCTAGCAATGTCTCCTAGATTTATTTTACAAAGACAAATATGTATAGGAAACTTGAATTTTTAGTTATGTAAACTAGGAATGGAAGCAACATTTTCTTTCTTAAAGCCCCTGTATTTTCTGCATCGGGAACTATAAAAATTGATTTTAGATATGGAAGTGCTTGAAGATAGATAAGGACTCACTAATGCTAGAAAAGCAGAGTGTATAATTTCCAAAGCAGAAATGTGGAAAGAAAATTGAGATGTAGAGTGTAGGACTGGGGTGGAGAGGGGGATTGAAAAGAAAGTAATTATTTTAAAACTCAAGAAATAAAAAGAAAAACCTAGAGTATGAAGGGTAAACACATAAATACAAATATACAATATTTATACAATATATACAATAATACAAAATACATGTGAGTTTGCCAGACTTTTAAAGTCAGCTTTAATCTACTGATAAGAAAACACATCAAAAACATAAAATTGAAAGAAAAATGTTTAAATGAGTCTTATCATGTCAGTCCCTGCCAAAGACAGTCCTTAGTGTCAGGGAAACACTGAAGAATGAAAGCATTGCTTAAGATAAAGATGATCATTTCATGGTGATAAAATTCTTATTCCTCACAAAAATATAAAAGATAAACTTTAGATCTGGTTGAACATAATAAATATAAATTTAAAAAATAAATCTAGTTGAACCTAATAACACCTAAAAACGTATGAGGACCTACTTAAAAGGAGGTAGAATTTATGTTCTCTCTGCATTGCCAAGGTTAAATGTTCCAAAAATAGATTTTTCCCTTCAAACATATTAACTATGGCACAGTATAATGTAATTCATTCTCAGATTTAAGAATTTTGCTCTGCTCGCTAAATGGCTTTAAAGCATCTTGTGTTCACTTGGCCCCACTAACTAGTTACCTTTTATTTCATGGAGCCCAACAGATGGAGAGCATAGAGCGTGGGCACGGTTCACTTCCCTCGTTGCGCGTACTAACTCTGTTAGCAAAGCACATTCCTCAACTAAATCCCTCCTTAACGGATGTTGCAGAAAAACGGTGACATTACGTGATCAATGTTGTGCCGCTGAGGTTTTGAGATGAAAAATGGAAGGGGAAATGTTTATTTTGGATTTAATCATGACCACACTGGAAAAGATTTAAAATATCGACAAGAATAATTTTTCTTCTTCCTCTTACTCCACTCTTGCTTTTGGAACAGCTTAATCCTGATTCAAAGGGTTGATAGCCCTTGCCCACATTACACCCAAAAATGTGCTTCTCTTGGAATGACAGATTCACCTTAAATGATATCTCTACTAAGAGGGACAAAGCCTGGATATTTTTGAAATCTTGCTTGTTTGAAAATTTCAGTGCTTATAACTTCTTCAAGGAGCTATTAAAATGCACTTTTGACATTACTATAACATTTTAACTGGCAAGGGTAGCCTATGCAGACTTTTGTCTTTTATATTGTAAACATTGAAAAAGTAAACATTTTAGTAAACCTTTTAAAAAACTCTTAAGGTTACTTTTTTCTGAAACATCCTTCAACAAAACAAATTAATCATTGAATATAAAAATATGTACGTAGTTTTGGAAACTAAAAGTTCATATATGCATACATGGGTTGTTTAATGTATTAATGGATAACAGAAGTATGAAATATGAATTTAACATGAAAGTTCTTATAAATAGTGATTTCGATACTTTTATGTTCTTTCACTTTTCTTGTGGTAAAATTGCAACATACTATATTTCTCACATTTGTTTTCCAAATTTATATATATGTGCCTTCAGCTCCTTTTCCTGGAAAATATTCAGAAAAATTCTGATTAAATCTTTCATATGATGCTTTTAACTCTTGTGTAAAGATTCCCAAGAGAGGCATCACTGGATTGAATGGAATATTTATATTCAGCCTTTTGAGGAATTTCCGCACAGCCCTCCATAGCGGTTGTACCAGTTTACATTCCCACCAGCAGTATAAGAGGGTCCTTTTCCCCCACAGCCTGGCCAGCATTGACAGTTGTTCAAATTCTTGATATACTCCATTCTCTCTGAGGTTAGATGGTATCTCAGTGATATTTTGATTTACATTCCTCTAATGGCTAAGGATGTTGAACATTTTTTCATGTATTTCCTGGCCATTTGAACTTCTTCAGCTGAGAAAAAAATCTAAGTTAAACAAGCTCAATCAGAAGGAGAGAGCTGCACAAAAGGAAAAGAAATGCACCTCCAGGAATCAAAGGGCAACTGAAACCTGGACAGTGCAGGTACTGAGCCTCTCTGCTGGTCACCAACCTCCACTTCGTCCTACACCAAGGCTTCATGTTCTCCGACTGCACATTAGTTCCTGGGTATGCGGCTGCCAGAACCCATTGTCCCTTGGTTCATGCCGGAGAACATGAACAGGACCAAAATATATTACATATGAAAACCCTTTTCAAAATATGTCAAACGGAAGGGAGGGGTGGTTGTGATGGAGCAGGTGGGTGAGGTGGGAGAATTATTCCAGTATGTTCTATGCACATGCAAATCTGTCAAATCCTATTAATCTGCATGAACAGGATGCACTAATGTAAGTGTGAGAAGAAAGAAGGAAAGCAAAACAAAAAACAAAACCCAACAAATTAAAACATACAACGGAAAAATCTTTCTCAACTGTACAGAAACATGTAATACATTTTATTCTAAAGGAAGACAACTCAAAACTGATAACTGACCATGAGGTTCCTTGTATGCTGCACAGGAAAGAAAATATTACGTAATTTTACCACACGAGTGAAGAAGATCCTGAGTCTCTGAGAAGTAAGAGAAAAGGTCAAAGATGCTCATGAAGCAACATGGGAAGTGAGGAAACACTGGGTAGTATTGATAGAAACAACACATGGTTTCAGAATTCTACATGTATCCAAATTATGACTGGTTAAAGGAAACAAAGCAGAAACTATACCTTACTAGTGCAAAGATTCAAAAATATTAATATCTTCCAGAAATTATTTCTTAAAGATTTACCAGAAAAATGTTTTTGAATCAAAGAAGAGAAATAAAACAAGAAGGAAAAGATAGATCTACAACTATGTCCTCCTCATTGCCTTCTAAGTTATACATTTCAGATACTAAATATGGAAGTCACCAAAATCCCCATCAACAGACCAATGGATACACAAACTGTGGTATTTATACACAATGGAATACTATGCATCTATAAAGTCCAACAGTGTGGAGGCTTTTACAGGCAAATGGAAGAAACTTGAGAACATCATGCTTAGTGAAGTAAGTCAGAAGCAGAAGGTGAAACATCCAATGGTCTCTCTGATATGAAAAACCCAGATCACAACTATCTCATGGAACTGAAAACAAAAAACAAAGAGAATCAGGGGGGTAGGGTTGGGAGGAATGGAGGGGAGTGGGGAGGGAGAGGGACAAGAGAGAGTGGGAAAGTCCTTGTCACCTTGACAAGATACGTATGTGCGCAAAATGCTCAACTTCATTGTAAACCTTAAATTTTTCACTTATCCATATCAATAAAAAGGGGGGGTGGGGGAAACAAAGGAAAATAATGTTTGGAGCATACACTATGTAATAAAAAAGGAGGCAAGAAAAACCACTACACCTAATTTGGAGCAGTAATATGTAGGACTGTGGAAAGTGGCTCATTCTAGGAAGAAATTTAAATTGATATTTTAAAACTGTGTTTCTTCATTTGGATACATTACTGTATAAGGTAACTAATGGAGCTATAGGTATATCAGGAAAGGAGAAACAGTAAGTAGAAAGCAGTCTTAAACAACATTTTTTAAAAGTTGTAAAAGGTACAGACCCTAGGTACAGCACATTCTTTTAATCTTCAGGGCACAAGGTTTCCAAAAATACACAAAGATGGACAACTAAAGGACAGATTATGATAGATTATTATATTAAAGGTAATACAAGTAGGTGGTCTACAGCTAAACCTTTACTCTAAAGAGAAGCCTTAAAAGTAACAATGTGCACATGAGATTTCTTCAAAGTTAAGCTAAATGCAAATACATATAACTAAGAGTTGAAAATAATTACTTTTCTAAAATTTATGAAATAGGTTGTCTGTATTTATCGTTTTGATTACATAAAAATTAATTTTGTTGAAACAAAAATATTCCTACACACTTCATTTAAACTAATATTCTACTTCTAGGTAATGAATTATATAGAAATGCAGATAAATCTCTCGGCCATGAGTCAGCTGTTTGCCTAAGACTTTGGGGTGCAGAATACTCATGACAGTGGATCAGATATTCCTGGGAAGACTGCGTTTGCTGGCACTGTGTACAGGCAAGAAAAATCCCTATCCTCAAAAGGATGAAGTTGTGCCTTATAGAAGAGTGAGTTCAAATATAAATAACCTACAATGGGGTTAGTGTACCCAGTGGATCATGATAACAAAGGTTGGTCCCTGTAATGAGCATGCTGAACATCCAAGTGGCACTTGCTAGTTCAACTTTGGTAAGGAGAGGTCTCCACTGTGGAATAGAGTGGAAATGTTCCCCAAAAGGCTCATGCACTTGGAAGGTGATTACACCATGGGGGTCAATGGTATCAATGGAAAAATCCATTTATTGTTTTATTTGCTACTACAGGGTGTGTCCTAACTGGCCAGGGCAGGTCCCTGGGGCACGGCTTGGAACGGGTAACTTTCTGGGTAGCTCTGCCTTTGGTTCCCACTGTTTCCTAAACACGAACAGCTTTTCTCAGACAAGGCCCTCCACCATGCCCTTTTACCATTGCCAGCTGCACTGAAACCTCTGAAACTCTGAGATTAAATAAACCTTTCCTTCCTTAAGGTATGAGTCTCAGGTGTTCTGTCCCATGATGAAAAAGTATATAAGATTTTGGCCAACATGGTCACTCAAGTCATAGCAGAACATTGCACCTGCACTGAAGTGGACAGCCACAAGGCTGCCTGAGGTGACAGAAAAAGTCCATCTATGTATTTATGACATCTGCTGCATAGGCTTTTTCATTCAATAGTAACATAGTCTGCTCATATCCACTAATCTTGTGTAAGACTGCAAGACTATCTATCCACAGTGCAGCTTTCCACACACATAACCTTGTCTCTGACCTCCAACTTGACCTCTTTGATATTCCTGATTAATCCGTTGAGTCTTAGTCACGTGCCAGATGTCTATAGGTTTTTTTGTTTTTTTGTTTGTTTGTTTGTTTGTTTGTTTGTTTGTTTGTTTGTTTTTGAGACAAGGTCTAGTTTTGTAATCCTGCTGGGCCTGAACTCACAATGGAGCCCAGCCTGATTTTGAACTGATGGCAGCCCTCCTGCCTCAGCCTCCTCAGTGCCGGCATTACAGTCATGTGACACCATGCCCGGCTTATGTGGTGCTGCGGAATTGAATTTAGGGCCTTAAGCTTGTTAGGCAGGCACTTTAACCACTGAGCTATTCTTCAGCTCCAGATGTCTACACATATCTAGCCATATTTTGCATAGATACTCAAAATGAGCATTCAAGTGCATAAATCTTAACTCTCTCTAGGGATAATTTCCCCTTACTGATGGTTTAGGTGGTACTAGAGGCCATACACAACTAGCATCAACAAGGTGTTCAATTCTGATTCATCTGAGAACTACATCAAATTGTTTCTCCTTTAATTAATTATCATATATCATCCAGGAGGAGGGTGATCTTATATGTAATTTATTCAAAATAATCTAATATATGCCAATATCTCAGAGTAATTAGTAATATTATCACTTTTATTCTCAAATATATTACAATTTGAATAATAAATTAAAAATTTATTCATGAGATCAAAATTAAGATGAGGAAGAGATGTGTGGAAAAAGTATATGATATGAGCCAACTGTTTATGTAATTTACTAATCTTTGCATGAACTCGCTCAAGCCTCATTTAAAATATTCCACTTTCACCCTGTGGTAGCTTGCTGCTGTACTCATCTATCTTAAGAAGAGAAAAGAAGAAAGAAAAAGTCAGGTCTGATAAGCCACAGTTACAGAGTCCTTGGTATTTTGGTATTTAAGGCCCAACAGAACATCACGAGATATTTTGAAACATTAAATAGTTTTTTGCTAAAGACAAAAAAAATCTTGCTCTAGCATTTGATAAATGTGCACTATATTGCTACATCAAATATTGCCACAGATAATATAAAGCACTGAAACACCTTTGAAACACCAGGGAAACACCTCTCTAGCACCAGTAGATATTGTAGAACACCAGTCACCTACAGACCCTATCTTTACTCTGATCTCGTTTCAAGTTGGTCATCTTCAATGTTACTCAAATAAATAGGACTTATAATTTCCAATGTGATACATGCCCCGCTCCTGGCCCAGTGTTTCTTAGCTATCCTCTGGAATGTGTGCTCCTTCTTAGTACTTTTATAATGCTTCTAAAACATTTGCCAAATTTTTCTCAACAGGCTCAATTAACAGGTGTTTTCAGTCTAAAAACTGACCAAAATCTGGCAGAATTAACATAGCCTCAATAGGAAAATAAATGTCCTCTTATTATTCTCTCATGTAAATATTTATTTGTTGGTCTTTCTTATATGAAGTAAGAAGATCCCAATCTTCAAAGGTGAATTTAGGTACCTGTGGTGGAACGCACCTATAATCCCAGCAATCTAGGAAGCTGAGACAGGAGGATTGCCAAGATGAAGGCCAGCGGTGATAATGTGGTGACTTTGCAAGACCCTATCTCATGAACGAAAGGGGTAAAAAAAGAAGGAGGGAAAAAAGAAAGAAGGAAGGAAGGAAGGAAGGAAGGAGGGAAGGAAGGAGGGAAGGAGGGAAGGAAGGAAGGAAGAACAGAGGCTGAGGACATGTTTGGTGTGAAGGCCTTTAGTTCTAAATCCACCCTCACAAATAAATGAACACAATGAGCAGATAAACAGTTCATTCTAAGTGCAACAGATTCGGTTGGTTTATTTCAGCAAACACATCAAATGAAATATAGAAGCTTTGATTGAGAGCATCAGTTATGTAAGTTTGCAGATACTCAACTTCATGCACCCAATTTGTCCATTGCAATGACTGACACAGGTAAATAGTAAACCAAAAAAGGCAAATTATAGAATATTGTTTCTATATAACTTGCGTTTGAAGACTGGGATAATTTCTTGAAATTCCTGGTGAAGTGTGATATTCCTTCATGCCTCATTTCTCTTTTAAAGAATAAATAATTTTCCGTTTGGGCATTCTTCTTATCACGAGGTTTTTGCTGACTCTTATTTTACAGACCAAAGATAATATGACAATTTTATCAATTACTAAGTGTCTGTGTGTGTGCATGTGTGTGTTTACAAAGGAAGGGATAAAGAAGGGAAGGGAGAGAGGGAAGGGGCAGAGAGAGAAAGAGAGAGAGAGAGGGAGAGATAGAAAAAAGTTTTGAATATATCCCTGTCCCCATTACACACACTAATATGCACTGGAACCATTGTAAGATTAACTATGCCAAAACTTCACTTAACACCTCTACAGATTTCTCTCATTAGAAATCCATGATGGTGTCACAGATCTCCTGGCCGCAGTATAATTTCTCAAATAATAGCCAAGTATCCTCAAAGAGTCTGGATATTTCACTTAATCCAGTGAATAGTTAACATGGTGATTGACTATGTATTTTTGGGTAATGGATGAGAGAAATACACATTTTATGTACTTGTGATTTTCAAGATTCACCAAAAGTGAGCTTTAATCAATGAATTTTGGGTCAGCAAACTGGCTTTGATCTGGAAACTGAGTGAACTGTGAGTTTCCCGTTGCAATGGCTGACATCAGTCTCCTGCTTGCCAACTTTTGAAAAAATATACATTTCCATAAAAGTCAAAATCACACCCAAATTAGTTATTTATCAATCTCATTATTGAACATCATGACCTATTAGGCATCTTTAGATGTCTAGGGATCGAAACATCTTAAAATAATTATGCAGATCTTGCCTCAGACAGTTAAGAACCACCTTCTGCCCTCTGTGATTCTTGAAGAATATGATTTTCTTGATCCAATGAACCCTATACATCTCCTGGAGTTGGTCCCAGACTGCAGAGAAAAGCTATCACCCAGCTTCTCCAAGATGCTGATGTTTCACTCATCACAATATTCCACTGCCTTAGTGAGTCAAATACGTGCAACTTGCTACAGTGGAAGCAATTCTGGCTTTGTAATTTTATGGATCATTTGAAAACTCTGGCTTAGCTATTTACTAACTGTAACATTAGCTTTTCTAAGCTTCAGTTCTCCCAGTTGCAAATACAGAGTTAAAAATATTTACCTTGCAAAGTTACTTTTAAGGATTTATTTTAAGCCTCTTTGTTTTTAAGGTTTTACAGAATTCAGCCATAATGCCTAAGACATATAGGTACTTAAATATGTTTATTCCCCCTTTTTTCTCAGAAGTAAAGTAACAAAATAAATGTTCCTATTTTGTACTACTTACACACAAGTTAGCCACAGTGTCTATAAAATCTGGCTGCCAACTGTCAAAAAGCAGTGCAAGCGTTAAGCGATGCCAGGGATTCCTGGCCCTCTCTCCCTGTTGCTATTTTCTGGGGTTCTCCCAGGATTCCAATAAGAGTACAACATATACAAAATTTGAAATAAAGCCATGGTCTGAAATTTTAACATAACAAAGTAATAAAATTAAGATATTGCAGAGATTTATGGAAATTGCCAATTACCATGTTAAATTTTAGCTTAGAAACAGAATTATAATCATAAAAAGAGAAGACAGTGAAGCAAGATGGTGGGTAGGACTGTCCAGCCACTGTCACCTCATAGAAATGTCACTGGTAAAGTTTACCCATGTAAAACTGACCACACATATGACATATATAAATATAGATATACAAAACACATATGTTATCAATTACCCAAAATGAATTATAAATAGTAATGCATCATAAGCATATGCAATTTTAAAAAAGGAAAAAAAATCTTAACCAAAGCCATGAAACCAGCTGAGAAATCACAGCACTAGATGTTAGCACAGTAACAAAAGATGTACTGAAGTGAGTAACGAGAGTTTCTCAGTGCAGGGTCCTTTCTTCACCAGCCCCAAGCAGCACCACATGAAGACAGACTCACTTATTGACAGTAGAGAGAGAGAAGCGAGCACAGGACTTCATATGGGACCAAACATCAGACATGCCCCAGTAAAACACAGTACTAGGCACACACCTACAGACAAAACTCCAGGCTATGCACAAAGTCTAACGAATTGCTAAGCAAGACTCTATAGCCTCTGCCTGCATGTCTACAAGATGGACTGAATCTCTATTCACACCACTGCTAGACTGATTTTGGTGGCCCTAGGATCCAGACGTCCCTGAACAGCAGGCTGGCTTCAGGAATCCTCACATTCTGGCCTGCACCAGTATCACCTCACTTAGACCACAATATCACACTGGCCCTACAGACCCAAGATTCTGGAAGCATACCAGAAAGTTGTCCCAGAGTCTCTGGAAGGGGTGACATTTGGAGTCTTTCCTCAGGTGAGATCAGCCCAAGAAGATTCAGAAACACCCACATATGGCCAAAAAAGCAATAGTCAGAGAAACGTGGTATCACCCAGGGGACACAATAAAGTGCCAGCGATTGACCATCAAGAAGCGAGGACACAGGAACTGTCTGACAAATAATTCAACATAATGCTTTTTAAGAAATCTTAAAACACTAAAAAACAAAAGAACAACCAACTAGAATTGGACATTTAGCAGAGAAATTGAAGTAATATAAATATAAAAAAGAATAAAACTCCTGGTGCTTAAAAAGACAAAGATGAAATAAAAGAGAACACCAACAGCAGAATTAATCAAGCGGAACAAAGAATATATAATTCAGAGATAAGTTATTTGAGCATATACAGTCAGAGGAAATAAAGGAAACATTTCTTTAGCAGCTAAAATCAGATATTGAGTTGAGTGTCAGAAGGTGAAGAAAAAGATTAAAGAGGAGAAATAATCCTAGAAAACTTTCCAAACTAGGAGAAAATATCAGTTGGATAAAATCTAAATAATGTTAATCCACCAAATCTCATTATTAACTGTCAAAAACCAAAGCTAAAAAGAGGACTCTGAAAGAAGCAACAGGAAATACATCACATAGAAGGAACCTTTGATATGTTCAGCCGCAGAAATATCAAAAAAATTTTACAATCTAGGAGAGAGTAGCACAATATACACAAAGTGATTTTTAAAAATCTTCCAGACAACAATATTGTATCAAAGAAAGCTGTCTGTCCTTCAGAAATGAAGCAGAGAGACAGATTTCCCAGATGAACAGAAGCCGAGGCCTTCACCACAGACCTGCATTACAAGAAGTGGTTAAGGAATTTCTTCAAGTTACAAGAATAAAACACTAATGAGTAACATGAAACTATCTCAACATTTACGATTTACCAGTAAATTATTATTCATTGCCAATGCATACTACCAAAAAGAATAATTTGGGGAAAAAACTCACAGGTAAAAGTACACAGACAAATTAAAAATATTTTAATATTGAATTGTATAGAAACTTTATATCTTTAATATAAAAAGTCAAAACTACAGAAAATGCTAATATTTACAATAATTTGTTAAATGGTATGCAGTGTAAACAGGTATAATTTGTGCCACCATAAGTTCAAATTGTGTAGAAGTGGAATTAGTGGGGAAGAGAGAGACAGGGTTGGGGGGAAAGACAGAGGGAGAGATACATAGATAGATCAAAGATAAATTATTGTCAGTTAAGAATTACCAGCTATAATTTTAATGCATTCTTGAAAGTCTCATGTTCATGAAAAAACAATTGCATAGTAGTTAGAAGAAAGAACCAACAAGCAAACAAAATATACTAAGAGAGAAAATTATTTAACCATGAAGGAAGATACTGAAAAGAGAAAAAAGAGCACTATGGGGAGGCTGACATAGGCAGATACCAAGTTCAAGCTGAGCGTGGGGAACTTAGGGAGACCTTATTTCAAAAAGAGCGAAGGAAGGAATAAATGGAAACGTAGCTTAGTGCAAAGATCCAAGTTCAGTGCACCACACAGAAAAAAAGAGAAAGAGGGAGATGTGGGGAGACGAGCCCTAAGATGGCGCCGGGCAACGGGCCAAGGGGCAGGATTAGATGCCGCACCCAAAAGATGGCGCCTGCGTAGCAGCCACACCTCCTAATAAAATGTGATAAACAACTCCATATGTGGAAATCGCGGACTGGCGACTGATCTCCTCATGTGCAGGCTCCTATCTAAAAGCGCTACGTAGTGAGATATGATAGGCTTGTGGGGCTTATAAAATTGCTTGCAGCTTAGCGGGGGGGGGGGGGGGGGGGGGGGGGGGGGGGGGGGGAGAGGAAGAAGGAGAGAGAAAAGAAGGTGTTCGAGCACAAGGTTAAGAAGAGGCCTGAATAAAGCTTGGAGAAGAACCGCGGCTGTTGCGTCTTTCTTGCAGGTCGAGGGAGATGCGACAGGGAGAGAAGGTGAAAGGGAACAGGGGAGGGAACTAGTAGAAAAATTATCAAAACGATAGTAATAGGTCTTCATATATTTGGTATCAATCCACTTTCTAATCTAAAGACATGATTGCTAAATTGGTTAAAAATAAAAACAAGCCCCATGTGTATGTTGCCCACAATAAGTCACTTCATCTGTAAGGACACACGAGTGAAGAGTTGATGCAAGTAGAAACAAAAAGAAAGCAGGTTTAACAAGGTTTAATCAAATAAAAGAGACTTGCAATCAGACTGTAAAAAGAAACAGGCAAGATGATTATTAATTATATAGAAACAAGTTCACAAGGGGATATAAGTGTGTATGCACACGGTATCACAGAACTAAATATATAAGGCAAATATTAGAAATCCAAAAGTTTAAATAGACCACAATAAAACCACAGTAGGCAACCTCAACACTCAATTTTAGCTATGGTCATGTTATCCTGATGGAAAAAAATCAACAAAGGATTGCTAATTTTTAACCTATATTCTATGCCAAAATAGCCTAGCAGAAATTATATATATATACATTCTGTTGAAAATCTGTGTAATAAATATTCTTACCAACACACAGAACATTCTCTAAAATGGATCAGACATTAATCCAGAAAACAATTTTAAATTTAAATGGATGAATATATACTAAATATCTTTTCTAGCCATAAATTAGAAATCACTAACAGAAAAACCTTTGTAATTTCACAATTACACAGAAACTAAACAACATACTCTGAAAAATAAAAATAAGTGCCCAATGGAGAAATTGGAAGGAAAATTAAGGAATTTCTTCAGAAAATGGAAATACAACTTTCTTAGTTACTTTTTCATCACTGTGACTTAGGTCAACATCCACAAATTAGGGAGGAAAGATTTATTGCAGCTGACAGTTTCAGAAGGTCAGAGTCCATTCACACGTGTGCGGCTGGAAAATGGTGGGAGCACGTGGCACGGCTGGAGCAGAGGCCGGAGCCAGAGCTCCAGCAGCAGAGTTCCTTACAAATGGTGGAAGACAGAGACGACGGAGAAGAAGGCTGGAGCCAGTACACACCCCTCCAGGTCAAGGCCACACCTCCACCCCGTCCAGCCAGGCCCCACCTCCCAACCCATCCATGGGAGCATGAGGCTTTTGGGGGGCACTCCAGATCCAAACCACAACATACTAACCCTTGTGAAACAGAGCAAAAGCAATCTGAAGATGGATGTTTGTTTTAAAAAAATGCTTAAACCAAAAGAAAACAAAGATCTCCAAAGCAACCTGTTGCAACCTCAGCAACTAGAAAAACAACCATCTGTGAGTAAGGTTAGTAAACAAAGAGAAATAATAAAAGTCAGAGAAAAAAATCCAAGCAAAATAAAGAAAAATAGAAAATATCAAAAAGATCCAATTGAAAAATGGGCAAAAGAAATGCATAGGCAGTTCTCAGATGAAGAAGTTCAAATTGCCAATAAATACATGAAAAGATGTTCCACATCCTTAGCCATTAGAAAAAAGCAAACCAAAATGTCTCCATTTAACTCCAGAGAGAATGGCGTCTATCAGGAACACAAACAGCAATCAGCGCTGGCAAGGCTGTAGGGAAAAAGGAACCCTCCTGCACTGCTGGTGGGAATGCAAACTGGTACAACCACTATGGAAAGCAGTATGGAAGTTTCTCAAAAGACTGGAAATAAATATCCCCTTCAATCCACTAATACCTCCTCTGGGAATTTTTCCATAATAGTTGAAAACTACATAAAACAGAGATATATGTATACCCATGTTCATAGCAGCACAACTAACAATAGCTAAAAGGTGGAAGACAACAAAATACCCATTAACAGACCAATGGATACATAAATTGTGTTATTTATACACAACGGAATACTACTCATGTATAAAGGCAGATAGGTTGGAGGTTTCTGTGGGTAAATGGAGGCAACTTAAGACTATCATTCTTAGCGAAGTGAGTCAAAAGAAGAAGGTTAACTATCGAATGGTTTCTTTAAGATGAGAAACCCACATCACAATTATTTCATAGAACTTAATGTGGGGAATAATGGGAACTGGATGGGAGTGGGAGGGAGTGAGAGGGTCGAAAAAGGAGGAGGAAAGGATTTGTAATTTTGCCATGATATTTATATCCACAAAACACTCAAGATTGATGTAAACATTTATACATATCAATAAAATGGGAAAAAATGACTGTACCTGTTGGGGCTCTCAGGGCCCCCAAGAGCCTCAGCATCGCTGACCTTGGCTGAGTTCCTTCCCAGGAAGAAGTGTTACTGCTTGTAATTTAAGCCAGGTGTTATTGCTTGTAATTTGAGCCAGGTGTTGTTTTGCTTAAACACCTGAACTAGCTCCTTATCAAGTCCTCCTTCCTCTACTCATTTGCTCACCCTGGGCGCTAGTTGAGGCCTTGTTGATTGACCCAAGATAACTCCCTCAGTCTATTTAAGCCCCTGTACTTCCTAAATAATGGTAGACTACGTTCACTAAAACGAATCCCAGAGTGTGTTACTCTGTCGTCCAACCCCTCCTCAGCTGTTCCCAGAGTTCCCGCAGGACGGAGACCCCTACATGTACCATTCCTTTGTACGCATGCACTGGAACTTAAAAATGGTATTGGGTTATAAAATCCCTTCTATTATTCCATTTTTCTTTGAGGACTATTCCGTAACCTGAGTTGATATTGCCCTTCGTCAGTACATTCCACTGCTTCTAACTGCTGAAACAAGTCTCTATCATGCATCTAAGTTTGCATATACATGTTTATATTATGTACTAATTCAATACAATTTTTGTTATCTGACCTCCAGAAAGCTTCCACTGCAGACAGCTTCCACTGCAGACAGCACTGCTACAAACATCCTCCTACACTGCTACCATTTCAATGTTTGTCTTCTCCAAAACTCATGGTGAATATATAATATTATCAAACAATGCTGAGAGGTAAGAATGTTGGGCGTATTGACACGGGCCCCTATTCCAGCCCTCTGGGAAGCTGAGGCAGAAAGATCCTGCGTTCGAGAACAGTTTGAGTAATTCAGAAACTTGGTGAGACCCTCTTTCTGTCTCTTTTTTTAAAAAAAAGTCTTTAAATAGGTGATTAGGCCATGAGGTCTCTGTCCTCACTGGTGTGACCAATACCATTATAAAAGTTGGTGCTAGACATATTTTATTTTTTCTTGCCCTTCCATCTTTTGCCATGTGATCATGTAAGAGGAAGACCAGTACTATATTGGATGCCTCAAACTCCAGAACTGTGAGCCAATACACATCCGTTCACCAGAGATTACTCCATTTGTGGTCATCTGTGATGGCCACACAAGCACACCAAGACAAAAAAAAATCTGCAGAAGAGTGCTGCTACTGCTTTGGAACTGAGAGGTGGAGAGAGGCAAGCAAACTTGGAGATTCGAGCTAGAGAGAGCTGCTATCGCCATGACCAGAGCACTAGGAGAGATTCTGGCAAGGACTCTGAAACAGAGAGGAACTGTAGAAAAGGCCAAAAGTTCTTAGAGATTGCTTACTTTGTTGTGGTCAAAATGTTCGTGAAAGCACGGAGAGCAGTGGCTCTTCTTATAAGGACTCTCAGATCCAGGCCCAGCACTGAGCATCATCAGCTTTATTCCATCAATCCACCTGTCTGTTTTTGTGCCAATACCCTGTCATTTGTATCACTGATACGGCATAATATAATTGAATATCTGGGATCGTGGAACCCCTGCTTTTATTTTGTTGCTTAGAATTGTTTTGGCTATTCTGGGCATCTTGTGGTTCCATATAAATTTTTGGATCATTTTTTTCAGTTCTGTAAAAATTGCTGCTGGTGTTTTGGTTGGGATTGCAATAAATCTGTATATCAGTTTATGTAGCATGGCCACCTTGACAAAGTTAATTCTGCCTATCCAGGAACAGATGATGTCTTTCCTTTTCTAAAATTCTCCTTATTTTTTTCAGAGTAGTATAGTTCTCACTATAGAGGTCCTTCTAGGTATTTCAATTTCTTTGAGGTGACTATGAATGGGATTGTTTTTCTGATCTCTTTCTCTGTGTTTTTGCCGTTGCTGTAGAGGAATGTTACTGATTTTTTGTGTTGATTTTATATTCTGCAACTTGGATAAATTCATTTACTAGGTTTAATAGTAATCTGGCAGAGTTTTTAGGGTCTTCTATGTAAAGGATCATGTCATCTACAAATAAAGATAGTTTGACTACTACAACCACTATAGAAAGCAGCATGAACACTGCTCAGAAAATTAGAAATCGTCATTCTATTGGAACCAATTATACCTCTTCTCTGTACATTCCTTAAAAAGTTAAAGTCATCATACTATAGCAATACATGAATACCCATGTTTGTAAGCACAATTTACAATAGCCAAGTCTTGAAAGAAGCTGATATGCCTAACATCACTGGATATAAAGGATGTAGTATATATACACGATAGATCATTAGTTTGCCATTAAGAATGACAAATTTGAGTCATTTGCAGGAAAATGGGTGCACACTGAGATCATTATATTCAGTGAAATGAATCAGACTCAGAAAGTTAAATATCTGGTTTCTCTAATATGAGCAAATCAAATTATAAAATATGTAAGAGATGCAGAAGAAAATAAGAGGATGAACTTTGTGGAAAGGGAAAGGGAAGAAGGTGGTGAAAGTGGGAGTATAAGAGGGAGACAATGTGTAAATAAAAACTAAGATAAACTGAACATATTGTGTGTTTTTCTATTTATGTTTCTGTATGTATTCATGCATCAGATTAGTATTTATAATAATTTGTTTTGTCCTTTTTTATACTGAATTAGAAGTTGCATAATGAGGAAGTGTCATTTGGATAAGAACAATATTTCTAAAAGTAACTATACATCGCAAGGAAATCATTTAGCCATGTTACCATCATTATGCCACCCACATATTATAGGGATGGCACTAGTATTGACACATCTAAAGAGCATTAGTTACTATGCAAACATTTCCGATTCAATATTACCCAATGTAAGCATTTAGTAATGCTTTTACAAATTAAATTAATGGCTCAGAAAGAAAAGTAAGCAAAAACAAAAGAAACCAGAAACGTAGATGAGTACTTAGGTTCACTTAAAATAGCCAATTATAGCAGATTATATAAATTATAATAAAATAGTAATGGAGTGCTCTGAATTAGCCGATGGGATAAAATTTCAAAAAACTATAAAAATGTTACCACTGTAGAGCTTCTTAGTTTTAATGCTATTAGTTTATCTATGGAGTAAAAACAGAAGTAGATTTTGGACCATGAAAATCTATGCTACTTGTGAGTCATATCTATCCACTAAATGTTTGCTTAGTGGATGACAAATAGCTTCCTGCTGGACTGAACAAGACACCTGAGGTCAACCTTCAGAGCCAGCTGAGAGAGCTTTGAGTTGTATGACGCATGTGAGTATGCTTACGTTGTGTTTATTTTGATGACCAGAAAAGATTATGAAATCAAGGTAGGTGATTGTCATCTCAATGTATCTTAAAGGTTTTTTTTTTTTTGCTAAAATTTATCACTTCTGACATACATGCTTATTCCTATACTCATATACGTATATGCACCATGATATAATACAAGTACACACACACACACACACACACACACACACTCACGCATGCTCACATGGCATTTGACGTGATGCGCCAGATGGCCTCTGTGATGCTGTAGAATCACAGTATCCGTACCACCATCATGTGCCTTACTAGCAAATCCTAAAGTTCCCCGAATCTTCTGTACTACTTTCCTACTGCTGTTGTAATACAGTATCATAAACTCAGTAGGTTAAGGCAACACAAACTTATTATTTTACATTTTGAATGTTAAAGCTTGGCAGAGGTCTCAATGAGATACGTTTAAGGTATCAGCAGGACTGCATTCATTTCTGCTGTCTTCAGGGAACAATCTCTCTCTTTCTCCCTTTTTTATAATTTTCAATTTAAGAGACCACATGTATTCCATGACTCATGGTCTTCAAAGCCAGCAGAATACACAAATTTCTGACTCTGATACTGAATCTTCTTACTATTTCATTAGTGGGGCACTTGTAATCCAAACTCCTCAATTGTGCACAACTGCAGGAGTCCCTGCTGCTGCATAAGGCAACATATTTAGAGGGCTTAAGGATTAAGGCACAAATGTCTCTGGAGAGTTCAATTCTTCCTCCCACCCTCCTCATTGATTTTTCTGATTTCATTTCTAGGCCATTTAAGAGCATTTTGTTTGTGCAATTGTTCCTTAAGGAAACGAAAGGCTCATCACCTTAGCATATCCTGAGAACTCTTATGAAGTGCAATTTCGCCCAGATCAATCCTTTCTACAGCTCTCTGTGAATTGTTTTTAATTTAAAATTTTGAGAGTAAGCTGTTTCAAGGGCGCCTCAGATAGGCCCACCATTTTGCTTTTTCATTTACTTATTCATTCTTTTGATTATGGAGTCCCAAGCTGGTCAAAGCCTTTCATATATATATATATACATACATACATACACACACACACACACACACACACACACACACACACACACACATATATATATATATATATATATATGCAGAAAAGACAAACAGATCAGGATTGGACTGACAAGCCCAGGCTTCTATTGTGGAATGCCTTTCCAGAGATTAAAATCTAGGGGTTCAAAAAAAATCTCCCAGGAAGGATTGAAAAAAAAAAAAAAACCCTAACAATTTCAAAGCCTGAGATTGGATTTTATTTGTATACCAAATCATAAAGCATATATGGGGAATACCATATATCTGCCTGGTAAAAATGTGTGGAGGACATACCTCCATATAATGCCAGGATTGTTGATGGACAGAGAATGAAAATCTGTAATGAGCTGGATTTCAAGGTAAATTAGAACCCACAAAGACAGTTTAAGCCGGAAGTGGTTGCCTGTATCTTCTTAAATGACAGAGGTCTCAATAAGATATGGTTAAGGTGTCTGAATCTATAGGCTATAACACAATGACAATAATATATATACTTTATCATTTTAATATTGTTATAATAGCACAGAGTATGATACAAACACTTAACTTTTCTTCTGTAAGACAGGTATTTATTTAGTATTTCCAATCAGAAAAAAACACACTGGAAAGATTGAAAAATGATGCTAAAATTTTAGGCCTGGTCTGTATTTACTGATTTAAGAGAAACACCTACAAAGTAAACAGAAATTCATTTTCATATTCACATATATACAAAACAAAGCTAGTATATAGGAGACAGAACTAGGGAAATGTGTTATTCCGGATTGACCCATTTCTAGGGACTGCAGACACACACTGAAACTGAAAACTTCCCTGGGCCTCCAGGAACTGGCAGTTGGGAGGGAAAATCCTGCCTCAGAAGTAGAAGGAGGGAGTGGATGAATTGCCTGTGAAAGTTTAATCAGCTGCCCAGCGGCCCTGGCAGGTCTGTGTGGGGTCGTTCTTGCTCAGCCTGACCAAGTACTCCTTGAAAGAAACAGGAGATTTCTTGGTGGGAACGTCATGAGAAAAGAGAAAATGCATGTCGGAATCTCTTCAAATCATCACTGTCCTGTGTCCTTATGAGGCCCAGGTGGCATTCTCTGTGCCACCTTGGAGCTCATGTTTTCTTTTTCTCTCCTTTATAAATAACTTGGCTCAAAAATTATGCTTAGCTCCAGGAATGGTGAAAATGTTTCTTGTAGCCAAATCTTGTTCTCTAGGAGAGAGGACTACAGGCAGGCAGGCTGCAGCCTATGAAAGGGCCATATTTTAAACGTTCCCTTGAATATAAATAGTTTAGCACTTGGCAATTACTCGCATAGAAGCCACACTATACATGAGATCCAATGCTTGGCAAGTTTTCTATTGAACCTACATTGTTCTGGAAGTATGGTGCCAGGTGCACCAATTTAATCACAGCTACCATTTTAACCCTCCTTTTAATATATATGAATTTTTTTTTTCTGTTTCAGAGTTCAGGCTTATTGTAACAGAGCTCATTGCATCTGAATGTATCTTTCCAATTTCTGTTAAAGGTTTATTGTTGCCAAGGGCAATGATCCCAAGAACAAATAGTTAATATACCTATCTGCCATCTTAGTGTAAATTTATACCAATGGTATAGTATAAGTAATAGTATAAATATATAGATATGCATATAGTATAAGCATACCACATGCATAAGCATATTGTATGTTTGCTTATGCTAATAGCATAAATACACTTATGTCTTAGATATAAGTATAGATATAGGTTGCATATACATATCTATGTTCCCAGAGACACAAAATTCAACTCACAACTCCATGAACACAAGTGTACACAAGCCCATACCTGACTTCTCTCAGTTCTGTCTTAACCATGATAATCTATTAATGTGGGGAGATATTTCCCAACACTATGAGTTTTATACCACACTACAGCCGTATACATGTGTGAAATAATGTAAGCATCTTAATAAGAAGCTACATAAGCCTAGAAGCTGGAGGTTAATGTTAACTTGGTATAGTATTTGACTTTGCTTTCCCAAGATGTCTCCTGAGTATCTTCATGACTGTTAGGTAAAGGCGCATTCCATAAGATTCTTGGAACGGAGACACCAAATACGACCTGCACTTTACCCAAGTGACTACTGTCATATACTACTGTATGTTTTTATGAATGAATTTGAATTATTTGGTGTGTAGGCATCTATTAAATGCATACAATAGACTCGACTCTTGGTAGGTATCAGGGCTAAAATAGTAAAAAGAATTCTGACTTTCAGAAAGCATACATTCTAGTCAGGGTTATAAACATGAATAAAAATATATAGTACATTCAATTTTGACAAGTGCTATAGGAGAATAATAAGCCAGGAAAGGGTTGGGGAAAGTGTGATTAAAATGTAATCAAGAGAAAGTCATCAATGAGAAGGTGACATTTCAGAAAGATGTGAGGGAGTGAGCCCCCAATTATCTGAAGTAAAGGTAACAGACAAGGCACGTAGTTCAAATCCAGTCTATCATCACTTTTTGTGAAATTTATTAACTAAAAGCAGCTTCCTATTTTTAAGCTATTGAAAGGAACTCAAAGACATTTTTGTGTCACATAAAATGTGCATAAAAATGTCAACTTCTCCATTCCTAAATTTTGTGAAACAAGGTTATGTACAATTGTTTGTGCAGTGTCCACAGACATTTTACACTGCAGGGGGGACTAGTCTGGTTTTCAACCTGAAAATTTTTGCCATCCAGTCCACTCTAGACAGTCTGATCTGACGACGTCTGTTGTGGATTGAAAGCATTCCGGGCTAACCTTTCTAAGCTTTACAGTGTCAGGCCCCGAATCACCTATCATAAGCCATTTTTATGTGTCTCTTTTACATACAATACTCCTGAATTTCTAAAGTGGACTCTAAAAGCCTTGTAGGTATTATTAAATGTAACTCATTTTGGAATTAATTCAGACATTTTCTTGTTATTTTGAGTATAATTTTCTTTTGAAAAATATTTACTTTTAATTTCACTACTGAGTATGCTCGTACACAAAAGTCATCAATGATATTTCCCCAGGATCATATGTAACCAGCAAAGCAAGTTGCTGCCATAATAGGTCAAGATGGACTCACCGATAGTGCAGATTCCCTCAGAAAGTCTCTCCCCACTTTCTCAACTGAGCTGAATATGTCTAGTCTGCATGAATATCCAGAAATGTCCATTACTTCAGAATTCTTTATGATTATGATGTTTGAATTCTTAGGCTTATGATTAAGTTTTAATCAAAATTACAGGTTGTGGGTAGGACTTCAAGAGTTCTTGAATTAAATAAAGAACAAAACCCCTTGCCAAAAAGTGACTATGAAGCTGAAAAAAAAAAAACTGCCATAAATAATACTTCTAAACACTGGAAATTGGCCCAAGGTGTGCAATAGCTTGGGAAACGTTCACTCAGGAAAAACAACTGAATACTGGAAAGCATGGAACAAGTATGTTGAGATATACTATAGGGCTCTTTGTTTTCCCCCAATTCTTATTAGTATATATTTATGTGATACACAATGATGACATTGAGCTTGAGGACTTTGTGGACATGCACATCACATCCATACTGCAATCCCTCTCCCATCTCCTTTTCTTGTTCCTCCCTCACCATCTTGCATCCTCCCTGACTCCCAGTATCACACTCATTTGGTTCTATAAAATGCCTGTTGGCCATGAGAGAAACGCAAATAAAAACATTGAGTTTTCACCTCACCCCAATGAGAATGACCTACATCAAGAATTCAAAAACAACAATCGTTGGTGAGGGTGTGGAGAAAAGGAACTCTACTCCACTACTTGTGGGAATGTGATGCAAACCATTATGGAAAGCAGTCTGGAGAGTCCTTACAAAGATGAGAATAGAAATCCCATTTGATCCAGCTACTGCTCTACCTGGCACGTTCCCAAAAGAACTAAAGTCAACATACCAAAAGACACAAGCATATTTATGCTTATAGCAGCACAATTCACAATAGCCAAATCCTGGAAACAACCGACCTGCCCATTCATACAGGAATGGTTAAAGAAGACGTGATACCTATACAAAACAAAATACTATGCAACCATAAGGAAAGACAGATATGAAATGTTTGAAAGAAAATAGGGCCACCTACAGTCAATAATGCTCAGTGAAATGGACCAAGCACAAAAGACTGATTATAAATAGGTATCCCTCTTATGAAATGCACAAAAATAATAAAATAAAAGGTCTCCAACATGAATGTCAGCATAGAAAGAGAGGCAATGATCAGACAGGAAAAGGAGTAAACCTCTGAAAAAAAGGGTGGACACAGATGCTCACTAATTCCCCAAACCCCATGGTTCTAAAGTGTTACAGAATTCGAAATTCATGTATTTACAAAAAAAGTGAAATTTATGTCATTTGAATTTTTCTACCAAAATAACAAATGCCTATGTTATGGGTTTCTCATATCAGAGAAGCCCTGAGATATTGAACCTTCTGAGACTGACTCGTTTCACTAATCTTGATTGTCTCCAGTTGTGTCAATTAACCTACAAAAAGCCTCACATCTACCTGTCTTTATGAAAGAATAGGTGTTTCTTGACAAGATATTTTTCTTCTAGGGTAAGGTAAATGAGGAACAGCTGTTTCTCTACAGGTGGGGACTGACTATATTTGGAACAGGGTACTGAAAAACTTATATTCAAGGGCATTAATGAACACAACAAGTATGTCAGGGGGAAACACTCGGGGAGGGCCAGCATCACAGGTAGTCTCAGGTTGAAAGAAAAGTTAGAATCCAGTAATAGGTCAGTAAAATAATCAAAATCTTAACACAATGATACAGGTAAAAAAGATACCCACCAAAATCTAAAAAGGACAAACACAAAGATAGCTATACTTTGACATAATACAGATAAATTGCTGCTTGAAAAAAAATATTGAGAGTAGTAGAAAAAAATAATTTGTCACATACCAGGGACCACAGTAAGATTAATAGCTTACCATTAAACAGACATGGTGGAATCTGGAATGCAGCGATGCTACATGTTCACAGCAGAAGGGTCAGAGTGAGGGAAGAAGGCCATCGAGAATTAAAATATCCTTGTAACGGAAGGAGAAGCAAAGAGAATTCTAAAGCACTGATATTGCTAGCAAGGTTGCTTACTATAAATAGCACGGGAAATTCTTAAATGAAAAAGAAGTAACATAAGTCAGCCATAAAAAGACATGATCCCAAATCATGGTTATTATTTAGATAAATATGAAAGTCAGAGTGCATTTTATCTTTCTTCCGGACTGATATAAAAGGCATGTGCATTGAAAAATTATAAAACTATGTTTTTACTTATAATGTTTAATAAAAATGATACATAGGACAATGAGAATACAGAGAAAGATGAAAGAGAAGGTATATTGGACCACATATTATTTATAGTTAAGTTAGAATTAATCCAAAGCAGAGTGTTTTAAATTAAGATGCAAAAACATAACTACCTGTAATAGTACCTACCTGTAATCTCTGGATGCTGGGAGCCTGAGGCAAGAGGATTGCATGTTTGAACCAAGCATGTACAACTTAACGATTTAGCAAGAAATTTCTCGGTATAAAAAATTTAAAAAGGGTTGGAATGTAGCTCATTGCAAAGACCCTGCATTCAATTCTCAATATTCCTTCCCCCAGACACAAATAAATAAAAGATGTGTAAAATATACCTGAAATAATTTAAAGATATTTTAAAAGCAATGAAAGTGAGGCCATATAAAAAATTTAAAGCACGAAATGGCAGTAAAAAAGAAATAGAACATAAGAAACTCACTGATACAAATCCAATTACATTGATCATTTCAAACAAACAATCCAAAAATAAGGACGGAGATAATGAGTACTTTGAAAATCCAAAACAAAAACCAGAACTCAATTGCACTCTATCTGCGGAGGACACATTTTAATTTATGTGACACAAAGAAGTTAAAACTAAAAGAATAAGACAAGCTAAACATGCAGTCAAGAACTATAAAGAAAATTGGAGCTTTTACTACAATGTCAGAAAAAAAGAAATTCTACATCAAGAATTACTATAGTCAAAGAGAATAATTTTATAATGATAGATACTTGATTCAAAGGAAAATATCAACAATGCAATCCTAAAACATGTGACAAAGAAAAAAAATGACAGACTTGAAGGGAACTTGCAAAATTAAAAAATAATAGCTGGGTATTCCAACATACTCTCAAAAGATAATACTGGAAACTAGGCAGAACAGTCACTGATGTTACAGAACTGACATCCAACCTGACCTGACATCTCCAGAATCAGTTGCTATGCAGGACATATATTCTTTTCAGGTGTAGATGAAATAAGCTCCTTAGTAAAGCATAAAGCAGACCATATAACTGACATCAATGCATTTGAAACCGTTAAATCCTAAAAGCACCTGATTATAAATAAAAAGCAGGAAGTTTAGGCAATTCAAAAACATTAGAAATGAAACAACATACCTCTAAATAACATATATGCTTTTCACTGATATAAAAAATTTAAAAGTGCAATTCTACAGAGAAATTCAGAATTCAGAATTCTACAGAATTCAGATAATTATTGGAACTGTAGTGAGAGAAGATCCCATAAACTCCACCAAGAGACTCTTGGAACTAATTAACAAATTCAGCCAAGTTACAGGACGCAAAACGAACACAAACAAGTCAATAGGATTCCTTTAAACTAACAATGAACTCACTGAGAAGGAGCTGAGAACAATCCCATTCTTAGTGGCACCTCAAAAAATAAATATTTAGAAATAAACTTAACCAAGGAAGTGAAAGACCTCTACAGTGAAAAGTACATTATGTTTAAAAAAAAAACTGAAGAGGATTTTAGAAAATGGAAAAATGACCCCTGTTCCTGTATAAGTACACTTAATATTGTCAAAATAACTACCTTTCCAAAACTAATATGCAGATTCAATGCAATTCCTACCAAAACATCAACAATATTTTTCACAGAACTAGAAAAAATAATCCTTGAAATAAATAGCTTCTATAGTTTTGAGTTGAGGTCCTTCTATTTCTATACTCTTCAGTTCTTTATTTTATTGTGAATGGATGATGGATTTTTTTCAGATTTTTTTATGTATCTATTGTGATGATAGACAAAAATTTACTTTAATGATCTATGTCAAACTAAATAGTATAAAGTTCTTGATTCCCAACTGGCCAAACTGTATGGCTGTGAGTTAGTTATCAACATCCAGCACTACTATTAGTAAAAATGGTGGCAGCAAGTAAAGAGCTGGCCAGAGCAATCAGACAAGAGAATAAAGCACCCAAGTTGGAAAGAGAAAGTTAGTGCCAGTATCTGCAGAAGACAGGATCTCATACAGAAAACCCAAAGGATCCCACCAAACAATGGACTCAAAGGGATACAAAATCAGTATTAAAAAGCAGCAGTGTTGCTATATTAAATTAATGAATCATCTAAAAAAAAGATAGTAGGAAAACTGTCCTTTTACAATCCCTACATAAATATCTACGAAATAGCATAGCCAAAGAAGCCAAAGATGATCATTCTGGAAACTGTCACAGACTGATGACGGAAGAAATTACAGAGGACATACACAAAAAACAGAAAGACACCAAATGTTCACTGATTGCAAGACTATAAAGACTGATCAAATGTTATTTATTAAAAATATTTAGAAGAAAATATTCCAAGTATTTAACAAAAGGGAAGACAAAAATCAAGCAGACTCAAGGCTAGTTCTTTGAAAATTTTGATAAAACTGATCGGCACTTGACCAGTCTAAGAAAAAATAAGACATTTATCAAAACCAAAAAAGAAAGATACGTACCAACACATGTTTTGCAGGTATTTAAAGGGTTATAAAGTATTTTGAAAAGCTTTATGAGAAGAAATTTAAAATTTCAGAGGAAGTTGAAAAGTCCATTGAAATATATACATAAACAAATCTTAGTAAGTATGATAAGGTAACCATAGATACTTTTGTAGATACTGTAAATTCTGGAATTATAATTTAAAACCTTTTCTACAATGAAAATGTATGTAGAGTAAATTTTATTAAATAGTTAAGAAACTTAATACTAATTCTATATAGAACATTTAAAAATATCCTTATATTCCACAAAAAACCTGACACCAAGTCAACAGGAGCTATGATAAAATGACAGATCAGTATTCCTCCTGAAAATAGATGCACAAATTCTAAACAAGTTTTAAGAATAATATAATATCAAAAAGATAAAAGATGAAGATGAAATAATTTTCCCACTAATACAAGGTAATAAAATTTTGGTGAATCAATGATTCACATTTGTATAATTAAATAAATGAATTTCCATCTCTATTGGTGCACTGAAAGCATTGGACAAAAATGAACACCTATTCCAAATTTAGAAATCTTGCAAATTAAAACATTAGTACAAGAGAACTCTCATAAAGCACTTCTACAAAATATCCAAAACAGAATGACTGACGGTGAAAGATGTCTTTCTTGTCCACTAAAAGAGTGTCCAGTTGTCAGAAGCAGAACAATTTGAGTTATTGAATACATTACATGATATTGGACAGTAGCTTAAAGTATAAAAGTTAACATATAAGCCAAAACCAATAAAATGATTAGGTAAGTGGGGGAGAAGAGACAGACATACTGTACAGAACTCTAGTAATTTACATAGGTACTTCCCAATTTAGGTAAGTGTGGTATAGCTCTCTATCCTTAAGTGTTGGCTAAAGACAGTGTTCTGCTTCTCAGGGTACAAGGTGGAATGTGAGAAGAATTTTGGAGAAAACTAACCATGGGTACCTGACCCAGATAGTCAAGATAAATATCACCAATGGTGCGCTGATGGCACTGTCCCTTTGAGAGGAGGCCTACTTCCATGTTTATATAGCACTATTTAAAAACACTTAGTTTCCATTTAACTAAGAAAAAAACATAAGATAAACCCATACTGGGGAGTATTCTCCAAAACACCTGACCAGTACATGCCCCATGACTAGGGATGTCATCAAAATCAAGAAAATTGGGAGCAACACTCATAGTCTGACATAGCTGCCTGCACTGTGATATAGCTTTAGTCCTGGAAAAAAGACATTAGGGAAAAACTATAAATTTTAAATAAAATACATTTGGTCAAAAATAAGCAAAAAAAAAAAAAACACTACTGATAAAAACTATGTAGGGTTTTTTTTGTTTTGTTTTGTTTTTTGATTTTTTGTTGTTGTTGTTGTTGTTTTTGTTTTGTTTTGTTTTTTTCAGTAATGAGGATCCAACCCAGGGCCTTTGCCTTGGTTGACATCTCCCGCTGATTTTTTAGTTGTGATCTTGAAATAGGGTCTCACTAAATGGCTAAGTTTCCCAGGCTTGTTTCAGTCTTGTGATTCTCCTGTCTCAGCCTTCCTGAGTGTTGAGAACACAGGCCTACATCACCAGGCCCGGATGTATCTTAAAGCTTGATGTTGAGCCAAAGAAATCAGAGTGGCATGTTTCATTGTAATAAATTCTAAAACTAAAATTTGCAATCAAGGTAATAGAAGTGAGGAGTATTGAATGCAAAAGGAATGGGGCAATTTTTAGAGAGTTGTTAAAGCGTTCTATATCATGATTAGAATAATAGTTACTACAGTGCGTATGCATCGGCATAATCAGTAAGATATATGCACTATTTAGGCTCCAGTAATGGCGTTTTAAAAGCAACCTCTTGTTGCCTTTACATCCCATGGTATTCACTCAGGTTCACAATTTCATATGAAAATACAAACACAACGTTCTTACCATGTTACAGAAATAAGCATGGCATATTATTCTAATATTAAAAATAGTTGCCCAGTGCAGCTGTTGAAATAGGATGTCAGGAAAGTTTTCCCAGAGGCTTTATCATTCCACTTATTTATATATTTTATAAGCAGTCAACTTGTTCTGGAGAGTCATTCTGGCTGCATAGTAAGTCCCATCCAGTAGGCTGTGACATATCTGCTTTCGACATTACTACATATATCCTGAGCCTGACATTAAATTAGTTATGTGTTTGCATCAGTACTGTCATTTAGCTCAATTCATGACATGGTTACAAGGAGGATGGAGATTTAAGAACAGGGGTAAAACCATGCACAAAAAAAAAGAAGTTGCTCTTCCAATGTCACGTAAACAGTTTCCTTTGCTGTGAAGCCCATGAGTTTATCATTTTCTCCATCATCTCAGCAGCTCCAAGGACATTCTTTATTGGAATGTATTTACATAAGATTTCTTTTTCTTCATCTCCCCATGACATTCAGCCAACCTGTAGCAGATGGTTTCAATGAAAACCTTGATAGTCAGCACATTACTCCCAACTGAAATGTCCAGCCTTGATCTTGGACCCTTCTGCCTGGTGTTTTCTGTCTTTTTATTGGCTCTTTTCATTACAATAAATATATTTGTTTTCCTCAGGCATACTAAAAAATCCTTCTTGCTTTTGTCATATCTCCCTCCTGCCCCAGGATCATGTCATTGGAGCAACTTTTTAATCCTTTCTCCATCTTGGTCTCATGTTTATCATATCATCAAATCTCACTTAATTCTTCACTGACTCTTAGCTCACATCTGTACTCTATTCACCCCATTCTAAAATTTCCACATATAACTACTATTATTATACCTTTCATACTTCTTTTCACTGATCCTTTTGTGTGAGAACCTACATTTTCTGTTTTGTGCTCATACTAGCTTTCCACTGCTGTGACATAAACACTGACATAAAGCAACTTCAGGAGGGAAGAATGATTTGATTCACAGTTTCAGAGGTTTTAGTCCATGAGTGAGCGTGGTGCCATGGTCCTGGGCCTTCCTTCAGTGAGGGAGGTAGAGATCATGGTGGAGGCAGAAGGTTGTACAAAAGTTGCTCACCTCATGGTAGACAGGAAGTATGAGTGAATGAGCAAGGAAAAAGATAAAAACAAGAGGTATCTTCCCAGGATCTTCTTTGGAAACCCACATCCTTGTGTTTCCTCCATCAAACTATGAGTCTATCATTGGATTTTGATAGCATCAGAGCCCCTATGATTTAATTTTCTAAAGGCCTCAACTAAGACATTGCTGCTTTGTGGACCAAACTTTCAATCAATGAGCCTTAATGAGGATATTGTGATTTGGATCTAGAATGTCCCCTAAAAGTCTCAATTATTGCGTAACATCAATGGAAATATGTGCTGTTTAGAGATGGGGGGCCTGGTCTGGAAGGGTGGGTTATAACACAGGTGTGTGGCAGATTGTACATTGCAGGGGTGTGGACTGGATTAGAGGTGTATGGTGGGGACTTAAAACTGGAAGGGGAGGGCCACTGAGGCTGAACCCAGGTGTGCAGATCACTGGGATATATGCTGCTTCCTGCCTCCTTTTGGACTTGGCTTGGCTTCCTACATAAAGTGCCATGAGGAGCTGCTTCAACCTCTTCCTCTGCCATACGCTTCCACTGTTGCTTGCTGTCCTGATTGGACTGTGACCTTCTGAAACTGTGAGTTAAAATAAACTTCCTCTCTTAAGTTGTGTATGTTGGGTATTTAATCATAGCAGTGAAAAAGTAAACAAGACAGAAGATATTTGGAATTCAAACTCTAACACTAACATAATAAATTCAATCTTCAGAATCCAACATATAGTGTTTTGAAACAATTTCACTTCTACATATCTCATATACCTCAAGAAATCTGTGCCAGGCCTGGTGGTACAGGCCTGTAGTTTCAGTACTTTGGGAGACTGAGGCAGGAGAAAAGCAAATTTGAGCACAGCCTAGGAAATTTAAGAAGTTAAGGAGAATTTGTCCCAAATAAGCAATTAAAAAGTTACTGGGGATGTGGCTCAGAGTGAAGGTCCTATGATGTTCAGCCACCAATACAACAAAAAAGGGGAAAAATATCTGTTTTTCTAATTTAAGAGTTTACTATGCACTGATTTTCACATTTACCATACAACCCTAAAAACACTAGAATCCTCTCCTTTTTATTGGTAGAGAAATTTAAAAAATGAGAATGATATTTGTCTTCCTCAATTTCTTTTTACTGGACACTCCTGACACCACCACTTAAGAAAGAAAAGGTTTATTACAGCTAACATTTCAAAGGTTTCAGCCTGTTATGTTTGGTTGGCAATGATGGAAAGGCAAGCAGAATGGCCTGGAGGAGGACAGCTGCTCAAGGAGTGACACAACAGGAAGCAGATGGGCTGGGGAGAAGCCAGGGCAAGAATACACTCCTCCAGGCCACACCCTCAGTGACCCTCCCCTCCTGACCAGGTCCTACATCTTAATAGCATGCAAAATAAACAGATTAATCTACTTGATATAAAAAACTCCACAATCCAACCACGATGCTTATACAGGAGGCTTCTGGGAGACATTCTAGATGAAACACAGCAGTGACACAGGCTTGTAGGCCCAACACTCTAGAGGCTGAGGCTGAAAGATCTCAAGTGATGGACATCTTATTAAGACCTGTCTCAAACAAACCAAAAGAAAATTGAAGAGTGCAGAACTGTTGGGATATAACCATCTGAATGGTTTAATCTGTAAAAGTCATGCAATTTTAAGTGACAGCTATCACTCTATTCTACCACTGCGACTCCGTAGCCTGTACTCATCAATAGTGTGCTCAGCCACCTCCACATCGAACACCGGCCCCTGCTGCCGTCCTCTCCTTCACAGGCCTCTCTCCTCTCCTTTCATCTCTCCATACTTCATATTTCCTTTCCTAGTTGGTTTTAATCCAAATAGTCATCCAGTCATGCATTTCTTCTTAAGGCTCTTTTCTGCCACCTTATATACTTTATCTGGTTTCGTTCTTGTTTCAGATGATCAGAAAATCACAACCTTGGGAACTATGTGAGTCTTGTATAGCTATATGTGCCCAACAAGCAAAGGAACTGTGTATTGAATAAAGTTCAAAAAATATACTGAATGAAAAAACTACCAAGAATAAGCATTTTTTGGCTTTAGTATCCCACGTGGTCTATACTTATTTAATACTCTGAATCATTGTCCACTTCTCTCTACAAAGTAAATATGCAATAAAAGTTTCATTTCGCCATGTTTCTTATACTTTAAATATGACAAAGCAGATAGACGTTGTTTTCTTGAAATTAACATTTTGGGGTTTTTTGGGGGACTTTTTCTCCTTAGTTTGTGAATATACACAGGCTAGGCAAGCAGTGATTGTATGAGGAAATGTATTTAGAGTCTCAATCTACTTTTTTCAAACCCAATAAACACAGAGTTTTGGTATATTATAATAAATGGAAAGGAAAAAATTAAAAAGTGATAAAAATTGTTGAAAGTTTAGAGATAGGAAATTGTTTCACACTTATGACTGTCATCCATTTAAGGCCCAACAGGAAAATCATCATTGTTGTTACTAGAAATAGATCTTGACATATATGCCTGGGTAACAAGAAATGGAGACAGAGGGTAAGAGAATGACACAGAGAAAGAATAGTTAACACACTCCTAAATGGCTTTACATTTTCTCTTTCTACCCTTAAAACAATGTAAGCCAGAACAGTTATTATTATTCTAAATTTACTCCTGATGTTATCTAAACTCTATGAGTTAAATTATGCTTCCAAAATGATGGGATTTATATGTAACAGAGCTTGGATAAAAAGTTGAACTTTCTGAATTCCAATCCAACATTCTGACATATGTGAATGTTGCTGCTCTCACAGCCAATAACTCATCCACAGTTGTCCTCCTTGTGATGTAGAGGTGCATTTGCTAAACAGTGCTACCACCTGCTGGTAAGGTTTCCAAAAATTTACATTACAGGAAATCCTATAATAGAGAAAGTAAATAAGCAAAACTAATAAAGTTTTCTATTATAACCACATTTATCTCCTGTATTTTCTAATAGTTCTGCCTACGACTATTCGAATGTGCTTATTGTGCCAGCTTAGTCACAAACAAATCTTGAAAGATGAAGTATATATGCATTTATTCTTATCCATAAGCATTTTGTGCATTTTCTAGGATTTGTTCAATTGAGAGAGCATTTTACTGATTTTAGATGTATCACATGATAGCGAATTTAATATCTGCCTTTAAGGTAAATCAATAATCCTCAGACTTGTGTGAACATCAGATTTACCTCAAGGGAAGACACTTCAAATACACAGATGTCTGGGTTTCTCTCTTAAACAGTGTATTTCTATCATTTCTGGTATGGATTAGGAAAAAATGCTTGTAATGATCACCCAAAGTTATGTTCATGATGCAGTAAGTTGAAAATTCTAGATTTCAGAAAATGATCTGCCCTGGCTCTGCCCTATGCTGGCTTTGTAAATCTGGTCAGGTTGAAGTATTCTTCCAATGTTCAGTACTTCAGGAGATAAGTACACATTGCAGTAGAATCTAATCACAAGATATGATCTAAGAACCTTCCGTGTAGAAAAACTTTCCAAATAAAAGCATGTTTGGGTTGCCTTAAAGTTATAGAAGGCAAATTGATATGTCATAAATATTTCTGCTGATAAAATAATTGAAAAAAATCCTGATTCTCTTGAGTTAGAATGTTGCCCTTCTGGTTAATTGTTCAATGAAATAAAGGAAAAACCTCTTAAAATCTATGGCTTTAGAAACATAAGAAAAATGTTTTCAAACTAGATGTTGCACCATAATCCTTTGTCCTAACCCCAAGTCTAACTGAGTCTTACAGGAAAGACAACATGGAGACTTCTGGCTGTAATTCCAGTAGTTAACAACCTCCAGATGTTGGACTCCAATGTCCCACAATTATTAGGAGAAAAATCAGAGAAAAATTAGCCTTATTTGGAAAATGCTGACCATCTAAATGAGCAATGTCAGAAGGGAGTGAAGAGTAGTTAAGAACAATGTGACCTGTGGGAAGGGAAACAAGGCCATTAGTTGACTCAAAGACCTACTCTGTGTCCCATCATTAACTTGTAAAACTGTTATGGCAACATGCACCATTCCTACAGTGAGAGAAACCACCTGCAACTAGGTGCAATAAAGGATGCTCAGAGACACACTCAGAACACTGTTCCACAATCCCTTGTTCTGTGACGCACATGGCTAAATATCCCAGGGAGACTTGAACCTTTGTACCATCTGTATGGCAAGAAGGCAAATTGCTCAGGAATGGGACGCTTAGGTCTAAGGGAGCTAGGTAAGAAGTGACTTTGCCAGTTAATGTGTAGGATTTTTTCTTAAGCGTGCCTTCAGTTCTGTCATTGAAAACATCTTCCTCCATGTTCTTCCACAGGCGGGGCTATTCATGCAGAGACAATATGAACTGTGATAGACTAATAGAGCTACAACTGGTAATTGTTTTGTTCTTATTAGTGTGTTTTTGCAATGCAAAGTAGGTGAAATTCAACTTGAGGAAATGTCACACATGCATAACGCATCTTCATCAATTTCACTTCCCTTCTACCCCTCTCACACATTCACCCCTTCCCATACCCTCTCTCCTTCTCCACAAATCTTCCTCCGTGTTTCCTATCTTCACTCTTACTGGGCTCTTTTATTCACTTACACTTTGGGTTTCCCAAACAGGAGGAACTATATGATGTTTAATCTTCTAATTCATTCTGCTAAGCATAATGGTCTCAAACTGCGTCCATTTTCCCACAAATGACTCAAATCTTTTTTCTTTATGGCAGAGTAGTACTCCATTATGTACATAACCACATTTACTTTACCCATTCAACTGTTGACAGACTTATTGTCAGCTTCCACCACTTGGCTATTACAGGTTACATTACTATAACTATGGTTATGCACATATCTCTGCTATATGATTACTAACTTTTTGGAAAGATATCCAGAGGAGGTAAATGAGGTCAAATTAAATATCTATTTAGCATTTTTTCAGAGATGTCTATACTGATTTTTATAATAGTTAAACCAGTTTACAGTCCTACCAACAATGTAGAATGGTTCCTTTTCCCTCACAACCTCACTGGCATTTGCTGATTTTAGAGTTCTTCATAATAGCCTTTCTTATTGGGTAAGATAGAACCTCTTGATTTGCATTTCATCAACAGCTAAAGATACTGAACATTTCTATGTATTTATTGGCCTCTTGGTCTTCTTCTGATAACTGTCTATTCATTTCAATTGCCCATTTTTAAACTGGTTTATTTATGTGACTCTATTATTTAACAGAACTGATAAACCTTATAGCGCAGATAAGCTGATCATTTTTTCTTCCTGAAAGACTCCATGAAACTACCTTATCCAAAGTGGATATAAGGTGCAATCTACTTTGAAACTGGCTATATTCAATGAGAACATTGAACAGCACCCAATTAGAATATAAATAGAACTCATGGTGGATTATACTAAACACACTGCACTTGGGAGCATGCGACTTAAACGATAGCCCACCTACGGGCTGTGTCAGCGTCGTGCAGGAGCTTGTCGGAAGCGCAGAACGCTGAGCTTCATTCCAAAACTTTGAATTAGAATCCAATCTGAACAGTCAAAGAGATTTCCGGCTGAACTGAATGCAGAGTCCAACTTTCCTGCACATGCTTTTGTCAGTCTCTCAAACTCATTCTTTGACAATGTCTACTCATTCTACATTTATCCCCCAAGAGACTTTCACTGTTAGATTAAACGTTTCATCTAGGACCTTCAATCAAATGATACCCTATAGTTTACCACAGAGCTCCTGTCACTATTGTAACAGCTTATATCCACCAAAAGACTATTAAGAACTCGAGAAAACAGAAACAGGTTTACCTGATTGTTGTACATGCGACACAAAATTGCATATATTAAGTACACAATAAATATTCATGTAAAATTGTTGCAAGGGAGAAGTACCACATGGCCTAGATAGTTGAAGAGGTTTTTGTGTGTGGGGGTGTGGGTGTCGCTGTTTTGCTTTGTTTTACCCAACTATGCAGAAGAGTGATTCTATAGTTTTCAACTGCTAAGCATCTAATTCTAAAACCCTGGGCTGAATGCAGTGGAAAGATATATTCAGACAGTTACTAGGGAGCAGACAGGAAAGAAGAGGTGATCCAAGGGGCAGTAGCTAAGGAAGAAGTAAATCCAGAGGCAGATAAGAGGTCCAGGAGGCTGTTCAGCAGAAAGGGGCAGTGAGCGTGGGGGACAATAAGAACATTACGAGGAGTCACCATGGTTTGAAGTGGGAAAAAGATGTGGGAAATTTCACTGCGTCAAGGAGCAACAACAAAAAGCTTGTAAAGAGGAGCCTGCACGCTCAGGAAAGAACAGTTCGAGCAAATAAAGAACCTAAATGTTCAGAACTGTTTTCATTTCAAGGTAATTTCTTTTTCCCCTCTCTCTCATTTTTTAAATCTATAAATGATCTTCAGTATTCAACACAGAATAGGATTTCACACTTCAAGTGAAGAGATTTACATCTTCAAAACGCTGTAATATTATTCTATGTGGTTGCTATGCAGACAATGAAATATTGGATTTCCAGAACAGAGGCTAGAAAAACAGTGACAATAAACCAAGCAAGTAATTAAAATGCCTGGACAGAGTGTTGCCATGAAGATGAAGACCATGAGTACATTTGAGTGATATTTAAGAGAACAGGTTGCTAAAATGGACTAAAAGCTAAAATATGACCTCACTGGCTATTTAAAATATTTTAACATCAGATTTTATCCAACACATTGCTGAGGAAATTGTAAGTGGTTAACCTCAATTTAATTATTAGAGTATTACAAATAAAAAAAAAGAGTCTAGGCTGTGTTCCTATTCATTCTAAAATTGAGCAAGGTAATTCTTTTTTAATTAAACCCTTGTTATATATTTATCCTTACAACAGATTTAAAAATTCTAGAATGTCTGCTGGCTGAGTTCTATCTTTAAAAACAGTTTTTCCACCTTTTGTTTTATGATTAAGCAATTGTGAAACTTTATTTAGGCCTATAATTAGAGCTAAATCTTAACCAGACTTTCAGGAAACCCTAAGCCTTTTATCTATTTCAGAATAGAATAAATTTCTTAATCTAATTCCAAAGATATTCTAGAAATAAAACGTTGCTTGTAGAAAAATGAATAAACCCCAACACAGTAAATCACAGCCACTCTAAATGGGTTCTTGATCTAGAAGTAGAGGATCCAAGCCGTGACCTGGGACCTGCATATGGCGCTGGACAGCTCGCAATGTGACCTCAACAAAGGCCACAGATGTTAGCGCTATTATGTGTTTTTTAGCAATAAATTTTATAACTTGATTGTGTGGTGCTTCAACCTGGGCTACACAGGCAATCCCCTAACAGTGTGTCAAGGAGGGCACAGTGCAGTGCTAACTCAGCCCCCTGAACCCAGTACACAGCCAGCCAAAGTGAAATCCACGAGTGTCAGACTTTCCATGAAATATGTGACTCGGTGAGTAAAACACAGTAACTATCAACAATAGTATTCCAACCTACCTGCATGACTATGATCCTCTGAAGATGGATGTTTATTGTTTTTAAGCAGACATGTAAATTTTCTTTTAATTATTAAACATGGTTTGTGTTACTTCATAAAATAATTGAATAAGGTAAAACAAGACAGTTCCAGCAGCTCTGATACAATAAGTACCAAAATCTACCAAATAGCTTTTGCCCATGATATTGTTATAAAGTAATTATGTGTGTAAAATCACTAATACTAGAAAAACAAATGTTTTTTTTTTATCCTAGCATAGCTTTAACATAAGAAATCAGAAACCCGGAAAAGAAAATTTGTGACCGAAGGAGAGTGCTCACATACAAATGGACAAATGAGTATTTGTTGAGATGAATAATGTACTATGTTTAATTGGTAAAGAAATGATGTCAGCTTTCAAAGACTACAATTAGAAAAGAAATGCAAAAATGGATGGTCAAATTTAATGCACATAAGGGATATTTCAGAAAGACAAAATAGTAAAAGTCTGTCATGTCAATAAATTAAAAAACTGCAATTCAGATTTTATTATAAAACTTAGTTACATGGTACAAAATCTGGTTGCAAAAAATATAAGCCAATTACTGTCAGCAAGTTTATTAAACAAGGAAAGGAAAATTTGACAGATGTAATTTGTTCTCATAAAAAAAAAAAAACCAGGCTTTTCTAAAGCCAGTTTGTATCACCAGATTATAATTAGGTGTTAAAGAAATAGAAATATATATCAAAAATATTCTCATAATGAAGTTACTAATTACAAATGCTATGTTTTGATGATTGATGGTAGTATCTAATACCACATATAGGATTTAATTTGTCATTTTTATTAAAGATACTAATAAACTCAGTGTCGTTTAAGAAATGACTTCTTTGTTGCCATTAAAAGACGATAAATCTTTTGGCTTGTCTGAAGCAGAAAAGTAACTTTGGAGCATTTTTCTTTAACCAGTCACCATATTTTACATAGCTACTATGGTGTCCCCGCAATGATTGGGCACAGAAGACAGTGTGATTGAGGGCAGTCACTCATGTTTCACTAAACACCACCACATTATGGATCAAGAAAATTTATGTCAAAAGTTATAAAATTGAATGTCAAAAAAATCATCACAAAAGTTGTGTATTTCAAAAGGTACAAGGGGTAGAATCATCATCAATTTCTTTGATAAAACTAGGAATGGTGATTAAGAGGATATCATGTCCTCTTGTGGAGCATCATGCTAAGTCAAGGTAGAATGTTGAAAAATTTGTAATTAGTGAAATGAAATAAAACCATGTCTAGAATTGAAAGTAAATTTGTGCCACATCTTTTTAAAATAATTATAAATGTATATTCACCAAACTTTAGTTATTAGTTTCATGAGTATTTTATTCCTTAAGGTACTCTTACTCTATTTCCATATACGCCATATTTTAGGTTGTGATCATTACTGTTGCCTGCTTCACCCCTCCTGAGTGGCAAAGTGAAATTCTGGCATGATTAAATTTATAAAACAAGTAATACTCAACAGAAAAGGACAGCTAGACGCCAGTACAACTATACTGAGTGACTTCATTCCCACTCTCCAACTTTTACAACTAGATGGATCCACCAGACCCCCTCAAAAAAATCAACAAAGAAACACCAGAATTAAATTACACTATAAATCAAGTGGAAATGACTGACATATAAGAATATTCCATCCATGTAATATGCAAGAAAAAAAACATGCTTCTTTTAAGAGCTCAGAGAAATTTCTCCAAAATAAATCATATTTATTGTGCCATTAAGGAAGTCTTAACAAATACAAAGCATAAATGAAATAATACCGTGTATTTTATGTTGTCATAATAGACTGAAACAAAAAAATGATAGCATAAAAATCTCAAGAAACTATGCAAACATACAAATTGAACAATATACATTTGAATGACCAAGGGGTCACTGAAGAAACTGAGAGCATATTTAAGTATCACTTGGTGTCTCTCACATGAGATTGCCACAGATAACTGTATTGAAAAACTTTAATGTAAAAGGGAGGGTAGAAAGAGGGGTGATGGTTGGCTAGAAAGAGAGGAGACACTGAAAGAAAGAGATGGGGAGGAAGGGAAGGAAAGGGAAAGTGGTCAAAAGTGATGTAGGCACAAATTCCCCAAGTTCTATGTAATTCACGTTTCAATTTTAAAAAATTGTTCACTGATTTAGCATTTTTAGTACTCATTTAAATGAGTTAAACATGCAACTTCTAAGTGAAAACTAATCTATGTGTTCTATTTTATACCACAAATAAGTTTCAAAATGAAACTTAAAGTATGATAAACCTAAGTTATGCTAAATAATTTCATGCAGTGTCTACACACAGTCCTCCTGTACAGGGTGCAAAACATATGGACTTACTTTCCATTTTGATACAAGAATTTGAGAAGAAGTTTCAAGGTTTCACAACAATTTTTTAGTATATTTTTGACTCCATTTTCAGTTGACAAAAATACAATCTTCGCTAACTTTCGACTTTAATACATAGATTCACAATCAGACATTCATTCAGACAAATATTTGATTATGTCTTTTTACTAGACTTTAATACGACCTATCTTCCCTGAGGGGAAAAAACATTCCCTGGCTCACAATCATGCCTTATCCATGTCATTAAATGTTAGCAATAAATATAATTGTGAAAAATTAAAGATTAGTGGAGAGCAAAATTAGATCACAATTTCCTGATGACACCCTGAGGACTCACTTAGAATTGCAGCTACGTCCTTCATAACAAACTAATGTGTTAGTTTCACAAAAATAAGGTGAAAAATCCACTAGGTCTATACTTATATTGCCTTCTTTGCTTAGATATTATAATAAAACTTTTTTAAAAGGAGCTTTATTACTTGTTTATATGAACTATATTATGTATTTCCTCTGTGACCCAAGGCAGTTCTTCACCAAATGTTACCTAGGCATGTCAGAAGGAAAGCACATAGGGTATGTGGACACCCCGTTCTACTGGATACTATCAAAGTCTAGTGAAACTGAAATTATTAATATATTTGACCAGAGAGAGTGACTTGCAAAGTTTTAGATAAATTTACATGATTTTTATTTACTGTTTTGATATTGTCAAGAAATACATGTTAAAACCAACAGGCACATATAAGTACAGTCAAAGTACAACCTACTAGCACTGATATTTATAGAATGCAAACCAGAAGAGCTGACTGACTGAGCTAGGGATGAAATTGTTCATTTAGTTATAGAAAGAAGCAGTCAGTGATTATACAGGAATCCATCTCTGGATTCTTCAGAGTCAGTACCAACAGAGGAGCTATCATCTCGGGGCCAGCCCAACCCTGATAAGATCAAATGCCAACCAAAACATTATCTAAATGCACTCTTTGAAAGAAAGGTAATATTGAGCTTCCTCAGAACTGTAAACCTAACATTCCCTTAGTTGCTCAAGAATTAATTTTAAAAAAGATATATCAGTTTGCAAATGACTACATTTCAAAAAATGGTAGAATTCAAGAAAACAGAAATGGCTGCAATGGACTAAGTCTTAGATGTGAAAGTATCTAAATGAATCAAGGAGAAAACTCGCTTCAGGAAGAGCAGTGAAGACTCCTACACCTCAGTGTGAATTGAGTACAAGAACAGAATATGCAGCAAGGCCTGGAATCCAAGCACTCTGAGGGGCTGAGGCAGGAAGATTGCAAGTTTTGGCCCAGTCTGCGAAACTGAGCAACCTGGAGTGACCAGGTCCTGAATTCAGAGATTTAAAAATGGTCGAGAGAGGTAGCCCAGTGCAACATATCAGGAACCCACCCTGAGAAGCCCTCATGATTTCATCATCTCTTAGAAATCCCACCCCCAACACTGTTGCAATGGGGGTATGTTTTCCATACATATTTTTCAGAAACACACTCAAACCAGAAATAATGTCAATAATTTGTGTATTTATACCTATATATCTATAAAAATCTTTAAACCTAAAACAGCAGTGTAATATGTAAGAAAAAAAACCCTCAAAAACAAATGAAATTGGAAGATTCAGCTTAAACACAAGTACACATGCACATACATACATCTCCCCGCAGAAGGAACCTTCTCTTTAAGCTTCAACAATGCAACCAACACCCACCAGCCTTTCACCATGACACAATGGTACTGGTGGAAGAAGTAGCCCTTCTCAGGCTTCGGGTGATTGGTCTCGCAAGGTCCCATCTCAGGGTCAAAAAGCACATGAAGCGCTATCTACCATAACACTAGTCCACTACATGGAAACGTTTTAACTGCAGTTCAATAAATTAGAATGTCAGGTTTGTTCTGTTTGATTCTCTGATGAATGTCCTGGATATTAAAGAGACAGGCCTACTGAATTAAGGAGGCAAAGTTTAATGTTCAAGGCAGTGGGAGCAACTGGAATATGTAATACAGAGCCATCTATGCAAAGTCTGGCCTCAAGGTCAAGAGAGGATTCTGCACGTGCAGAGTGGGACCGCAGAAGCAGTAAGGACCTAGGAAGATCTGGTTCTGTGGTATAAAGACCTTACGAACACCTCTAAACACCTACGCATTCAGGAAAAAGCCAAATTTAGGAAAAAAGATGAAACTGGATCACAAGACCTGCTTTTAAACCTTCCTAAACCAGAATGAAATCAAGTCCTGAATAAAACTACAGATAAAGAATAGTTTGAAAATTGACTCCAATAGTAAAAGGGACTTGAGAAATGCCCTGGGCTTTCTAAGACCCTCTCCAACAGGCCATAAAATAAAGCTTATACAGGCCCAATCAGCGATTTAACTGAGGATATGCTAAAAGAAGAAAACCAACAATCCAAAGTTTTTCAAGAGCACACACTAACAAAAATGAGTAGTACATATGAAAATACTAAGCATTAGAAATTATGCTATTCATGAAAAATTAATAGGAACCAATCCTAAATTTTTCAAGATAGTATATTTAGAAAAAGAGTTTAATACAAATATTATTAATATGCTCAAAGACCTAAAAGAAATATTTTCAGGTAACTAAAACATTTTGTTTTACTAATGTGAGTCTGATATTTTGTTTCATTGAAGTAAGATCCTGGAGAGAGATGGTTATCAGAAAGACAAACCATGATTAGAGTTCAGGAATTTTTGGTCCCATCATTTTTCTCCTAGAAGGGTTGGAGACTGAGCTAATAATTGGATCATTCCCACATGACAAATTCTTCTTTAAAAATTCCTGAAATATTGGTTTTGGGCAATGTTCAGGTTCCTGAACACGGTGAGATGCTGGAATGGTGGTATTCACGGAAAGTATGTGTGGGCCCTCATCTTTTTCTGTACAGTTTGGCCTTTATTTCCTCCTGATCTGGGAACTTCTTCATATCCTTATTATAATACTTTTCTCATGTAATAAACCCACAAATACCTTCAGAGTTCTAAAAGCTACTATATCAAATAAATTGAACAAGATCTAGACTGTGAGAACCTCAACCTGCAGCCAAGTTCAGTAGAATTTGTGAACAGTCAACTACTTATGCTTCGCCTTTAAAGTGGTAAGCAGTTTGGGGGTCTACTCTTTATTTTATGGGACCTGATGAAATTGCCAGGCAAATTGTGTCAGAACTGAGCTAAATGGTAGACAACTTTATTGGTACCTTCTGGAGAAATGGCAGGCGAAGAAAAAAAGAAAGCTACTTATTCTAATGGCCACCAATATGAGAGTGTTTATTGTGTAAGAGAAGAAAATCCATCACAAAAAAATAGTACTAGACTTCTTGGCCAGCATGGGTAGGTAAGCATCTATTCTAAAAGGAAATGTTACATAATGAATCAAAACCAGATTTTTCATTAACTAGCCATTCTTGTTTTCTATGTTTATCTGGATTTTTTCATGTAAATCCTTAAGTTCCCTAATCAAGTAGAGAAACAAACATGTGAAGGAAAGAAGATTTAACAGTATATAAAAGAAAATAAATGTTAGCAATGTTGTTACACAGTCCACAGTGTTTCTTTGTCAACAAAGCCACATACCCAACAGCCACTTGGTTTCTAGTCAGGTCAGCCATAGTATTGGTATATTATTAAATCATGATATTAATGGATCCATGAAAATACATTGTGACTTACAGTAGAAATAAGCAGTAGTTCTAAAATGAATACCTTATTTTATCAAAAAGTAATGTAAAATAATATCTATCCTATTAAATTATACATATATATTAGAGTTCATAATATTATAAGTACCATTTGAAGCAGTCCCTCTCATACAAATTATGTCTAGAATATTATATTTAAAATGAAAATATTTTAAGTCAGAAAGTTTTAGTTTAGTGAACCTTTATATAAATGCTAATGACTCATTTTTTTTTTCCTCTAAGGTCACCTACTCTGTAGTGACTGAAGTTTGATACTGTCAAGTATAACCTGTTATTTCTAAAGAATAACATTTGTTATGTTTGAGAGACATACTGGAGACTGACACAGAAAACAAAGAACTTGACTGATGTTCACAAAAATAGCAACTATTCAGTAAAATGTGAAGTCTCCGAATCGTCAGTTTTGTTATAAATGTATTCTCAAAGTTTAGCATAAAATATAATGGAATAAAAATCTCATTAAAATTTAAAGAATAGTTTATTTTTATACAAGAATGGTGATGTACAAATTTAGCATTTTAATAACTTGAGTTCCCATAATATACTTTAAATACCTGTTCACAAGTTTACATGATAAATATTGCATAGGTAAGAATAATGATTCATCTGATTTATGGAAAACAACGATTGTCCTTAGTTATTTAATAAATGCTTCCTTGATGAATGCCTATAGTGTGTCAGGCTCTGTGCTAAAGCACGAAAACAATCAGTGAAAATGAAAGGAAAGACAAGGATTCCAACTCACCTGAAGTTTATATTCTGGCACGGAGTAAAGGGAATAACAAACATAAATGAGTAAACTGCCTTATATTTGAAAAGCTAATGAGTAGTACAGGGTAAAAATGAAATCCTACCTCAAGATAAAAGATATGAAAGGTCACAGGATTTCATACATGAATTTCTCATATTCTAATAATTAAACATGTAGAATTTACGTTGCATCAATATTTTGAAAAGATAAAGCTCACAGCAAAAAAGGGCCACTGTGCTGGTCTGCTGAGAGGACAATATTCATGAGTGCACATTCATCCAGGATTTGCTGCAAAACAAATATCTCACTGAATTCATTGTCAATTTACTTTGTGATTCTAATGGAATTAAACCCTGTTTATTTCTTTGTATCTTATAGTTGTAAAGTATTCACAAAAGCAATTAAATTTTAAAAGTATAAGGAAAAATGGTACCATCAAGATGGCAGGATAGGAGATATCAAACTGAACCCCCTCAAAAAAACTGGACATCCACATGCAGAAGAATGAATCTAGCCACACACCTGTCACCATGCACCAAAATCAAATTAAAGTGGATCAAAGACCTAGACGTTAAAAATGAAACACTAAACTCCCTAGAAAACAAAATATGCAAATTTCTAAAACATATAGGGGTAGGCAAAGACTTTCTTGACAAGGCAGGAAGAGCAAAAGAAATTATCACTATTATCAACAAATGGGATCTTGTCAAATTGAAAAGTTTCTGCACAGCAAAGGAAACTATCAACACTGCAAAAAAAGAACCAACAGACTAGAAAACAATATTCACCATCAACATCTCAGATAAGAAACTCATAACTAGAATATACAGGGAGCTGAAGAAAAGTAAGCCTACCAAAATCAAGGATCCTATTGAAAAGTGGGCAAATGAAATGAAGAGACAGTTCACTCAACAAGAAGCACAAAAGGCCAACAGATACATGAAAAGATGCTCAATATCTCTAGCCATAAGAGAGATGCGAATCAAAAACAACACTAAGATACCATCTCACTTCAGAGAGAATGGCCTATATCAGCAAATCAAATAGCAATCAGTGCTGGCCAGGCTATGGGGAAAATGAACTCTCCTACACTGCTGGTGGGAATGTAAATTCGTACAACCACTCTGGAAAGCAGTATGGAGATCTCTCAAAAGACTAGAAATAAATATTCCCTTCGATCCATCGACACCCCTCCTGGGAATATATCCAAAAGAGGCCAAAACAACACACAACAGAGATATATGTATACCCATGTTCATAGCAGCACAACTAACAATAGGTAAAAAATGGAACTCACCAAAATACCCATCAACAGACCGGTGAATACACAAAGTGTGATATTTATACACAATGAAATACTATGCATCACTGAAATGTAACAGGACAGTTTTATTCTGTTAGGAAAAAAAAAAGGCATGCCTTTTGCCGAGATGGACAAAATGAAATAGCATTTTGAGCAAAATGAAATTTTGATCTCAGGGACACAACCAAGTTCACCACTTCACTGTCACTTAACAACAAATAAATGAGTTTGACTTGTGAACACATTGAAAATCTAAGCCCTTTTCCCAAAATTGTGAATTTTAATTTAATTACCTCATGTTTATTTCAAGAATTCTTTGAAAAATATGAGACTCTTGGCTGACTGGCAAAGACACTCATTGGCTTGCCCACAGGGTACAAAATGTTTAGGACCCATCTTATCCTCCACAACTTGTGTCCAGTTTAATGAGGAATTCCAGATGTACAAAATTAGTTCTCTAGAACTAATTGCATGCAGCGGAGAACCAAAGGTAGAAGAGATGTTGGTTCATTGGGAGAACACAAGACAATTGTGACACCCTCTTTCTCCACCTTCCTAAGCAGGTGGCTGCTAAAAAAATGGCCCAAATTTTGTTCAAGTCCAGATTCACGGCGGCTTTGGGAGCCTATGAGCGTCACTAGCGCCCCTCTCGTTGTTCTCAGGCAATGCCGCACCTCTGTAGAATAGCTTTGCTCTACTTCATCTTGTTTCTTCTTGACTCAAAGACTGAGATCAAGAATAGTATGTACCTCAAGAGGTCTTGCAGCCAACATGATGTTTACAAACAGCAGACTTGAAGGTCTCATTGAGTAAAAACTGTTGGTCATAAAACACTGTCTCAGAGAATCCTTTAATCATAAAATGGACTAAAATTCCAAAGTCTTGCTTAAAAGCCGAATGATGCTTATTTCTCTTCTACAGAGTAAACAAAATGCAAATTGGGTTGTTTTATATGCATAAAACATATCAACTAGCCTTAAAATGAGTATTATTTGTTTTATAAAAGTATATGAGATTAAAATTATCTTGGCATCACAGCATGGCCTGCTTAAGTCACTCTAAACATATCACCATTAATATGCTAAAGCTATGCATTCCAAATGTGTGTCCATAATTCTTTCTGCCTTAAAAGGTTTTTCATAAAGATAAACCCCACAAGGTGCAAGGTGTGACAATATAAGGATTGTTTACATAATTTCTTTAAATTACAGCATATGACATACTGGCACTAACCCTCTCAAATTACTCCTGTCACTTCAAATATACTTATTCTAAAATTTTTGCAACTTTTTGAAGCAATTATAAAAGTCTTCTTACTTGAGTATTTTTAATTCTTGCATTATGATCATTTTGACTTTGAGGAAGAGCTCTGAGTTGTATCGCGTCAGATTTGTGAATATATGTTTTTATTTGACAGAAACTTCTATAAACATTCTGACTGGATCCAGGACATTGAGGCAGCCACTTTTCAACATTAACAGCTGTTTTGATCATATTGTGCATGTGGACTAGTAATCATAATTAAACATAAAACAACACCAATTTATAGCATGAAAAATTAAATTAAACATTCACTGACTGTGTAAGTCCATTCCTGGGCACTAGAACGGATTGCGTAAGTATTTTAAGGGCTACTATCCCCTGAAGAAAAAGAGAGCCAGTCTTCCTTCTCCACCCCACATCAGGATGAGATTTTTGTGACAATCTAGTGTTCCTAGATTTAAAAGACAATGAGAAAGTGACAGTGACAGAAAACACATTTTCGCCTGAAATACTATGGGGAGAAGATTGGTTTTCTACTCATATTTTCATGTGATCAAGTTTTAGCCCAGTCTTTTCATTGTGCAATAGTTAGCATGGTTTCAGTTAACACAACCTACCAAGAAAACAAGTGACTTTACAAGTTAAACAGACCTTTGTGGGGAGAAAGTAGAGGGAGACAATGTGAAGCAATGCGGATGGGTAATCTCAGAAATCAGCACCAAGGTTCAAACTTTAAAGGCTCTTACAACCACAGAGAGAAAAAGAAGCCATTTATTTGTAAATAACTGGTTCAAAGATACAATTTTAAAAATAAAACAGAGAAGTACAGCCTCAGGAGAAGCACAGGAGCAGCACAAAGAGGAGCTTTTTCAGGATCAGTGTCAAAATGATCTGAGTTAGCATTTCAGTTCCATATGGTGTCTGTAAACATTTCTGGATCTAGAAATATCAAGGTAACAAGGTCGGAAAGGAAATACCTCAAGAACTATGGGAACACAAGAAGCACTCTAGGTTAAGTCAAAAAGTGTGTACAATAAACTAGAAAAAAAATTACCCACTGAACCCATTATCAATCATAACCCAGGATAAAAGACTTAATGCTGTGTTTTCTAACACATGAACCCAACACATGGCAGTGGTCACAAAAGTTAACACTATACTGGGCTTGCTCAAAAATTTGATTAGAAACAAAACAAAATATCATTCTACTGTGCTTTTAAAATCATGACAGATCTTCAGTTTGAACCACGTATACTCAATCTGCTAAAGATAACTATGAAAAGCTCAAGCAGATTAATAGAAAGCTAACTAGAAAAGTGAAAAAAGAATAAACATTTTTTTTGCCGTGTGGAAATAGGATAAATTCAGGAGTCCCCACATCTTGGGGTATCCAATCATGAAGGAGAGGTGTAAAAGGAAATAGAGAAAGAATTTCTATTTACAGAGCAGCTGGCCTATGCCTTATGCAGTTCATAGAGAACTATATAATAATAAGTAGCAACTGGCTTGAAAAACACTTTCTCAAATTTAATGTTGAAAAAAATCAAAAGACACTAGTTTTAGATGTTTATATTTTTGTTGGTGTTACCATACAATATTAAGGGGCCAGTGTGTTTTGGCTCCTTAATATCCAGAGATGAACAGCAAGGACACTAACCAAGCCTTCCCACAATAATCCTTTGGTGTCTGTGCCAGAGACAGAACCCAGACCTGGATGGAAATGATTCAGTTAGTTAATCCAAATCTTGGAAACACATAAAGGAACACTTAAAAGTTGCTCCTTTTATTTAGTCAATTGTCCATAAATGTGTAAAAAGTTACCAGTAAAAATTTGAGATTATTTGGGATGCAAACCCTTTCTTTTTCTCCCTATATGTCATGTATGTAAAAATACAGCATGAAAACTCTCCCATTAGAGTCACATTTCCCCTGTCAACCCAGTGGCATGGAAACAAATCCTGCCTGCCCCAGACAGCCCAGAATTCGCATCCCACTGTTTCATGGGGATTTAATTATGCAATTATTCATTAGAATCTCATCTGGTGTACAGAATTAGAAAGAAGAAATCATAGTGAAATCAGCACTGAGAATTAAGTCACTTCAGGGGCAGGCTTTACAAAGCTGGAGCGATGTTTTTCCTCCTTGCTGGCCCACTAGCCAAGGCTTCTGGATGTGGGTCAGAAATCACTCGCCAGAGCGAACAAAGAATTTTGGAGATGTGTTGATGGAACATTGGAAGGCATTTGGTTTACCTCTGCCTGCTGGCACCCTTCTGTGTCTGCTTATGGTTTTTATGACAGGGAAGGTTATTTTAACTTCAGAAGACTGTTGTAAAGTGCTATGGAAGTGAAAATGCCTGAAGTCATTCTCTGATTATTCTACAAAGGAGACAATGGAAATCATCTTGATTGTGTCCTGGCTAAGATGCAAATTTTAGGCGACTCTCCTAAGTGGAGCTTGAAACACAAGAATCTGACCCGGCAGCTATGACCAATAACAAATATATTTAGGTACAGACATTGGTTACAGGCAAGTATCAGAAAAAGAACTGTGGAGGTAGAAGCCAAATGAGCTAGCCTGAGTTTGACAGTGGGACTCAAGAGTAGCTCCTTGAGTTTAGTTCAAAACTTCCTCAAACAATAAAGGAACACAAAATGAATAAACTTATAAGAGTGAAGAGAATTGTATATTTACTTGAAGGAACTGGTGACTAACAATTTTCTGGAAGTCTGAAAGTACATGGAAGTCTGTTGAGGAAAAAAGTAAGAGCAGGAGGAAACCGAAATGGAGGTGAAAGCCAAGCTCCCCAGAAGAACCCCAGCATGGTCTCAGGACAGGACACAGGAAACACAGGAGGAAAGGGGTGAGTGGACAAAACAAGGCTTACTTAAGGCTCTTCGGTTCACCAACTGTACCAGCAAACAAATTTACTTAGCTTACCTCACTTCTTACCTCTCCGTTCTCATCATAAAACAGATTGACTCTCCTGGAAACTGTAAAAAGCTGCCTAGAGAGAGCTCTAGTTCTTGCCAGGGTGTGAGATCTTAGGAGTGGTAGGCAGCTCTCCTTCTCTCAACCAAAGCAAAACTTGTCAGTCAACAAAGATTTGTCAGAGGAAGAATTCTCCCCAGACCTCTCACGCAGGGGAGAGCCATGTGCACGTACCCGTGAGGACATGTGCACTACCCAGCACCAGAAATCCACACCAACTACTTCGCATAGGTGAACCAGTTTATTATTCTGAAATATGAAGAACCAGGATTATAACAACTCACAGAAGCAAAGATAAAAGTGAGATAAATAAATAGAACTGATTTGATAAATACTTAATACAAGAAAGAAACAGGAAAATTGCTAACAAGCCTCTAAGAGAGATCTTACAGCATTTTGCATGCAGGAACCAAGGTCTGTTTATCAGGGCTAAAATTCAGTCAAAATTAGAATTGTCACCAGTGGACTCGAAGAAACATGACTTCAAATAAGAACTGGGATGTGTCTAGTCAATAAATAGAAATAATTAAGTGTTGTAAGAAGTTTGGAAGGACAATTAATAATTGGAAGAGATTCAGTCAAACAAACTTAAAACTAAAACAAGAATAGAGGACATGAAGATCACTTACCAAAAACTAAGATTAATATAAATTACTATCATGATATTCACATATATACAGGGTCTTGCTTTGCAATCCAGGCTGGTTCTGAACTCACCTGAAGCTGACCTCAACTTACACCAAAATCCTGGTATTTTTTACAAGAATAATATAGGAACAAAATCAATTAATTTGTCAGAGATGTTTAAAATGAAGAAATGTGACCCTAGCACAATTTAAAACTCTGTGTACATGTGCACACACACGATAATGCTCACTTGTGCTGTTTTACACCTAGGAGTAATCTACAGACAAGGCATAGAAGGCTATGTTTATAAGAAAAGCATAAAACTATCTTATATTTATTTAATATTCTATTCATATTCTATGAATTTTCAATTGCTGTATACTCGATTAACCAAAAATCTTCCAGTTCCTAAAGGCTACTCTCAGATCTCGCAGTGAACCTCTCACAGTCTAAACTCATGTTTTCCTTTCAAACCAGCAGAGCATCACCCTTCCATCTTATGCTGTGGATGACAGTCCCGTAAGTGACTACTCCTTTTACATGTACACAGTCCCATGTAGGGGTTCACATCCAAGGGCAAGTGATTATGTGTGGTATGTATTCTAGGGCATGGGAACCTCAGGGAACCGCTTAGAGTCCTGCCTACCACAGGACTTAGAAGAGAAATGTTAACCAAACTGTGAAGGCTTTTATCCCTGGAGATGCCAGGCTCTCCCCTGTGATCCTCGAGCTGATCTGAAATAGCGAACTCTTTCCCACTGTGATAGTCTTGTCCAAATCCCAGAGTCCCAGTTTAATTATGAGAAAGATCACAGGACCGACTCCAAAGCACTGGCCAGGCCTGGAGTCTATGAGGCTCCCTGAAAACAATGAAATGTTGAAAACTGTCCTATCTCAGGTGATTTCGTAGGTTTGCATTTCAAATAGAACAAGAAGAAAACAGCAGGAAAAGTAGCAAAATGCAAATCTGCAGTTTAGCTAGTAGAAATGTATTAATTTTAGTTTTATTTTTGAGAACTATACCAATATTATCTGAGACGTTAACCACAGGGAAACTGTTTTCTCTTTGCACTGGTTCTGTATGTCTGAAACTATTTCAAAAAAGAGGGTGGGGAGGAATAGAAGAGTAAAAATTATTAAAAGACGGTAGGCCCATGCAGCAAATCCCCAAAGTAAATGCTATTATTACGTGTCACAATCATAAACAATAATTATTTAATAATATACAATAATATTAATTATCATTTTGGAGAAACATAAGAAGAGAAAGGCTAAGGAACAATGTAAGTACCCATAGCAAACTATCATCATTGCTGCATTTTGTTTTTTCCAGTATTTGGCAGTGAACACAGAGCCTTTGCACTGAGTTACATACTTAGTACTTTTTGAATTTCAAAATTTTGAGACAGGTCTCACTAGGTAATTAAGTTTCCCAAGTTGGTTGTGAGCTTGCAGTCAGTTCTCCTGCCTCAAAAAAGTGTTCAGATTACAGGTACATGCCAGCATACTCATAAGATCATTGGTTATTTTAAGGCCTAGCTAGGTATAGAGAAACATTTTTACAGAAGTGAATTGCAAGTCGTAAAATTAAACTGCATAAAGTAATTGCTTTTTAGATATTGCTGATAGGAATATAAAGTAATACTGCCTTGGAAGCCTTCCTGGTAACCTCTACTAAAACAATGTGAATGTATGACCTACAGGACTGAGTAATTCCCTCTGACACAGCAAAAAAACAAAAACAAAAACAAAAAAGGTATGCCTGTGTCACTAACAGTACATCATGAAGATTACCCAATAACAGGTCGGTTCATCACAATGCAAAGGTCACACCGCTGTACAAATGCCCATTATATGAGAGTGAGGAAAATTATCAAATTGAAAAATGGTCTAAACAAAACTAAGATATTAAAAATGAAAACAAAATTTATCTTTGAGAAGTAAAACTGGGGAAAAAAATGAGAAAACACAAGGGCTTCTGAGGAAGTGGTAATACCTTAATGTCTGGTTACCAGAGTTTGGTCACTGTGGATTCACTGAAATAGTCGCATATGATTTGTATACATTTCTAGACATTTTATAATAAGGATTCTATTTTGTTCTGTTTTAAGCTGGTGTCTTGTCATAGGGACAAAAATTAGTGGGGAAGGAATATTTTTGCTATTTTAGGCACATTTTACTATTGTATATAAAACATACACATGTATCTATTTGTTTGATTTTTAAATTGACATTAATTTACCTTGTGTACGTGTATCTCTAGCATAAAACTTGATGTTTACCAGGCAGCGAGCCTTGCAAATACCTACAGAATGGATGTGCATGAGTAAGTGGGATCACAAAGTGAGCACGCAGGGAAAAAAAAGAGATGTGAGAAAGACAGGAAAAGGTTTCAACAGAGTCCAAAGCTATGAAAGCAATTAAGTTGGTAAATAAAAACTCATGTGTATTTATTTATAAGAGATAACAGAAATGATGCTAAAGTATAAAATTAATAGAATGGAGCTAAGGACATAAATACTGCGAGGCCCTGTGTTTGATTTTCAATACTGCATTTAAAAAAGGTTAAAAGAATGTTTAAGTCTAATATATTGATTTAATGAACCAAACAGGCTTAAATCTTATTGTGAGATATGGTTGGTATAAAAATCCCTATAATTTGTTAAGTTATTCAAGAAAAAAATGGATAAATTACTTGACACATATGATACCCCATAATTGAGCCAAGAAGATACCGAAACCCTGAACAGACCAGTAATCAGGGATAAAACTGAAGCAGTAATAAAGAATCTCCCAACAAAGAAAAGCCCAGGACCTGATGGATTCACTGCAGAATTTTTCAGAAAGGGTTAGTGCCAATGCTCCTCAAACTCTTCCGTGAAATTGAAAGAGAACATTGTGCATCTCCGTCTTGGAAGCAAGTATCATCTTGATTCCCAAAGCAGACAAAGACCCAACAAAGAAAGAAAACCATAGGCCAGTTTCCTCAATGAATATTGATGCAAAAGTTCTCAATTAAATGCTTACAAACAGAATACAACCAATTATTTAAAAGATCATACACCATAACCAAACTGGCTTCATCGCAGGGATATAAGGCTGGTTCAACATATGCAAATCAATTAATGTAATACATCACATCAACAAAAGCAAGAACAAAAACCACATGATCATCTCAATTGATGCAGAAAAAGCCTTTGACAAAATACAACACCCTTTTCTGATCAAAATTCTGATGAAAAGAGGCATAGAAGAGCCCTTTCTCAAGTTGATAAAAGCAATTTATGACAATCCTACAGCCAACATCATCCTAAATGGGGATGATGCATTTCTCCTCAAATCAGGAACAAGACATGGGTGTCCACTCTCTCCCCTTCATTTAACATAGTGTTCAAATCCTTAGCTGCAGCAATCAAGCAAGAGACTGGAATAAAGGGAACATGCACAGGAAAGGAAGAAGTCAAACAATCCTTATTTTCAGACATGATACTTTACATAGAGGACCCCAAAAACTCTATCAGAAGACACTTAGATCTAATGAACACATTCATCCAAGTTGCTGTATATAAAATCAATACACAAAGATCAGTAGCATTCCGCTACAGCAACAGTGAAAACAAAGAGAAGATTGTTAAAAATTCTGTTCACAGTCACCTTCAAGAAAATTAAATATCTAGGAATAAACCTACCAAAGCAAATAAAGGACCTTTATGCTGAGGCCTATAGTATTCTGAAAAAAAAAAATCCAAGAGAAATTTAGAAAATGGCAAGATGTCCCCTGTTCCTGGATAGGCAGAAAAAAAAATTGTCAAAATGGCCACACCACTTAAGCTGATATGATTCAATGCAATCCCAATCAAGATAGCAGCAGCATATTTTTACAGAACTAGAAAAAATGACCCAAATATTTATGTGGAACCACAAGAGGTTAATAATAGTTAAAACAATCCTAAGCAGCAAAACAAAAGCAGGAGGCATCACAATAACAGATATCAAATTTTACTATACAGCAATAGTGATAAAAATGACATGGTATTGGTACAAAAACAAACAGGTTGGTCAATGGAATAGAATTGAGGATGCCCAAACATTCCAAGTACTGTCAGCCATCTGATTTTCGACAAAGGGACCAAAAATATACACTGGAGTAATATCCCCTTCGATCCAGCAACATCCCTCTTGGGCATATATCCAAAAGAGACCAAAACAACACATAACAGAGATATATGTATACCCATGTTCATGGCAGCACAACTAACAATAGCTAAAATATGGAAGTCACCCAAATATCCATCAACAGACCAGTGGATACACAAACTGTGGCATTTGTACACAATGGAATACTATGTATCAATAAAGTCCAACAGCGTGGAGGCTTTTGCAGGCAAATGGAAGAAACTAGAGAACATCATGCTTAGTGAAGTAAGTCAGAAGCAGAAGGTGAAACATCGAATGGTCTCTCTGATATGAGAGACCCAGATCACAACTCTTATGGAACTTAAAACAAAAGACAAAGTGAAAGAGGGGAATCGGGTGGGGGAAGAGGGAAGGAGGGGTGGGTAGGGAGAGGGACAAAAGGAGAGTGGAAAAGACCTTGTCACCTTGACAAGTTGTGTATGTGCACAAAATGCTCAACTCCATTGTAAACCTTGAATTTTGCACATATACATATCAATAAAATGTGGGAAAAATGGAAACAATAAACTTGTTGGAAGAAAAAGTAGGCAGTACTCTTGAAAAACATAAGTAAAGGCAAGGACTTTCTCAAGAAAACACCCAAAGCACAAGAGATAACACCAAGAAGTGACAAATAGGACCATATGAAATTAAAAAGCTTCTGCACAGCAAAGAAAATAATCAACAGAGTGAAGAGAGCACCCATGGAATGGGAAAAGATTTTCGCCAGCTATTCCTCAGACACAGGACTATTATCGAGAATATACAAAGAAATGAAAAAAAGTAGACGCTCCAAAATAAAGGACCTAATCAAACAATGGGAATCTAAACAGTTCTCAGAAGAACACTGAATTGCTAATAAATACATGAAAAAAAATTAACATTTTTAGTTATCAGAGAAATGCAAATTAAAACAACACTGAAGTTCCATCTAACACCAATAAAAATGGCTGCTATTAAGAACTCAAAAAATAACAAATGCTGGTGAAGCTTTGAGGAAAAAGGATCCCTCCTACATTAGTGGGGGGACTGCAACTTGGTACAACCACTAAGGAAAGCAGTGTGGAGATGCCTCAGAAAACTGAATATTGACATCCCATTTGACCCAGCTATACCTCATCTGGGCATCTTCCAAAAGAGTTAAAGTCATCTTACTATAGTGATCAATGCATGGCCATGTTTATAGCAATACACTTTATAATAGCCAAATCTTTGAAGAAGCCAATATGCCCAAGTAGAGATGACTAATTAAAGAAAATGTGGTATATATACACAATGGAGTATTTCTCTGCCATTAAGAATAACGAATTTGGGTCATTTGTGGGTAAATGGATGCACCTTGAGAACAGTATGCTCAGCAAAATGAATCAGACCCAGGAAGTTAAATATCATATGGTCTCTCTAATCCGAGAAGACAAAGCCATAAAAAACCGTAAAAGATACAGAAGAAGTAAGAAGATGGACACTGCAAAAAGGGAAACTGGGAAGTAGGTGAGAGAGTGTGAAGAGGAAAGGGAGGAGCTATGTAAAAAAAATAAATTTAAACATTTAAAAAGGAACAAAAGCATGTTTAGTATATACACACACACACACATCTATCTATCTAGCTATCTATATATGTATGTATATATAATGTATAAATGTGTTCAGCCAATGGCCAATGCCTTAACTTCCTCTGTATTCACATCAGTGAAGTGGAGGAATTATTAAATTCTAGTCACATAAAGTTGTTGAGGATACACACTGTGAATTCAGAAGTATTAGAAATGCATTTTACTCTGTACAAAGGATGCTGCTATGAAAAAGTAAGATGAATATTCATGACCTAGTTTTGCTCCTTAATTGTGTATCGCAAGTTGCCTGACCATTCAGGTTCCACATCTGTAAAAGAAGGGGCTATATTAGGTCATAGGTCACCTCTCAATCAACTAGGTAATTCTATGGCTGAACAATTCAAAGCCAGACAAATGTATGATTTAAGTTGTGACTCTGGGTGAAATGACTATCCTCTCTCATAGAACCCAGGAGGGGTAGGATTGAATCCAGTGTACTTTTCACTTGTCTATTTTAGGTAGCACTTAGATATCTGAGGCTTGCTCAATAAAACAAATACTTATACTGATACTCACGAGCCAATTACCTGTCAGGATATATGTTAAACTCTGAATTAAAATATATTGATTTTAACTTATATTTGAAATGGACTACTTATGCCATTTTCCCATCAATAAATTTATTTAAATAAAAGTAAAGCTAGTTGAGAAATAAAAATTACAAGATGATTTTAAGTACATTAATATTTAATACATTTAGAAATAAAATCTTTTTTCTTTCACTAAGTAGCATAGCTGTTTTTTTGAGACTTCATCCCAGTGCATTTTTCTCAACACAATGCCCGTCTCCAAAGTATTGTGTCACCATGACACAATAAACACAGTTTAAAAAGTCTGTGAAAAAGTAATAGATCTGTGGGGAGCGGGGGGAGGTGAAAATGAGTGAGAAAGTGGGAGAGGGAGAAAGGAAGTGGAAGGTGTGACAATACCTACGGCTACCAGTTCTTCAAGTTGAACATAACTATTGTGTATCACAAATACATGCCGATAAAAAGGATGATTTTTGGAGGAAAACAAGAGTCACATCCATGTTAACAGCAATTTATAAGAAATACGAGAAAAATATATAAATAACCTACTCAGAGAAGTATGTGTTTATGCATTTAATGTGCTTTGTATCACAAGTCTGAGCCCCACTTGGGCAATTTTAATGGCCTAGTGAAAACTTGTATCAGAATCAAAATTTATAAAAAGGGCTTAGAAATGTAGATCAGCACAAAGGCTCTGGGCTGGATCTCCAGTGCCATGGCAGGGTAGAGGGAGAAAGATACAGTTCAGACTGAAATGGATTCTTCATGGCTTTCAAATCAAGATACTAAGACAGGAATATTAAAAACCAGCATTAGGTTCACAGGGAACATAAGTAGATCAGGGAGCTTAATTTCGGAGGAAACTACCTAGCTCTCCAACAAATGTTTCTTGTCAGTTTTTGACTCATATTTTGGATAGAAGAAAATCTTCTAGTCTCAAAATGTAAAATTCTCAGAGAAAAGTGATGCTGCTGATTGTAGTTACTTTACTTCTTTCAGCATTCAAGACCCACAGGCTTAAGAATAAAGAGCCAGCAGAGAGCTCGCACAGGCCCTGCGGTCAGAGGACAAATGGACACTTTCCTTAATAGAACACAATCAGGAAGTAGAGGCAAAGGCGGACATTTTGATTATTTTATCCAAAGTTAGATCATAAACAGGGTTAGAATATCACCATTTAAGTATATTGAAAGTCTACTGCAAACTTGCCCTGCAGGTGTACAGGCATTTGCGATCATATTTAGGATCCCTAAACTCTATGAGAATTTTTAATTTCATGTTTTCTTCCTGAAGATGAATGGAAGGAAATTTTGTTTTGCTCATTGAAAAGCCAACAAGTATCTTTTGAGTGATGCATGCCACTGGAAGCTATATTTAGACAAGTAGACGTTTACCACTTATCCAAAAGGGGAGGTTGAAAATCTGTTGACACTCAGAAAGATTTTCCCCCAGAGCAATGATGGCTAGAGCTTGAGAAACGAATGACAAGCAGAACACCTGCAAAGAAAATGACTGTTGGAGATGACCCAGTCATTTCCATTCAAGCTGTTTATTACACTCAGACAAAAAGCCCAGAAGAGTTCCCAAAGTGCCACAAATAGAGCTTCAAGAAATACTTGGCACATAATTGTTCTGGACACTTAGAAACAATTACAGAAATGTGATGTGTTTTTGAGTGTCAGGAAACAGGGAAATGTTTCTTTGGAGATTAGTTTCAAAACAGGTATGTAACATCCTGAATCTTACAGGAATACAATCTTTAAAACCAAAAGAGGCTCATTTTCTATGTTTTCTAATGGGCTGTCATCATCAGAATCACTTGGGGATAGTTTAATAAAAACACAGAGGCTTGGTGAAGCCCTAGACCTAATGAATTTCATGATCAGGGCCTTGAAAAAAATCTGCTTTTTAAAATTAAACTCTTTTTAAAAACAAAGAACTACCACCAGGTTTAATAGGAAAATATCCATCGTGGCACTTATTAGCCCTTAAAGGTACCATTTTTCCTCCCCACCACCCTGACTTTTACAGGTAGTATATATTGAAAAGAGTGACAATGTTAGGTACAGAGGAAACTCTCATGGAAACAGCTTACACAAGACTGGGAGCAGGGAGTCTTGAGTTGTTTCTTGACCTGCCAGAGTACAGAACAATATAGGCAGGATGCTTAAAGGAGACATCAAGAACACAAAAAGGGTGTGATATCTATGGATGCTGCCTTTCTGCAGACACGCAGAGATGATGACAAGAACACTCAGAGGGCCCTGTCACTTCTGCAGGACTTTTCCAGGAGTGTTCTGAGACACGGAAAAGATAATATGTGGGAAAGACAGTCCTAAACTCAGTAAAATAGCAACGGCAGAAAAAAAAAAAATGTACTATGTTTGGGAGGCGAAAGATTGTGAATTAGCTAAGGAAATGAGGAGGAAAAAAAGAATCCCAGTCACCACCTCCAAGCATTGTTTGAATTCTTCCTATTCTGTTCAGAATTCCCCTCAAATCCCCAAACCCTGGCATCTCAAGTAGAGACATGGCAAAACTCTGAGAGAGGTATGAAGTCAAAAATCTATAAAGGAGACAAATGAGGTCATTATATAATGGTGAAAGGATCAATTCAGTAAGGATCATAAATTATGATAAATTATACACTGACAAAATGGGGAATTTAAGAAGGAAAATTCTTAGACACATTCAACCTACTAAGATTCAATCAAGAAGAAACAAAACTCGTAGTGGTTTTACCAGTTTATATTCCTACCAGCATGATAAAAGGGTTCCTTTTTCCCCACAGCCTCACCAGCATTAATTGTTGTGTGAGTTCTTGATATATGCCATTTTTTTTTGGCGGGAGGGGAGTTGGTAGATGATACTTTAGTGATGTTTTCATTTACATTTCTCTAATGGCTAAGGAAGTTGAATATCTTTCCATGTTTTCACTGACCATTTGAACTTCTTTGTCTGAGCACTGTCTGTTCATTTCCATTCCCCATTTTGTAATTGGTTCTGGGAGGATCAAAAAATGGGGAGGGGAAGTGATCATTAATTTTGACATGATATAAATGTGCACAAAATACTCAAGACCAATGTAGACATAATGCATTGCATGCATATATACACACACACACACACAATGAGAAAATAAAAGAAAATGCAAAATTAAAACTGACTATTGGTGAATAGCAATATTGAAACAGTAACTAAATTTCTCATTAAAGTAAAATCCAAGATGTGATGGTTTCATTGTTGGATTCAACAAACGATAGGCAAGGCCTTGCTCTGTAGCCCAGGCTGGTCCTGAACTCACCATGGAGACTGGGCTGGCCTTGGACTCACAGCAGTCCTCCTGTGTCAGCCTCCAGAGTGCTGGGATTACAGAGGTTTGCCAGAAGACCCAGCCTATGCGGTGCTGGGGAACTGAACCCAGGGCTGTATGCTTACTGGTAAAGCACTTTAACTGCTGTGCCATTTCTCCAGCCCCAGCAAAAGGTTTAAGTAAGAACTAATTTTAATTCTTCACAAACTACTGCATGAAAATGAAAAGAAGGAAACTCGGTGAAACATACGAGGTCAGCGTTACCCCAATTCCAGACAAAAAGTAACAATAATAAAAATCTGCAGAAAAATACCCTGGATGGATATAGATGCAAAACAATATTGAAAAATCAGCAAACTAAATCCAATAGCACATCAGACTATACAAGAGGCAAGTCAAAGTACATAGTATATTTTTAAATGCATTACAATGAAAGACACATTTCCATGAATCCATCTAAAAATATTACCTCTTGCTTTGAAATTACTTACTGCATCATTCTTACCCTTTAAGGAGCAGTTTGGAAGTCTTCTTCCGTAAGTGTCCTTAGGAGGTGTGATGAAAATACAGCGAACGCCGCCTACAGCTCCATCCAAGGGAAACACAGACTCGTAAAAAACATGGCATCAGCCACCTTACGTATTGGTTTGGGCACAGCACAACTTCTGGCTCCCGCTCATGGTTAAAAAGACCATGAAAGGTAAATATTTCGAATATTTTCAGAACATCGAGGCAGCAACAAGAGGGCAACTAAAGCTACTTATGACAAAATACTTCCTGAACCGACTCAGATAGTCAGAAGAATATTGAGACAAGTGTGTTCAAAGAGCGGGAGTATTTTGAGGGGGATGAATGGCAATGCGTGTTTTTAAGAACAAAAACTTAAAGAATAAAACTTAAATAATAACCATATTTTTATCACACTCCAGACACATGATCAAGTTAAATTTATTTCAGAGGTGCAAACGTGGCTCAACATATGCAAGTCAATAAATGTAATACATCTTATGTACAAGACAGGTGGCAAAAATCATGCAAATATCCCTAAAACAGATACAGAAAAAATTTGATAAAATTTAAAAATCTCTTTATGATTAAAAACTCCAACAACTTAGCAATACAATAAAAGAAACACACAAGTCCACAGCCTACCTCATAACTGAATAAAAGAGCTGAAACATTTCCTCCGAGATGAACAATAAAACAAAGATCCCCACTTTTCTCACTGTTATTGGACACATGGTTGGAAGTCAGAGCAGATAGTCAAGCGAAAGAAATAAAGGACATCCAAGCTGCAGGGAAAGGAAAAAATCAAATTTTCCCTCTTTGCAATAGGCTTGATTTACTACATGGAAAAACCTAAAGACTTTACAAGAAAAAAAAAAAAAACTTTTAGAACTCATAAATAAATCCACAAATTTTCAAAATACAAAAATCAACATACAGCTAGGCCTGGTGACTCATGCCTATAATCTTAGCTATTTGGGAAGCTGAGGCAAAAGGATCATCAGTGGAAGACTAGTGATGGAGACCCTTAAAATAACATTTTTCAAAAGGCTTTGGAGGTAGTATCCCAGTAGTAAAGCACAAGGACGTGGCCAGGATTGGGGGTGGGGGGGTCTAGAGGAGGAGGTAATTCAATATGGTGAATGCATTTTTATACACAAATAATGAGATTATTTTTTAAAAATCAAGATAGCAATCTCATTCACAAAGATTGAAAAAAGTAAAGTATTTAGAAATAAATATATTCAAGAATGTGAAAGATCTCTACAAAAATTTTAAAAACGATAAAAAACTGAAAAGAACAGAAAAAATGAATTCAAAGATTAATTTCTGGATCTAAAGATTATTAAAATGTCTATATTAACCAAAGTTACAATATTTATAGAGTCAATGTAATCCACTCCAAAATAATAATGATATCCTTCAGAGATAAAAAGGAACAATCATGAAATTCATGTGGAGGCCCAAAAGACTGAGCAGTCAGAGCAATTCTGAACAAAAGCAAATGAAGCTGGAACCACCACAACTACTTTAAAAAATTACTACTAAATTTAAAAGAAAGCTATGGAAATCAAAATCACATAGGATGGGCACAAACCCAGCAAATAAACCAATGTAGTAGAGACCACAGAAACTAATCCACAGATACAGAGCAAAGCGAGTTTTTCCCAAAGATGCTAAGAACAAGCAAGGATGAAAATGAGAATATATATATATATATATATATATATATATATATATATATATATCCCTATATATAGGGATATATATATGAATGTATACATGCTGAATAACAAGACTAGAATTTTAATTTTTAAAAATCATTATACATAAAAATAAACTAAAAGTATCTAAATGTAAGACCTACAACTATCAAGACACCCCCCCCCAAATACTGGTAACAAAAGGAAAAATTGACAAAAATGATGTCTTATCAAACTTAGAAGCAACTATATAGCAATGGAATAATCAACAGAGTAAAAAGATAACAAGATGGAGCAAAGGAGTATCCATCTAACCATCTGACAAACATTAGTACCCAGAAATATAAGGAATTCAAACAAAAACCTTAAATAATCCAATTAAAATGGACAAATTATCTAAATAGACATTTTGCAAAAGTAGATATAGAAGTAGCTCATTGGTATGTATAAAGATCACTCATTACCAGAAAAATGAAATCCAAATCCAGAATGATGTATCATCTCACTGCAGTAAAACTAGCAATTATCAAACACACCAAAATGTTGCTAAAGATGCAGAAAAAAAGGAGCACTCCTACTGCTGATACGAGTGTCCATCAGTAAATCCACCATGGAAAAATAGCATGGACAGTGCTCAAAACACTATTATAGAAAAACAGGACTAGGATAAGACAGCGGGCTGACTACTAGGCAAATATCTAAAGGAAATGCAACCACTGTATCAAGCCTGTACCTCCATGGTTATTGCCACTCCGTTCACACTAGCCAAGACAGAGCATCAAACAAGGTGTCCATCAACAGGGGAACAGACCCAATGGTCTAGACCGTGTGCCAAGGACCTGTCCAACTACCGAGAATAAAGCAATGCCTGGTATGTAGTCATTTGTATTCTTCTTTACATAAGTGCTTGGCAATTTTTTATTTTCTCATATTTCAATAAGAAAGATCTGCCATTTTAAAAATTTAATCCATAAGGTCTTTATGTAAAAATATGGTTGATTCAAATTAAAGGTTATGGGACCATGCCCAAGTGCATATATTACAGGTTTTTGTCTGCTGAAAAATTTTACATCAGGGCCATTTATTTATTTATTTATTTATTTATTTATTTTAGAATTTTCTTTCAGCTGTGTTATTGAAAGTGCCCAGGGGTGTATATCCATATATTTTCCTGGAGAGTGCATTAGTTTAAATTAGGTCTCGTGTGGGTGCAGGAGTATTTATCTTGAGAAATGTAATGATCTAACTTACAGTATCAGAGCTCTGCAAAGAATTGTCAGATTTGCCATTCATCAAATATTATCGATAATTTAACGGGTTAATATAATTGGAATAAGAAATACAATTCTGAGCATAGGTATTTTGAATATTTTTTCATGCGTCCTTTAAATATCTGACATTTTATTACATCATGTATTCTAAATAAGCTTAGAAGGCGATAATCTCTGGTCTTGATGGCCACCTTTTCAAATACGCCTTTTTGATGGATATTCACAGTCTTCCACTTACGTCCTTTCAATTCAAAAGGAAGTTTAAGCCTATTCCAAGACTATCTGGTCAGTTAACTTTTGAGTGCCATATCTTGAGAGAATACAAACTCTATATTTAGTGGCTGTAAAGCTGATATGTCCCAGAACTTACCAGCTCTTTCCTCTCTGTCTTCATTTTAGAAGAGACAGTGAAACCAGCTACTGTCAGGATGAAATCTAACTCAGTTACCATTTACCTCTGGGGAAAAACTGCAACAACAGAAAGGCTCTTTTTCTTTGAAAATGACCTAGAAGCTAGGTTCCATTTAGGACAGAGAAGAAGAAACATTCACCTCAATTCTTGGTGCTGGGAAAACTGGATATTCATGTGCAGAAGGATATTAATCCCTCATTTCATACTACATACAAAAAAATCTCAAAATTGGTAAAAGACTTAAAAGTAACACATAAAAACTTTTAGGAGAACAGCCCCATGACACTAGTCTGGATAATGATGTTCTGAGTAAGACCTCAAAAGCACAGGAAACAAAAGCAAATGAGGTCAGTGAGATCAGATCAAAGTGAAGAGTTCTGGAAGCAATCAATATGGAAGACACAATCTACAGAACAGGAGGGAATATCCACCAACCGAAAAGGGCCACCATCAAAATACATCAGGAGCTCAAAAAATACAACAGCTTGAAAACAGCCAGCCTGATGAAAGACCAGACTAAAGAACTGAATTATAATTTTTAAAAGAAGACTGACAAATTGCCAACAGGTAAATGAAAAAGAAATTAAACATCACTAGTTAGGAGGAAATTGCAAATTTAAGTCATAATAAGATACTACATCACACTTGCTAAAATATCAAATAAATGAGTGATAGATAACACAAGCTCATAGGTCAGAAAGAAAGGGGCCCTTATACAACATTGTGTAACTAATGCAGCCATTATGGAAGACAGTACAGAATTTCCTCAAAAAGTTAAAAATAGAACCACTTATTATCCAGCAATTCTGCTATAGTGAGTATATGTGAAGGAAATGAAATCGGTATGTCGGAGGGACATCTGTACTCTCATGCTTATTCAGCACTATTCACAATGCTCAACATATAGAAGTAGTTTTAAGTATCCATCTTCTGATAATACACACACACACACACACACACACACACACACACACACACACACACACTGGAATACTATTCAGTCTCAAAAACTAGCAGGAAATTCTGTCATCTGTAATAATATGAATAAGCTTGAAGAACAATTAAGTGAAATGTTAAACATCAAAAGACAAATACTCTGTTCTCACATGTGAAAATTGAATACTAAACTCATAGTGGCAAATACTAGAGCACTATTGACAAAGGGCTGGGAGAACCAGGCATGAGACGACTGAAGAGATATGGGACGGGGGTGCAAATTTCAGTTCGACAGGAATAAATTAAAGTGTTCTACTGAATAACATGGAGGCTCTAGTTACTGATAATGTTTTTACTGTATTCTTCAAAACGGTTAAGAATTAATTTAAGCAGTCTTAAAAATGTTTGTAAGGTAATATATATATTAATTACATTACTGTAGTAATTCCACTATATATATTCATATTATTCCGTTAAAATACATGATTTTATTAAAAACTAAAAATAAACTTGAATATTCTATTTTGATAGCCAGATAAATTAACAAATACAACCTGGCTTGTTATAAAGAGAATTTATAGATTTCTCTCAAAATATTGCTCCTACATTTTGCATGAAGGATTGTTTTCTGTTCTTAATAAGCAAAAATGATAAAACAGCACCGGAATTCACATGGGAAATAAAGATGTTGCTTGTAAAATTTTGCTCAGCTCCTTCTTTGATAAAATTTATTATTTTCTAACATTCCATATACTCATGCGGTTTCAAACTTCATTTTTTAAAATAAAATCTTAACATTTTAGAACCCTCAAAGCTTATAAAATCAGTTTCACCTCACTAAATATTTTTGACTACAAAACTAAGGCTTAATTTCATTTGGTATTATAGATTAGAGCAGAAATTATAAATCTTGCCTTCAAATTCTTGGATGGATTTGAACTCCCCTGGGGGAGCAGATGAGTGCTTTCCCATAAGAATATTGCTTTTTAGGACTTCACAGTCCCACAATTTACCTGATATGTTGACAACATGAAAAACCAATGGTAAGAAAATGAATCTGCAGAGAAAAAAATGATAGCCCTACGTAGCCCAGTTTTGGTTAGATTTTAGATTCGTTATTTATAATACAGGGAAGTAAACAATAAAGTTAATGTGCACCAGTAGCGAGATCTGGTTGCAAAATCTTCAGCAAAAGTCGGGATTTGACAGCACTGGCCACTGGCTCACCTGTTCTCCCCCTCCGACTTACACTGCATGCTCCTTACTCAGACCTCATTGTACCCACAGCACAGAAGAGGCACTAAATACACATGGTCATTAAATTCATGCATTCACGGAGAATACAAATTAAAAATATAAAATATTCTCTGGTCTTTGTATCAAAGTGTGTTATTCTTGTTAGCTACAAATGAGAAACATGTTCATTCCAAAAGTTACTTTTCTGATGAATAAATTCACACTTTCATAAATGACAAGTAATGAGTCCTCTTTCTCTGTGTTGATAGAGCTTATTTTGTACTTGAGCTGCCAGACTCTGACAGCTTCCGTGACCAAACAATATCATCTCAAAAGCTCAGGGGACTCTAAAAAGCCTTCAAGAAGCCTGGTCAAAAAAACACTAAGGCTGACTGAGCAGACCACTGGCTGAGAAGGCCAAGTCTACACGTCAGCATCTCATCTGCAGAGAAAAGTGGAGGATTTTTAGTTATAGTTTGTTGCAAAAATTTCTCGGATTTCTAATTAAGCATTCAAAGTTACTCAACACATCTCATCAATAAGTAGCACAAATGATATGTGTTTCCATGAGCCATAGAAGAGCAGAAAATCGGAAGGAAAATATCCATAAGAAAATATTAGTAGAATGGATTTCAAACAAACTATTGAAAGTATTTCAGAAACAAGAGATTCAGTATTTTCCTTTTTCCAAAAGTTTTTCATGTTAATCCATTTTGTAAAATAAAAGCTGAGGCACTCCTAGAAGGTATGCTCCACTAGGGTGGGGAATTTTCTGCAAAGGAACATTGTTGTAAAAGATAAAAAATATAAATTTAATGTCAAATTTTCATACTGCACCTCATAGAAAAATACAATTAAAATAATAATTTTTTAAAAAGATGTTCCAAGGTTTCCTAGATTAAGGAATAAATGCTAACCTCCTCTGGATGACATAATATTGAGTTTGATTCCCAAGATGTGCCCAGAACGTAGAGCTCCTAGTTCCGAAAAAGAAATTATTTTAAATAATGCAGCCAACATACAATATTTCTTTAAGCAATTCCAAACAGTACAAAAAAATGGTAATTTTTTTAAATGTTCAAATATAGGTTTATCTTGTTTGGCTGTTATATTTTTATCATCATAAAAGCAAAAATAAATGAGGTAACATTCTTTAGCAAAGCGTTTACAATTTTTTTGCTTTTTCTAAAATATATTTGTGAAAATTATAAAGTTATTTATATTAGGTATTTTAATGTGTATAAATTTGATGCATATTTATTTACCTATTAATTAGATACAGTTTGGGGAATTAGTGAAGGGTACCCTTGACTGAACAATTACAGTAAGTCATTTTCTCACCTAAGAATCCATTTAACACTGGAGGGCAATCAGCTTTATTGTGTCTGTCTTACTTGGTTATGTGAAAATTCTAAGGCCCAATTTTTAACTCCAGATAAGCCTTAAGTCTTATTTTAAATAAAAATTTTTCAAAAGGATCCAATAGTAACAGTTTTGAGTAAGTATTTATCACCTCATTCACTTCCTAGAGATAACCAAGGCCCAGGCTTCCTAGCTCCACTGCATCTTCCTGTGACAAGACCGCAGTGTTTGAGTTTCTTACAGTACTACTTGCCTGGCCAGGCATGCCAGGATGCCAAAACTCTGAACATGCTTTTATAGAGGCCTTCTTCCAGTAGCGCCAGCAAACCTGGTAACCTGGAGAGATGAGGAGAGTGCTCTCTTGGAAAAGATGCACTGTGCACCCACAGCACGCCCAGCCTTCCCCTGGAACATACTGTATCACCTCTGTGGGATACAGAGCAAGGGAAATTGGTGCAAATGGGCTCCTGCCACTTACAGGCCAGGAACGTTTGTCCTTTGTTCCTGATTCAGGAATCTTGTGCCTATTCTCACTCTCCATAAAATAGTAACAGGCTAATTTTTAGCTCGTAAGAAGAGTAAAATCAAATCCCAGACCTGCAACTGTCTTTATTTTAGCTTGGAAATTCATGTGTATAACTTATTATAGTTATTAATTTGATTTTTAACTATTCTGAATTTATGGCATTAAGTGTAAGAAAACTATATATTCTTAATGTTCTTAATTTTAATAAACTATGTTGTTTTGTCCTGTGCATTGATGTTGCTTATATTTCACTGACTTAATACATCCACATATTTAGAAGAATTAGAGATTTAATTTTAGATAAGGATAGGCTTATAAGTAAAGATAAAATGGCTCATAAGCAAAGATAAGCCAGTAAGTATTCTACATAGATAAAATAAGCTTCCATTTTTCTCTGAAAGATTTGAATATAAGTGTTGAGTGCATTGAAAAAAGCTTGTTGCTAGAAAAACTATTTGGATGCAAATCTAATGCAATTTAATTACAAAATTTAAAAAATAAAGACAATTTGCATTTAGCTGAACTTGCATTTTGATAAGTTTTCTAAAGAAATTATTTCATGCAAAAGTCTACATGTTAAAAAGTATCAAGCTATGTAAGATTATAGAGAGGGTTGTCTGACTATATCAAAGACCTACCAAGATGTCACACAGGCTTCCTGCATGATTGTGACTCAGTCTAGGTTTCCCTAGTGCCAGGCATGGTATCTGGCTCACAAGACAGCAAGAGGAAGTATGGCACTCTTCAACATTCACAGGCATAGTTCCTAAATTTCGGGTTAAAACCTAAAGTAAAAATTTCAGTCTCTCCACATCCAAACAAACGTGTTACCTTTAGGCAGTATACCTGTCCACTTTGTTCTTCAGTTACATCAAAGAGTTATGTGGATTACTTAATTGGACAGAAAGTACTCAAAGAAAACATGAGAGAAAAGCAAGAACCACTCAAAGAGAAATTGCAAGAGAAATGAGCAGTCTCCAAGTCCTAGGTGACAGTGTGTAGGTTCCCCACTAAGAGCTGTTATAATGGCATCCAGGTATGCACTTCCTGGGATAGCTGTACCCCAGCTTACCTGTGATGAGATAGATTTGTCCACAGCAAGGATTTCCACCTTAATGAGTCCAGCTGCTTAGTGCCCAATAAATTATTGCAGAAATGGGAGGATTTGGGTGGTGGAGAAAAATGTTCTAATGTGTTGATATTGACAAGGATGAGAAGGAAATCAATGCTACACCAAGATTTTATGTACACTCAGTATAATGCATGGACTCTTCTGCATGTTGGATTTGCATTCTTGATGACTCTTGTTGCAGTCACCATCTTCTGTTTTCAGACAAACAGTAAAGTACTATTAAGGAAAACTGAGGAAAGTGATAAAGGTGACTTTGTCAACTGACTTCATGGAAATCTGAGAAAGCCAGAGAAAATAGAGTGCTGTATGCTCCTTCTCAAACCCACTTTATGGCATGACATCAACAAACCTGGAATCCTTGTCTGGTCATCTCAAACAGTACAATCAAGACCAAGTTTGATCCAATATATGTTATTTATAGCAAATTCCATTCTCTAAATTCATCTTATACCATAATTAAGAGAGATCCAAAATGCTACTGTAGTGTCCTAGTTACTTTTTCGTTGCTGTGACTCAATACCCGACACCCACAAATTTAGGAAAGGTTTATTTTAGCTCACAGTTTCAGACGGGCACAGTCCATTCAGGGGCGGCTGGCAGCAATCAGAGTACAGGACAGAGGCAGAGGTGGAGGCAGCCTCTCAGGACATCACAAACAGGAAGGCAAGCTGAGACCAGCTGAGACTAGTCCTAGTCCTCCAGGAAGGCAGGTACAGCTTATGTATCCCTTCAGGTCTCTGCCCAGTAACCAGTCCCTCCTGCATCCAGGTGTGGCCACTACACACCGTTAATCCTAACTTAACTTCAATACACCTCTCCAGACTAGACCCCAATCCACCATCATCATCACATGGTTCCATAGACAATCTACAACATTTAGTTACAACATTTACAAAAAATGTTCTCATAAAATGTTTCAAATGTTTTTGTGGAATTGTAATTAGTATTTTCATGTACACTTGAATGTTTGAATAAATGTTCTGCCTAGAGAGAAAAAACAAGTACTTAAGTATCTGTCACAGTGATTATCTTATGAGCTATGAGCTTTACCTTAATAAAGTTAAAATTTTATTCAATTTAAAAACTTGATGTATAGAAATTATAACTGCAATAAGGCTTAGACATATGAGAGTTAAGGTTATAAAGGACGAAGCATGGCCAGGTATGTCAGGGCTTTCGATTCGATAGTCCATCACATAACCACTGGCTCCTTGTCCAACACAAAAAAGAAAAACCCCATTTTTCTCGTTTTCCCTCCCATCCTCCTTTAACAACACCAGCTGTTCATTTTTTAAATTGAAGACAAAAGTATGAACACACACACCTGTTCTACCATACTATATTTAAACAGCAATGACTACCTGAAGGAATAAATTGCTTAATCCAATTTTGACATCTTAATACACAGAGTAAATTTTGTCAAGTTCTCCAAAAGGGTAAACTACTCACTTGTCATATGAACAGTGCAGCAAAACAGTACTGAAATCTGAATAGTGACTAACAAATTGCTACCTACATTCTTCATTTGTATGTTTTATGGATTATTTCTAGAATTTTTATTTTTATGAAAACTATCCCGATTGCTAATATTTTAACTTATAAAACACTCCATATTTTTATTTGAGGCTGTCAAAGAGGCTATTTTAAAAGCACAATATGCACTCTCCAGAAGCACAATGTTACGTGCACTCAATATACATTGACAATGAGTGCTTGTGTATTAAGTATAGGTTCCGAGACACATCGCCTCTCATTTCTTGTATTTACTGTCTGAAGGGGGAGGAACGATTTACCAAGGAAGCAGCTGTGAGAACAATGAACAAATCTAAGTCCAAGTGATTTTAAAAGTTGAGCAGTAAAATATATCGTGCAACTAACAATTATATCAAGAACTGAACCTTCAGATATGACAGGTGTGCTCTAAGTTAACTATTTTCTGCAACTAAAAAAAATACAGAAAGCTAACTGAGTTACAGATGGTTCTAATTTCAAGGCTAATGTATTAAAACCAAGTCAGTTTTTCTATATTAATAAATTATGCCTTGTCACCTTCTTGGCATAGTCTACAAAAAAGAGAAGTTAGGATTCATAATTAAATTATTCTTTTACTTAGTGTTCTTGGATATGTCATAATTTAATTCAATTACCATGATATATTATATATCTGATTTTAATATATTTGATTTTTGTGCCACACACTATGATTTAGAAGCATCACTTTATCCTCAACACACAGCACTGTGTTTAAAACACAATAGATACAAAGAATTTCCAGGTTACTCTAGGTATCACATAGGGCTTGCCTTTAAAATTTCTAATCTAGTGAGAAAGATGGAAATGACACAAATGACAGAATTAAACAAAAATACTAAACACACAGTGTAGCCTATGTTATACAAAATGGCCTCCACAGACGTTCATGTCCTGTTGCTGAGCCTGCTACATGACCAGGGAATTAAACTTGCAGGTGGAAAAATGCTGCTGATCAGTGGACCTTAAATCACATGAAATCAGCAAGAGCGAGGGAGAAGACCAAGTCAGACAGGTGGACATAATAAGAAGGACTAGATCTGCCTCTGCTGCCTCAAACAATGAAGGAATGGGACCCCAGAAAACAAAATATGGGAGCAGATTCTAGAAGCACCAGACAGCAGGAAATGGATCCTCCCTAAAAGGCTCCTGAAAAGAACACAGCCTTGTCAGTACAATGCTTAATATCAACTCTGTGAGACCCATTTCAGACTTTTAACCTACAGACCTGTAAGATAATAGAGCTCACTGTTTGAAGGCATGAAGTTTGTGTTAATTTGCTATGGCAGCCATCAGAGACTACCTCAGGGTCACAGAATTAGTTTTAGCTCTAAAAAGACTCCAGTGGCATGATATTTTAAATGAAATGCAAAAGACTTGAATGCAATGGAGGAAAAATAGCTGTTTATGAGTTAAACCCTTATTACTTTAAGACTTCAAGTGTGGTCCCTTCTGAGCAGCACCAGTATTGCCTATACAAAATATATATATATATATATTGGGGGGGGGGGGGGCGGTTAAAGCAAAAAAAAAATCAGCATCAGCATTTTAACAAGATTCCTCAGATAATGTGCATCAATATTCAGGATAGAGAAAACCTACATTAAATATACTTAAGACGATTTTAAAATGTGGAGAAATCCCTGATTTTTTTTTTCATTTACAAATATTTGCAAAGAAGTTTTAAACTCACCAACAAGAATGCTACTAGGCTCCTGGTTATTACCACTGACAAAAACAAAAAATGCACTTCTACTGGTCTTAAAGAATGAAGGCTTTTCACTAAAATCATCTCTTATCTGCAAAGGATTTTCGTTCTTTGAAAATCTCCAGGAGTTGAAAGATTATAAAAGTCAAAGTTGTATTATTTTCATATAAATATTACAATTACGGGAACAGTAGTTATAGAGCCATCTTGTGGGAGACAAAATAATTCCATTCACATAAGGAATTTTTTAATTGCTTTAATAGAAAAACAACCATGTTTCACATTTCACTTAACATTAAAAAGAAACCCAGTTTTAAAACATTCAAATAAGTAGTAAAAAATAAATTTACTAAAAGGTAACAATGATTACAACAATACTAACAAATCATCACTAATGCTTTTTGCCTTAATTGTATTTGGAAGCTACATGGAGAATAATGAAACAGCATAGGCTCATTTTAAAACTGAATTTTTACACAGCCTTTAACTTTCTGCTAAATCTGTACTAACTAGAATGTATTCAAGATGGCTATAAACACACTGAGCTAAAGCTCTACTTTAAAGACGTTCAAACAGCCCTCTACCAATTAATTATATGGCACTGTGAATCATTCTATCTGTTCACAAAATTAAAACAAGGAAGAACTGTTTTCAGGTAAAAGTTTCATTTAAAAAAAAGAACATTTACTAAGAATTAGTAACTAAGATAAAAAAATCAGTTCTGACACTTGCTAACTACAAAGATACATAATTTGGTCTCATTAGATCAATGCAACATACTCAGTAAGTCAATGACACTGGGGGAGAAGTAGTTAACCCCATGAGCATGAGCTCTGTTTTTAAGTTCACATATAATAATCACATTTCAGTCAACCCAAAAAATAAAAATCACTGAATCCATTAACATGTAACATAAATCTGACAATATAAATTTCAAACGATTCTTATACATTTTTCTCTAAAGTACACAATTTAAGAAAATTTCACCACAGTGTGCACTTTCAAAAAGGTATGATTAATGTGTAGAGTATATGGACAAAACAGGCACCTCCACTGTGATTTTTTTTTTTAAATAAATAAAAGCACATTAGGAAAAAAGAAGGTGAGCAGCACCTGAAGCCTCAGACACTGGTAACTAAATGCTGGTACCCACCGGCCTAGCCGGTTCAGTGTTACTAAGAGCCGCAAAGGAGGAGCTGTTTTTGACTTAGCATTTTAATTCTAGTAGAGACAAGAACTTCGCCGGGGCATACAGTCCTGTTAGGTGGTGGTGGGCAGAACCGCGGTCCTCCAAATGTCCTATACTTTGGAAAGCAGACCCGACTCTGGAGCACTCGCCTTAATGAGATTCTGAATTTCCTTAAACTTTGGATGGTCTTTATCCGCCACCAGCTGCAGCAGAACAGCCTCACTTGTGGTGACTATAATTCCGGTTCGAGCAAGGCGCTTTGAAAGAAAAAAATAAACAACGATAATCAAAAAGGAGCATAGGAATGAGCATCATCAGAAGAGCCAAAGTGCTCCTGGACAGAGGAGTCAGTGTCCTCAAAGATAGCCACGGTCCCTGGCCACAGTGTCAAATCAGCTGATGGAAAACTAGCCGTAACACAAGCTCATTGTGACAATTCTCAGCATTAGTAAAATGGAGCAAAAAATAAGTTTAAAAAGGCAGGAAGGTATAGGGCCAGGAAGGTAAGCAAGGCTGAAGACTGTAACACATGGAGGACCGTGTACACCACACCCCTAGTGCATACCACACCCCTAGTGCACACCACACCCCTAGTGCACACCACACCCCTAGTATTAACCACCACATCCTTAGTGCACACCACACCCCTAGTGCATATCAAACCCCTAGTGCACACCACACCCCTAGTGCAGACCACACCCCTAGTATTAGCCACCACACCCCTAGTGCACACCACACCCCTAGTGCACACCTCACCCCTAGTGCAGACCACACCCCTAGTATTAGCCGCCACACCCCTAGTGTAAGCCACATCCCTAGTGAGCGTTACTGCACCTTCTACTGCGGCTACTTCCTCCATATTACTGTGGAATTGCCCTTTATCTCTCACTCACTTGTTCACTTACTCAAAGGAAGACTACTTTTGAATGATTCATAAATTTACTTATATACATGATACATGACATATATATGTATCATTACTTACTATCCAATTTCACATAAAATTTTTTAAGAAATAAAAGAACTCTTAACTTCTTTCTGTCCTCAAACATCTGCACATATGACAAATGATATCAGAGTCCTCATAAGTAAAAGGTCCCTTGTCTGGAAATGGTTGGCAAGAGAAGAAAAGTGCCCTATAGAAGGTGTAAGAATCAGCCCCCAGGAGGTAACGGAGCCACCACCTCTGCTGCCATCACAGACTTTTAAGAATCACTGTTAAACAAGAATATAAAATATGGGGTTGTGTGTAGTTTCCCAAGCAGGTCAAAGCATGTCCTTGCCAAACGGTTCCAGAAGAATCAGTAACTAGGACAGAAATCTTAAGGAGGGAGAGGAGACCAAAAAAAAAAAATAAAATAAAATAAAAAGGAAAAGGGGAACAAAAAGGAAGGAGGTGATCAAAGAACAGACAGCCAAGGGGAAAAGAGAGAGAAAGAGGAAGCAAAGAAAAGAAAGACATCTGTAAGGGCCTCATTCTCCAAGTGTATGTGTTATCAGAATCCCTGGGGAAAAAGAGGGCAAACTATTATCCCAAGCCTCTACTGTGAGAATCATGGAATAAGTGATTAGAAATAATATCTAGGCAAATCAAAGAAAAGACCCAAATCAGCTTCCCATCACAAAGGCAGAAGAACCTGGAATAGCCAGGACACCCTGGGGAGTGCTGTGCATTCGACCCAGCCTTTCCAAGGTCAGACTGGGCTTTTTAACACAGAAGGGAGTATGAGGCATAACCTAATTAGAATGCAAGCTTGGCCCTCAACAGCCAGTGCAGAAAAGGGTGCAGAGCAGCTGACTGGCACTCTCATGAGATGAAAAAAACAACAAGAAGTTATGAAGTAAGGAAAGGAGGGGGCACAAATATCATAGTACCTGACATCTGTCAGGTTCCTGCTCACCACAAGATGATCCAGTCCCAACCCTACTTTCTCTCCTAGGTTAAAAGGGGGAAATTAAAACACTGGCTGTTTAACACAGATAAATGGGATTATGGATTCTAGGGTTCTCTCCCCTTATGTTTGCAAAAACAATCATTCCAACTGGGCCAAAGAAAAGAAAGGTTTCTCTGACTCACCAACCTGAAAATGCAAATGCATGCAAAAGACCCAACCTGTTACATGTCCAAGCAATACTAAAACCTATCCAGAAGTATGAGGACATCAAGTTCAAGAGATGGCTTTATTCTATATTATTCTGCATTTACTGTGCAATTACTAGGTGAAAGAAATGACACCTGGCAGATGGCAGGTGCTCAGAAGACTTACTGAATGAAGCACATGCCACACATTCTGATAGCAGTTGCCAACTATAAGCATTCTTAGGATAGTCATTTTAATAGGCAACATGGATTGTGTCAGAAATTATCCTCAGAAGTTACAGTAGTTCCAAAGGAATAAAAAAGGACAGCTGGCCACACTGCATTTTAACTTTCCTAGTTACAGAAAAAGAGAGAACACATTTCTTATTTCTCTAAAACATTTAGAGATTAAAGCATCATTATCTCTGTGTCAAAAGAAGATAAAGGGGAAAAAAATCTAGTCTTGCAAGTGTTTTAATGGTCACCTAACTTTAACCACTGGCAGGCTCCTCAGTGTCCACTACAGACAGCAGGTCCTTTCCTTCCTTTCTTAGGACTCTTGAGCATAGCCCCTTCTACGTCACAGAGTTCATGTACAGATAATTTCAGGTAAGAAAACTAATACAAAAAAAAAAGCTAGCATTTGAGCACACCTGTGTCAGGTGTCATGCTAACTGCTATGAACGAATCATCTCATTTCACTATCACAACATCCTGCAGTGTAGCTGCTATTATTATTTCTACTTCACCAATGAGAACTCTGAGGCAGATTATGTGACTTATTCAAATACCCAAATTTATAGAACACCATCTCTGCATTCAAATCCCTCCCACTGTTGTCCCATTTGTTGGGGGGAGTACTCCTAAGTCAGAGATGGAAGACAGGTATCCTGATAAAGAGTAAGGTCTGAATGGTGTAATTATGGTTTGTTTGGTTTTTTTTAACCTGAGTCTTGTGGGTAGAGAGAACTGCCAATAGTCAAGTCTTTCTGACACATCCCAGAAACTTATCTGAATGCCAGAGAAAAATCCTTGAATGTCTTTACAGGCAAGACAAGATTTGTTTGTCTGTCTTCAGTTCTGTACTCTCTTGGCTGTATTTTAATATGTGAATTCCAGAGTGAAAACACAAGATATGCACACATGAAAAGAACAGCTGGCTAAGGTGGCTGCCAGGGGACATAAATGAAAACTCAGGCTATCAAGAAACTGGAAATGTGAAAGCTGATTCACTCATGACTCTAAGAAGTGTTTACACATCTTTGTCAAAATTGGAAAAAACAACCTTCAGAAACTACCAGCAAATCCAATAGATCTAATAGACGTGAAAATAGTTCGAGAAAATAAGCCATTTCTACTTGTAATCCCAATCTAAAACTTACTACGTTAGGAAATCACACATAAAGGACGTCAGCAAATCTTAAGATAACTGTCAAAGTCATCAGCCTTGCCCCTACCTTTACTCAATGCCCCCTTGATCTGCCGGCCCTCCCATCCCTCTTTTCACTTGCTCTACCTTCATCACCTGAGTGAGATGGATTCAGCAATCCTAGTGAGAAAGAAGGACACTTACTTCAAGGGCAAACATCCTGTCCATCATGCTTCTTGATGAAGTGGCATCAGCAACGATGTGAACCTCAATACCTCGTCCAACAAGCTCCAAAGCAGTTTGCTGGATGCATACGTGAGTCTTGCAGGAAAGTTAAAAAAAAATCACCTATAGGAACATGGTAAACTAAAAGTATTCTATAAATATATAACAACATGATAAAGCACAGAGATCTAATGACTTTGTTCCACATCTGGATTTGCCTCTAACTAGGTACTTAAGCATAGATCAGCATCTTTGGTTTTGGATTATTGATTTATAAAATCAAGAAATGCATTATATTAGTGCTTCTCATACAGTGCATCTTGAACATAATTCTTAAGAGTTCTGTGAGAATTTTTTAAAGACTTTCATCAATGTATTCTGGGTGACTACCACCACTCAGTTTTCGTGCTATTTGCATTTGAGGTTATTTCTGTATTCACACCAAGTGCCCGACTTGCAGAACAGTCTGCCACACTGCAGAGTGACAAAGTCAAAAGCCCAAGTGTTTATGGGGCACCAAGCAGTAAGGAAAGGTGACTCAAAATGACGTGGCACAAAGTGGGAAAAAAAGCAAGTGCTATGTAAAGCCATGGCAAACAAAAAGTTTTTCATGTATGTCTGACAAAAATAAAAAAGCAGAAGGTACATTACAGAACCAATAACCCTGATCCATATCTAATTTTGCCTCTAGTTGGTGAGATGGTCTGGAACGTACACCAACAGCTCTAGCTTGCCTTTTGTCGTCTGGAAAATTAGGGAACTGATGAACACTTAGTGTGTATCACCACCACTGTGAGTGTAGAGATTCCATCTCATTAACAGAGAATACAGAAAAAAAAACACATTCCAATGGCATCTGAATTACATAATCAATAAAAGACGATTTCAGTAATGCCATGTTGACTTTATCTTCTACAAGAACAAAGCTTTGAAAAAACTATCAAATGATACTGTATTAAAATTAGCATTAACAGGCTGTTCAAAAATAATTTTTATTAAGCATGAGGTATAATTATGATGATCAAGAAAAATATGCAAAAGCCAGCAGTAGCATTCAATGACATGTTTATACAAACAAGCTTCTATGTAACATCATGACTGGATCAAAAATATCATAAACATTTAATGTACCTCTGAACCTAAGATTACATACCTCTATCTCCACAGTTAAAAGCTACTACTACAAATCCTACTATTAAAATGTCATAACCATATTAAATTGTTATTGTTATTTTGACCCAATGTTTTAGTAATTTTGTTGATATTTTTTAGTATATCAGTGTTTTAAAAGCTAGGAATTGAAATGATCATAAGGAATCATCTATGAATATTATTTTTCCTTTAAGATAGTATCTACACAACTCAAATCTGAAAAACTAACTCCAAGACCTCTAAGGTCTTTCAAGCACACAAAAAAAAAATGTGACTAAAGTGAAACACTACAGCATATAAGTAAAAATAATGCTTTTGGTGAAAATATGTTACAAAAGTAGTGACTGATTAGAACGATGGCTTAAAAATCAGCCTACACTCAAATCCCCATCTTACCCCTGACTACCTGTCTGACCTCAAGCAAGTTACAATAACATGTCTGTATTTTAGTTTCCCCTTCCATAATCTGGGACTACCAACAGGACTAAGCTCATAGTGTTGTTCTGAAGGTTTAATAAGCTAATCACTATAAATTGTGTAAATCAGTGTCACACGAATAGCTAAAGTTAATACACTGTAACATTATTACTATCTACATGGCATTCTACATATAAAACTACATTCTGAAAATACTAGGTGATATTGTGCTCAAAGCATGACAGTAAGTACTTACTTCTACTCCAAATAACACAACACTCCTGACTCCAGGAATCTCTGCTAATGCTGCTTCTACTTCTGGTAATACCATTGAAAATTTCGTCTTTGGAAGTACCAGTTTTACACCTGTTAAATCGATTTCTTGAACAGTGCTTCCAAGACCTTTAGGGTATTGTTCTGTTACAATAACTGGAATTCCTAAAAGCCGAGCCCCTTGCAACTAAAAAATAAAGTCAAACAAAAAAACAGTTAGTATGAGTGCACATATGAATACAGGTCATTCATCAGCAAATTGGAACAAATAAACATGCATACCAGTCTCTGCCCCACGCTTATAATATCCCCAAAATACTTGATGGCTGGTCTGAACCTTTCCTGCATATCACAGCAGAAAAACACAGTGCTTGAGGGTGTAAGATTTCCAAGGGTAGTGAGCTAAGGAAAAAGACAAAAAGAACAAGTTAATACTAGTTATACAATGACATTTATTCCTAGGAAAGGTCAAAAAGAGAGAGAGAGAGAAAATGTCCCTATTGTCTGGCCCAGTAAGTAAATTTCTACAACTATTATGTAAAAGAAGTTATGTGAATTATAGGAAAAAGAAGGTATTACTCACAAAAATGTTCTCAGAATTGTATTTAACAGTAAAAACTAAGAAGTAAACCAAAGGGGGCTGGAGGAATGGCTCAGCAGTTAAAGCTCTTGGGCAAGCCCTAAGTCAAGCACTGAGTACTGGAGTTTGAATCCCCAGCACCATGTAAACTGGGCATGGTGGCGCACGCCTGTAATGCCAGTACTTGGGAGGCTGAAACAGGAGGATTGCCATGAGTCCAAGGCCAGCCTGGGCTCCAAAGCGAGTTCAGAACTAGCCTGGGCTACAGAGCAAGACCCTGTCTCAAAAAAAAAAAAAAAAAGTAAACCAATAACCAACAACAACAACAACAAAAACAGTTTAACAAATTTTAACACATTCATACAGCAAGGGCTTCTCAGCCAATTAAAACAAAAATATATTTTTTCAAAAAAAATTGTCCCATCGAAGAATACTCACTGTATCTCTATAATGTAACAATATGAACAAAAGGCAAATATGATAAATATTAACAAGTTGCTATATAATTAAGAAATTGGTAATTTTTTCTTATACTTCCCTTATATTTTCCAAACACTACCTAACATTTGTTGAATGCTATTTAAAAATACATTGTTTACAATCAGAAAAAATGACAATAGTAAAAATCTTTATTTGTTGCTTATAAGTACAAAATTACTGTTACCAATATAGAAATGTTAAGCTATTCCCAAGATAACTTTGAGCTCAAAATATGCAATGAAATGATGCAAAGAATACTATCACCATTCGATGAACTGTCCTGGGCTCCAGAGGAGCAGACCAAGATTCTAACATCTACATTCTTACACAAGGAAAATTAGTAAGCGCAGAGCAGGATTTAGCAAGTAGATATCCAAGCTTAACATCTGTTGCTGCAGTCTGTCTACTCTAATAATTTGGTCCTCAAATGATCTAGTAAAAGGCAAATACCACTGCTGAATATAAGAATTTAATCTCACAAGATCCTAAGAAGCTCATGGTGCTTTTCTTCTTACTTGGCATACTATAGCGAGTTCTGCAAAGGATGTCTTCCATTCCTGAATGAAGTGCTATCTTTACTCTCCTTAAAGCCACTCATTAAGCTACTCCTTAAAACTGCCCCTTAATTACCCAGTTTGCATGTCCTAAAACCACCCAGAGACAACAATTACTAATAATTCCCTAGCAGAGTTTGTACCCCAATTAGTCACTTCATCACTAGCACAGCCGTCCTTGGATGCTGCCTAAGCATCTCCACTTGTGGAGCAAGCTCAGAAACAATTCTATGTGGATTAAATGAACTACAAAATCACGACTTTTTTTAATGCTATGGCTATTCTAATTGGTTTACACTTAATTTTCCCTATGCCCTGGTCTCAGAACTCTAGCATTTTAATCTCCCACTGATGCTGACTCTTTATTATGTATATAATCACATCAATCCAACAAATTCCTGACAGCCACTTGTCATTCTAACACTGTGTGCAGGATTTTCCTACTTTGATAAACAAAACAGTCAAGCATCTTCTACTGTATATTGTAGTTCTGGCTGTTTCCTTGCTTCATTTTTATATGGAAGAATCCTGCCATCATTTGGTCATTTTCAAAGGCAGTGAGTATGACCTGCACGTGTAAGTATTGCCAAGAAAGCCCATTTTGGTGGATTTGTGTTACTATTTTAAAAACCAATCACTACTTATGACTCTGCATTTTAAATTCTCAGTGAATGTGAAGTCTCAGTTCAACAGATTCAAAGACTATTATTTTCTTTGTATGAACCTGAATGATAGGTTCCCACTCATCCCCAGTGTGATAGGGACACACCGTAAAAGGCAAGTTGCCTGCAACTCACCTGTTTGAATCTACAGAAATAAAACATAGCCAATCCTGCTGGTCTTGCCAGTCAGGTATGCAAAGTACAAGCCCTGGGTAGTTGCACAAGCATGTTGGTGGCCACTCCTGACATGCCTGTGGCTCACACTTGCTTGGAACTGATTCTGTATACATCACTAACAAGAACGGTGGTTTGGATTTCAACTTCAAAAAAGGTTATAGATAGAAAAAGGAAATTCCTGAACACTGGCAAGCTGACAGCAGTGAGCAAGAGAACTGACGGAGAAAAATATCCAAAATCTAAGGAAAGCAGACCAAACTCAGTTCTGGAGCGTAGGAAGGCCTCTAGTGAGAGAGGAACAGGCTGCTACAAGTTGGGAAAACATTCTGGCATACGCATTCAATTGTATAATATTTCAAAAAAGACTACAAAGTAGAAGAAAAAGCTCAAATATTTTTAAGCTGAAGAAAAATTAAAGGAGAAATTGCTTACCTACCCAGAAATCCTAAATATGCAGAGAACTAAAATCTCTGACAGCGCCTGTGACTAGGCACTTGCCTGTCTTCATTTTAGCTTCGAGGATATCAGATTGTACTCAGATTAAGGCTAGAAAATGAAGCCCTGAAAACCTCTCCCTATACAAAACCTTTCTGGTAAAGGACAACTCAGTAACAAAGAAAGAAATCATACAATGACAGGGCAAGGGTTTTTACAGGGATAATCAGTTACAATTTTGTGAATTAAACAACACCCTGCCTTACACAGATACTCTCCGTATTACTTTAAACGTAACTGCATTTTGGTAATTTGCTTAAGAGTAGAGCAAAAGGGAAGGAGAATAATTCTACCTGACACACACACAAAAACTGAAAAAAGCACTTCAGCTAAGTGATTAGATTAATGTAATCAATGATGTCATATTGAAAAATGTACAGTATGATACAGTATGGCAAGAATGACCTTCACAGTCTTCCTCTCGATACCCCTCAAGTCCAGCCTATGCATGAGCCAAAGGTCATACAGATCACAACTGAGGGACATTCTACCAAAAATAGATAACCAGCACTCCTCAAAACTGTCAAGGTCATTAAAAGGGATAGTCAAAGAAAGTGTCACAGCCTACAGGAGCCAAAGGGGACAAAATAGCTAAATGTAACAGGAATACTAGACCTGATCCTGAAACAGAAAATATATATTAGAGAAAAGCTGGTGAAATCCAAATAAAATGTGGTGTTTAGTTAATGTATCAACATTGGTTCCTTGGTTGTGCCCAACATGTCATAGCAAGCCCAGTAAGATGTTAACGGCAGAGGAATCTGCACACAGGAATACAGAAACTCTGCAGTATCTTCCTATTTCTGCTATAAATCTAGAACTACTCTTAAAAAAATTCTCATTTAAGATGAAAATAATGGTCTCTCTACTTATCATAGCTAGGGAAAAGATGCTACCTTAATCTTTATAATTTACAAACCAGAAAGGAAGGTTGGTTTATTTTTGGTATACTCAAAATCTTGCTTCAAGGGCTTAAGAGACTGAATTCACGCAAAAACATTTTGTCTACTTTCTAAGGAACTGTAATAGCTGAAACCTGACCTCTGATTTCATACTCCAGTCTTTTCATCCCTACACGCCTACTGCTGCTATCATAACCGCACTTACCCTTCTTCATGACCACCCTTGCGCTGACCATCTCCAGAAAGGACTGCTGCTCCAGGCAGGCATGTGCCCAGCCTTGTTCAGTCCTCCTGGTGACTCGGGACACACACTACAAGGTGGCCGACCTAGCTTAACAAGGCACTGTGTACCACTTCTACTTCCTCCATAAAAGTAATGCACAGTGAGTGTTCCATGTTGAACAACAACCCCCCAAATTTATAGGATATAACTGAGGTAATGATCTCACTTTGGAAATAGGGTCATTGCAGACATCAACAGTTCAGGTAGAATCATACCAAGGTAGAGTGGGTACCTCATTCCACATGACTGATGTCTTTATAAAAAGGACAAATATGTACCATAGACAACATGAGCACAGCAACAGCGCTGTGTGAGTACCAGACCGGGGTAATGCGCCTCTAAGACAAGGGACGCCAAATGCCAGCAACTGCCAGGAGCTGAGAGAATCAGGGAACAAACTCACCCTCAGAGAAGAATCCATCACACTGGCATCTTGATCTTGAACTCTAGTTCCCAGAAATGAAAATTTCTGTCATTTAGGTGCCTAGTTTGTAGTACTTTTGTTACAGCAGCCCCCTGGCCAACTGCAACAGAAAGTAATCTATACAGGTTCAACAATGGTTAAAGACCGAAATGATAAGGATTTTTTAAAAGATTGTAGTCTAATATAGCCACAAAATAAGCATTATTTTCTTGACTAAGAGTTTGCTGGGGATCCAATGTATCACAATTTTATTCCTAAGTATTTCCATTCAGATTACACAGCTGCAGGAAGTCCTTGCTCCGAGACTAGTGGGCTTAAAACAGGGCTGTGGGTGCAACACCTCCCCTATCAACCTACAAGAATTTCTTGCACGGCACAGGGCCTCGGGCATCAAAATCTGAGTCCAAATCTCCACTTCTCTTATTTCTAGTGTATAGCTTAAGTAAATCACTAACAGTTTCTCTGTGACCTAGTATTTACCTCACAGGGCTATTTCAAGGGTTAAATTAGATTATTATAATAAATCAATAAATGTTTTAGGCTGTATAATGTCTTACAAAGCAGTACACTCTACATCTAAACAAATGTAGATTGAATATCATTTACTATTAAGAGTGCTCTATTTTGTGAAGCTACATATATGTGTAGAAATAATACTGTGTAACTTATATCAATCTTTATAGGTAAATTAGAAAAATAATTGACAAACTGGATTTCCAGATGTCACCAAGACTTAACATTCTATGATTTGTATGTAGCAAAACAGAATTGGGGCTTTTAAGTTAAATTATTTTTTGGTCCAAAAATTCTTATGCATCAGATATATGAATTATATTTTTAAAGTACTTTTAAGCATTACTTGGTTTTAGTAATCACAATAGTTTGACTGCTTTGTCCAGGTGCCTCTCCTGGTACCCAGGTAAATACTCCGAAGGGCTGCTTGTTACAAAGAGCATCATTTTTCCACTCGTTTTAGAGCATGTTTACCTGCTGTGGCCATCATGTCACTGTCATGAGATTTCTAGCTTATCTTCAGCATAAGCCTCCCAATTCCCTGAAGCAAGCGAGCCATCTCCACCCACCTCCGAGCTGAGAACTGAGGTATTTCGTAAGGCTGCCTCAGGCTCCAGTAAGGGTGAAGCTGACGCTAGCCAAGGAACACAACGACATTTAAATATCAGCTGACCAAATGAAAGAAGAAGTATCCAAATGCAGGTCATAGTTCCCACTCTCAAAAACAGTTTATTTATAGGAACTATAAAGTATTCATATAGTAAGCAAAACATATACAATATTTGGACATGATAATCAGCTTTCTAAGTGACATCCCTTCTCCACCTCTCCCCTTCCCAACCATCAAATCAGTGGGCTGCAGACAAAACAGTAGCTTCAGGATCCAAGTATCTCTCAGGGTCCCTGAGAGCCATGTCCCCCTGAGACACCCCTTCCATTTCTTCTTTTGGCCAGGTTCTTGGAGCAGCAGATCTATATTCAGATCTGTCCATCTTCAAACCAGTGAGCCAAAGGCAGACTAGATTCCTTCTCCACTTCTTTCCAAACCTTGCTTCCCTTCCCTTCTCCTCCACTAATAGTAATGTCTTTTTTAGCTATAAAATATCTGGGCCCGCCATTTAAAATAATAACAGTAATAGGAAAAAAAAAAAAACTTCCAAGAACATGAAAGCTGGATCCAATTCCCTTTCCAATTAACCACCTCAGGAGAAGGTCAAAATAACCTTCTCAGAAAGCCCTTATCTTCTGCCCACACAAAGCTGCCGCCTTCCCTCTACACAGACAGGCAAAATCTCTTCATTGGCACCCTACTCACAATGTCCATTTCCCAGTCTTCTACCTGATCTCAGCCTTCCTTGGTCAATGGCTAAAAAAACGCACTCTGGTAGGAATGATATCTCTTTTACATTAATTTCCAGAGTTAAGCATTTCTATTAGTTAAAATTTTGAAATAGTTTTGAAAAATTAAAACTTGTAAGTCATAAATATGATCCAATCCCCACTATATAACCCTCTCATTTACTTTACCTGTGTCCCTAAACTCTTCAGACTTCAAGTATTTAACAAAGCTGCAGAAACATAAACCATGCATGAAACATGAGCTACATCTTTTGCTACCGAGCTGTCTGCAGATCCTCTGTCACTCTGACAGAATATTTAAAGAGACACTGAAAAGTTACCAGAGTCTAGTACTGACAGTGGGAATCTTAAAGACCAGGCCCCACAGAACCACTATCAACCAACCACAGGGGCAGAATGGCACACACAACCAATGTGCCGCAAGGTCACCTGTCAGAACACAGACAGCATGAAAGGACTCGAAGGACCCCTACCAACGAAGAATATATTCTAGAATATGTGAACCAAGGCCCGCAGAAGCTCCAGGGCCTACACTGGTTGAAATTATAACTAACACTATTTAGGCAAGGGAACATACAGGGCAGAATTTGAGTTTTCTCTCCTTATTTTTGATAGGGACCTACCATTCCTAGTAGTGACTAGCAGATCACCTGGAGTCTACATAACTGACAGGCATTTACTGCAACGAACACTGAATATACTCAAGACAAAGAAAAACAAAAAACTTAAGTTTATGCCTTGTTTTCCGGATTGTTCAATATCTCATTAAGATGAAAAAAAAAGGAATTCTATGCAGTGTTAACCTGCAAACCTACACACACTTTGCCAGTGCTCCCAACACGTAGCCATAGAACCTTGAGCAACTTCCTAACCTCCTTCTCTATCTATGGCTGGTCTTATGAAAAATTCGTTAGGATGTGTCACTTAAGGAACAAGAATTGAATCCACATGTGTATCCCCTGTTTCAGGAACTTATATTAATAGCTGTCACATAAATGTGGAAAGAACTCTAGGGTCCATTCTAGCCATAAAATGCCCATCTCACCAGATTAACAGAGACAGACAAGTTCCACAAAATACAGTACAGTGGTCAAGAAAAGGAGCATCTTTTTCTTTTCTGAGAACACACTCCTCCACACATTTATGTGTGTGTATAAATATGATGTCCCACAGATACAAAAAAAATATTAAAAGATACATACAGTGCACGGTGCATCTTTCCTGGTACAACAAACAGCCCTTCAAAGTATTTACCTGGGTACCAGGAGAGGCACCTGGCCAAAGAAGTCAAACTATTGTCATTACTAAAACCAAGTAATGCTTAAAAGTATTTAAAAATATAACTCATCTGATGCATAAGAATTCTTGGACCAAAAAACAAGAATCTGTGACTATTTAGTGAGAAAAAAAGCATGATTTTTGTAACAGATGGAATATAGTAACATTACTGTTATAATTACTGTCATGATAAACATCACTATAAAAACTGACTATACATTAAATATTTGAAAGCCACAAGTGACCTGAATTATTAATTGCCTTTTGAGCATACATACACTTCAGTATATATATTTACATTATTAATTCCCAGAATGCTTAAATGAAAAGAGTTGTTATACCAGACCAAAGCCTTGAAAAAAAAAACCTACCACACAAGCTAGGTTAGCAGCATAACCCTGTCTTAAGAGAAATGTGCCCTTCCTGACAAAGATAACAGAAAACGTTTCAGGAGTCTCACATTCTCAGTGTAGCTGTAGGCTTCTCAGGACTTGGGGTCTCACCTTTATAAGTGGATTTGTCAAAGATGCATTCAGCATCTTGGGTATTCTGGTGACACTAATCTAAATAGACTGACAAGAGGATTGCAGAGAGGTGTTAGTCATGAGAGCACCTGAAGACATAAAAATGGGGAATGTAAAGCACTGAAGAAGCTTACTGTTCTATCTGGGAAAGAAGGACTAACATCAGCTTCGCCTCACCACTTTACACGGCCCAGGGTTGGACTGTGGAATCCCAGACTTTGTCCTCTTAAGAATAATACCTTTATATAGGTCAAAGTATCTGTGTAGGAAGCTGCCCGCACGGGTGCTGGGACAAGTGGTAATATCACCAATTCAGACACTGACAAAGACTGAAAAGAACCTGGGAATGAGCCTCAGAAAAAGGGTATTTGAATATTATGATCATTTCTAACCTGGAATCCCACATTTCAGTTTGGTCTTCAAAAGAAGAAATCACTTAGGTAAAGAAAAAAAATTGTGAACGGTATAATAAAATATACCTTGTATTCATTCCTTTCAAAACTGTAAAATTGTCAGTGAATCATCTATTCTGAAGAGACCAAGAGATCATTTGTTTGTACATTATTAGTGCGTGGCTTTTAGAATATATAAAAAAGTAAATCACTCCAGGGTATAACTTTTTCAGACAGTAGAACCAACCAAGAATTTATGGCCTAGCTTAGGTTGTGTATTTAAGATACTTTAGTTCTAGATAGAATGACTTTTTTTTTTAATTGTAGGAGGCCCAATATATGCAAGAGAAGAAATTTGACGGTTGCTAGGTAAGGGTAAAGGAAACGGTTATGTCACCCAAGTTTAGGACGCTTAAGTCCCAAAGACCCAGGACTGGGGAAGAGGAGAGGGTATTATTGCCAAAGTTCGCGCGTCTGCAACTGGTTAACACAACTCCGGGGAATAAACCCTAAGGCCAATGCTCCCCACGATCTCTTTTCCCTCGTTCCGCATCACTCATCAAACCCACGGCTTCTTCTGCACAGCCCGGGATCACGCTGAAAACTGACACGCAAACCGGATGCGCACGGCAGAGGACCACACACGTGGGGGCGTCCGCGCGCCGCGACTCGCGGCCAGGCCCACGCCCCCGCGCCGGCCGGGACAGCTGGCGACCGTCACCTTCGGGCACGCCTCGCGGCTGGCGACACCGGCACGGCCCTTCCAACTCCGCCGAGCGCCAGGCGCAGGCCCGAGAAGCCGGGCACCTGAGGAGCGCGGCAGGCGGGCACCGAGGACCCCGGCGGGGCACGCGCCCGCCCCGCGGGACCCACCTGGATCTGCAGCGGCACGAGGCGCACCTTGCAGCGCTCGCTCACCGCGAAGCCCTTGGGCAGGTCCACGTACTGGCCCCACTCGTCCGCGAAGAGCTGCACCACGAATTTGCGGTGCATGTCGATCTGGTCGCCGTACAGGCTGAGGAACTTCTGGATGAGCAGCTCGTAGCCCGCGCCGTGCGGCACCGACGAGGGCCGCGCGAACACGGAGAAACAGAAGAGCACCGGCACCGAGCCCGACGGGGCGCCCGCGCCGCCGCTGTGGGGGGCCGCCGCGACAGCCGGCTCCGCCGCCGCCATGTTCCTCCGCGCGTCTGCGAGCCGCGCGCCCAGGCCGCCGCGGTGGACAGCCCGCGCGCCGCGCCCCGCCCCCGCGCGCAGCCCGCCCGGCTCGGGGGCGGGGCGCGGCCCTGGGGGCGGGGCCCTGACGGCGCGGACGGCGCGCTGGCCCCGCCCAGGCGGGGGCGGGCCGCGCCGAGGGAGGGTCGCGGGCCCGGGCGCGCGGAAGGGCGCGGTGAGCGCGCGCCTGCGCCCCTCCGCGACCGTCCTCCCGCCTCCCGCAGCCGTGGTGCCGCCCCCGTTCCGGGCGCTCGGCTCCGCGGACGGCGCTCCGGGTGCCTGGGATCGGGAGAGCGCGACCCGGCTGTCCGGCCCCGGGATCCGGCCGGGCGCCCCCGTGGGCCCGGGCCTCGCCCCCTCCCCCTTTCCCGCCTCTCACCGCGGGGTCCCCGAGAGCTGAGGGGCGTGCTGGGCTTGTGCCAGTAAAAATGCTCTGGGACGAGTTACCTGTTGGCCTGTGCCTCGGTGTGGTAGTGCAGTCTGCAGCTTTCCTGGAGAACAGCAGAGATGGCAAAGCCGGTGGGACGGACGGCCAGGTCCACTCGAGACAGCCGGAGTTGATGCTTCCCCGGAGGACCGGCCAAGGCTGGAAGCACTTTTTTTCACTCAAGTAGAACGTGGTAACGAATTTGAGACCTTAGCCTCCCTTTGGCCCCATCTAATTGTTGGGAGGACTTGAATGGGAACCGCAAATTATCGAAAGGCTTCGGACAAAAATCTCTTATTGAAGCTGAGGGTTTCTGTTTTTAATTGAGTAAAAGTGATCACCTTCAAATAGAACAACCCTATGCACCACTAAGGCGCTGAAAGCGTAGACTTGAACCGTTTCCTGACATCAGATCCTCCTGAGTGTAAAAATGAACTTAGACTTGAAGTATTAATGTCAGAGATGCTCTCCTTATAAGAACTCTTAAGACTTTCTCTACTGGGACTGCTGACATTTGGAATTGATGCTTTTTTTTTTTTGGGGGGGGGGGGGATATTAGGTAGGTTGGTGAGGTGCTTGTGGTCCTCTTGAGCCTCTTCTCCCACACAGTACAGAGAGTGACCAACTCTTCTGTCATGACAATCAGCAAGTCTCCAGACAAGGTCCTAAAGCTGGAGGGGAGGAAGGGAAGTTTTGTCTCCGCTGGACAAAAACACTGCTTTAAAATAATGCCAAACTTTGGCTTTAGTCAGTTGTACCCAAGGTACTGATTATACCTAGATTCTTGTCAAACTTGAGAAATATCATTTATAACTGATACCTGAATCCATTAGATCTAGACTGTTATTTTTGCAGATGTTACTGTACTGCAAAGATAAGTAAATATACAGACGTGCTAATTTATGCTAATAGGAAAAAGAGCCTGCTCTGGGTTGTCTGATGGCAAAGGGAATTTATTCTGGATGGGCTAATTTAAAATGTGTGCCTTCCACCCCACCAAAGGCTTCTGGAACAGAGCAGGTTGGAGATTAGATTGGCCTGGGCTTTAGAACCTCTCAGCCAGGACCTTCACATTTCCACAACCTTCTGTAGTAGCACTGAGTCCACATTTCCTTCTACTCAGATTTTTATGTGAATTTTTCACTTTTAGTAAAGAAACTCATATTTAGATCCACTGTACTACCTGAGTTTGGCCTTTAACCATGTAACTTAATAGTTCAGTCTCAATCTCTGGTAATAACACATCAGATAACATTAATATAATAGCTATTTGATGGACACATTTATTGAGGGCCAACTGTGTGTCAAAAAGTGTGTCACTAAACTGAAAAAGAAACATGAACACTCATTTTACTGAAAAATTACTCTTCTAAAGAATCCAAGCTGGGTGTGGTAGCACATACCTATACGTAGGACTGCCATGAATTCAAGGCCAGCCTGGGCTACACACTGAGTTTAGGATTAATCTGGGCTACACAGTGAGACCCTGTCTCAGGAAGAATTTTTAAAATTATTTAGAACAATACTTTGAGTTACTTTCATAAGAAATTTTTTGGGATGAGTCAGTGCAAAGGATATTTCAATTACAATAGAATGTAGCTATACTAATTAATGAAATCATTAGATAAAATGCTCAAAATAACCTTATATGGGTCTCTCAGGAGTTTACTAATTAAAAATTAAGCATTTGTTTTCAGAATTTAAATTCCTAGCAGTTCAAGAATTTAGGTTATGTAGCATTGATTAGTATGTTACTATACTACAGAAACCATTGCCAAACCTCAGCGGATTAGCAAAACAGAGACCTGATTCCCACTTTTTTGTGAACACCAACACCTGACAAAGCTGCTCACTTTTTTGTATTGTTATCCATAATATTCCTTTTATCTCTTAGTACCACTTTCTCATATTTTTTCTTCTACCCCATTTCCAGGCTCTTCCCCTATGCTTCCCTCATTTTCCAAACCTCTAAATATTGAAGTACACTAGGGTCCAGTCCTCAAATCTGTCCTCTTAAAAATCCCAGTTTTAAATACTATCTTCTACCTTTTACTTCCAAATTACTGTCATCCACAACCTCATCCCTGAGCTCCAGACTCATACAAGTGCCCTTTCAGTGACTGCTTGATAGCTCATAAATATCTCACATTCAACAGAACCAGCCAGAACTTGGTTTTGCTTCCTACCCCACGTTTTTCTTGTCCTTGTTAACATCTAAGCAAATGGCAGCCTCATGTTAGTGACTGGGTAGGACAGCTGTAGCGTTATCTTTTAGTGTTTTTTTTTTTCCTCCTCTCCCCATTCCAGGGTCAGCAAAACCTGATGGTCAGAGTCCAGCTTGGACACTGTCACATAAACTGATGTAAGTGTAAGTGGAGTATAACGGACAGAAGCAAGACAGGATAGGGCAGAAGGAATATTTGGGGAAAATAAAAGGCAACAGTCACACTTCCCATGAGGTTTTCATTATGTTGATTCTTTTTTCAGAGTCTCCTTTCCAAGGAACCCAGCCTGTGACCTGTGACATTAGGCATAACTCCAGATGCCAATGTGGATGGGATTTTAAACCTCCTGTTGGGCTGATAATGAATACCTCACCACCAGTGTCTGTGACACACAGATGGTCCCTGGCAGTTGTTAACACATTGCCCAATAGTGAACTTGGATTATACACTAGCCAAAAAGGATGTCTTAGCATTGTGTATTAAATATTTGAAAAATATGGGAGAAAAACTATGAGAATAAATATAGCAAAGTTTGGTGGTGCTGTAGTCCTAGCACTGTAGGAGGTTGAAGCAGGAGAATTGCAAGTTTGGGTTTATCCTGGGCAACTTAGTGATGTAGTGAGAGCCTGTCGCAAAATAAAAATAAAAAGGGCTGGTGATGTAGTTCAATCCCCAGTACTTTGGAAACAGAAAAAGAAAAAAAAGAAAGAAAGAAGGAAGGAAGGAAGGAAGGAAGGAAGGAAAGAAAGAAAAAGAGAGAGAGAGAAAGAGGGAAAGAAAAAGATGGAAAGAAAGGAAGGAAGGAAGAAATTAAGTTACAGCTCCAAAGTTTGACTGATGCTCTAGGAAAAGATGATGAAAACCCAGTTATCAACTAAACGCTAAACATGAAGCCAGAGACATTTTGGCAGCATCAGAAGAAACTCTCAGTTCCTTCAATGAGAAAGTGACAAAGCTCAGAACCCAAAGCTGGCTTTAATAATAAACATAGCAGACTTTTAAACAATATTAAAGTCTTTTTAAAAATTTGTGGGGCTGGATGAATGGCACAGCAGTTAAAATGTTTGCCTTGGGAGTGTGAGGCCCTTAGTTCAATTCCCTGCCACCATTTATACACGCCTGTAATCCTAGCACTCCAGAGGCTGAGGTAGGCAGATCGTCCTGAGTCCAAGGCCAGGCTGGGCTACACCAATGAATTCAGGACCAGCCTGGGTTACAAAGTGAGACCCTGTCTCAAAATAAATAAATAAATAAATAAATAAATAAATAAATAAAGTGTACTTCCTTTGCCATGGTCAAGGTTGCTAATTGTGCTAATTGAACAAGATGGGCAAAAAGTGACTTTTACTGGAAGGCCTTGGCAGAACACAAGTGCTTCCGGGGAAGGGGGAGAATTTCTGAGAAGTTTCAAGGAACCACAGTGTCGGTATAATTTTAGTGTCCAGTGTTATCTTCATTATCTTCAAATGTAGTACAAATAATGGATTTTATACTTGCAGTTCTCATCATGAGTAAGGAACTGAAGTGTTTAGGAGACCTTTCTGGATCTCAGAATATATGCCACAACTGAAAATATGACTCACTCTTATCTCGTATAAAATGCTGCCAGATTTATGTGAGGCCCAGAGTTAACAGAGAGCTTTGCAGTAAATCTGCAAATTTGTAGCTAGTAGACCGTATCATCTGATAGATCCTATAATGTTGAAAATAACTGGTGATACAGAAAGATACTTTTTAGATTTATGTCAATAACTAATACAAGAATTGCAATGCAGACATCATCAAAGAACAGGACTGTGCCATATTCCAAAAAAGAAAAACTTTGATGAGGCAGATGGCAACACCCATCCTGAGTCAGGCTCATGAGCAATCCATAGGAAGATGGAAGTGGCATGTCTGGCACTAAGCACTGAAAAGACAGGGGAAATGTTGAAACCTGTGATCGGGTACCTAAACATCCATGTCATCTGCATGGTTCCCACAGTGCTGCACCTCTCAATCAGATGTAGGATTCATTATTACCAGTTATCAGCAGAATGTTTGATCTCGGTTCACAGTGAGTTTGCTCAGTATGTTGCTGCATTCCTTGAAAAACAGAAATGAGGAGTAATCTTGCCACTGTAGGCAGGGACCTGGTAATCTCTTTTGTGGGGAAAGAACTTTCATGGGGCTCAGCTTAGAAAATATACAGATTCATTGGCAGTTGCAATTCTGGCGGGAGAAAGATGCGTAGATGAGGAACAAAGGAGACCTGACACAGAGACGCTAAGTGTCCATTAGAGAGCAAGCATGAAGTGCAGCCATTTGTGTTTCACAGTAATGCTTACCAAAAGGAAGCACCACAGCCAGGGCGCTGTAGATCACCAAGAAGACAGCTAGAATGTGTGAACAGGTCGTGAAACTAATAATGAGACAAACAACTCAGCTAGAATAGGTTAAAGACTCAGGGACTTCACAAAAGAAGGTAAGGAAACACACCAAAGAACAAACCAAAAAAAAAAAAAAAAAAAGCTTAAAATCTCTAGCTGCCAGGACAATTCCAGTTTTACATTCTACTTGACACTATGGCAGCTAAAATACAGTGATAACAATATGGAATTAAACTTTTGTATGTTGCAGTAGATATGTAAAATAGCACAAATGCTTTGGAAAAATTGATGTAATAGCTTTTATATGGTTTAATATACACCTGTTATTTAATCACAAACTCTCAAACCATAAATTTATGTAAGAGAAGATGGAGACATATGTCCCACAAAAGACTGACATATAAATGTCCACACCAGCTGTATTTCCAGTATCTGAAAGCTGAAAATGATTCAGAAACCCCTAAGATTCAGCAGTACATTCACGTGATGAAGTAACAACCGAATTTAGAGCAATGAATATTCTGTACATACAAGCGCATACATTAGTATGAAAAGAATTAGGGAAGGAAATGTGAAAGAGGTTACATTGTATGATTCGAATAATATGAAGACCGAACAGAAAAAAGAAATCTCTGGTGATAAAAACCAGAACAAGCGGACATGTAGTGCATGCCTATAATACCAGCACTCTGGAGCCCAAGACAGGAAGAGTTCACAGCAAGCATGGGCTGTGTAGGGAGTTCACGACCAGACCACCAGACCGAACTACATAGTGAGATTCTGTTTCAAAAACAAACAAAAACCAAAACAACAACAACAGCAAAGAAAACCACATAGCAGTGGTCATCAATGGTGTGGCTAGAATTTTTGGAAGTGATTACAAGAGATTTTTCTCAGGTAATGAAAATAGTTTATATTTTGCTTGTGTACATTATCTACTCATTTTACCATGTGTACGTTTTTACCTGAAAAAAGTGCTCTCCAGCATTGGATCTCTTTGATCCTAATTTGTATCTCTCACTCTGTATTTCAACAACACTGAGCCATAGATGATCCTTGTGGTTCCTACCTGTCATTCTTTCTGCCTGAAAGCTGTCTTCTCCCAGATATTATAGGGATTTTCCTCTCTCACTCAATTTAGATCTGCATTCAAATATGTTCCTCAAATCTTACCTAAAATATCCAGTATGATAATGACAAACTTACCTATTTTCTGCCTCATTTGGCTTTGCTTTTTTGGCACTTTTCAGCGTGTGTATATATTACATAACCAGTGACTTGCTTATTTTGGTCACTCCTGTGTCACAATTCCCGAAACAATGACACTACAAATGTTTGTAGAATTGTTGCACTGAATATAGCTTGATACCAAGTACATTTAAGACATCAGTGGCACATTCACCAAAATGCGACATTTTATGTCTGTTATTAAAGGATTACAGGGTTTACCTACAGGCTACAAACAAGGTTGTCTGACTCCATTTTTATTGTCTGAAATTCTATAAGGAAGGAGACAGGAAGGAGAGTCAGACACTCCATGGGGAGTTCTGATAATGTCTTTCAAAGAAAAGAAGAATATCATGACAGATTTTATGTATAAATGAAAGGTGATATGATGAAAGATGTGAAGGGCCACAAAATACATTTTATAACTAGGAAAGACCTTATGATAATCTGGTAAAGATCCTAGAGCAGAAAATCACTGCTAGAATTTTTGTTATCATTATATTATCTTATTATAACATCACCAAAAACTTAGCTGTGACTATCATCCATCTCATTATTCAAAATTGCATTCACATAAAAGAGAATTGCTTGGATCTTTATCTTTATTTAGTCAATATGCATAAGCAGGAAAGATTCAGTGGTGAACAAGAAGGATTATAGAGCATACACCTTCCTGACGTTAGGTGGACAATAAACATGTAAAGAAATAAATGGAATTTTCCTGGTTAGCAGATGAAGAAACTATTGTAGGGCACAGCTGAGAGTGCTAAAGAATGTAGGGTCGTTTAAATAGATTGTGATGTACTTTGCTAGGAGAAGACATTTTAAGCTAAGATCTGAGAGGTGAGAAAAATCCTACCAGCAATAGGGAGCAAGAAGAGGTAGGTAGTAACAAGCCCAGTGAGGTTGGTTGATGGTGGTGGTGTAGCCAGAGCACAGAAAATTGCAAAGGAGGAGACCAGAGACATGCGCAGTATTCCTATCAAGTAGAGCCCTGAAGTCTGCCTCGACAATTCCGTTGCATTCTGAATGGAATGCTCTAGTGAGGAAAATTATATAAATCGATCTGTGATTTTTAAAAACTCATATGGAGCATTTCATGTAGGAAGGCTAAGTAAAACAAAAAACACTTGGTTAGTTTCTACAGTTAAGAGGTGATGGCAGATTACAATAGGGCAGTGGCTCTTAGCCTGGAGTGATTTTTTCCACAGCATATTTGGCATTGTCTGGAGACATCTTTGGTTATCATATTTGGGAACATAGGTGCTACTAATATCTACCTCATAAGGCCAGGGGTAGGGCCAGAAACAGCCTGCTGCCAACACCAAACATGATTTCAACTGAAAAGCAGTTGTGCCAAGGTTGAGGATCCCTGTTGTAGAAAGTTAGTTCTATGAGTAGAAATGGTAGCTGGATGCACCATCATTTTAGAAGCAACAACAAGAAAAGCCTGTGTACAAAGAAGGTGAGAAATCAGGAAAGGACAACATCCAAGTTGTGCTGGAGGGTCTGGCAGCTTCATGGTGGTGGTACTGAGACGAAGACCAGGAGAAGCACACATGGGTGAAAACAAAGAATTCTGTTTTGAGATGTTTGGTTTGGCTATGTTAAGTCTAAGACACCAGCACAAAGGAGCTATCTATCTATCTATCTATCTATTTATCTATCTACTTATTTATTTAGAGACAGAATCTCACTCTGTAGTTCAGGCTGGTCCTGAACTCACTATGTAGCCCAGGCTGGCCTTGGACTCACAGCAATCCCCCTGCGTCAGCCTTTCCATTGCTGGGATTACAAGCCTTCACCACCACACCCAGCTCATGTGGTGCTGCAAAGGAGATATTTGCACTATGAGGACAGATGAGGTATCCTGGAGGGAGATAACATCATTGAAGCAGTAACAGAGACCTGAAGTTGAACAAAGGAGGTGAAGGTGGAAATGAGATTAAAAGGGGCTGGTAATAAAGTAGGAAAAAACCTAGACATCAAGATAGCGGAATTTAAGTGATACAATCTTAATATCAAATTAGGAAAAAATGAAGTTACCTAAATAGTTTTAGACCTGCATAAATGTAAAATTCATGTTCTGAGCTAAGAGGAAGGAAGAATGACCTGTTTGAAATTTTTCTGAAAGATCAAATACAGTGGGGATGAGCATAGAGATACGGGAGCATAAGTCCTTGTCACCTTGACAAGATACGTATGTGCACAAAATGCTAAACTTCATTGTAAACCTTAAAATTTTGCACTTATACATATCAATAAAATGGAGAAATTTTTTTTTTTTAAAAAGGGCCTTAGTGATGTTGACAGAAGCAGTAGCACTGGGGAGAAAGGGAGTAAACTCCAGGTTTTGAATTCAATGAGCAAACTGCTAAGGAGAAATGCATCAATCAAATTTTTAGAGTAGATTCGATATACAAATGTTTAAAGACAGGAAGTGCTGGAAACATTCAATTCAAATTGTATGCTCATGAGAATTAGCCAGAAGAAAGTGGGGGAAAGTTGGATGTATTGGCAACAAGGATAATTGGAGGATGAAGGAAGTCAAAAGCAGTAAAGAGAGCATTTGGGCTTCTTGTAAGATGAGGGATGCTTTTGCCTTGGAAAATGGCAGGTAGACGATGTGGATAAAGGCACAGGTAGGTGACTTATCTTGGAATATGAAATTGAAGGGATTAATTAACCCTTTTAGTTATATTTTCATTTTGATTATGTATAATCTTTATGCTATTTTTAAGTGTCCAATACCCACATTTCTCACTATATCTTGGACATACATCACAATATTCAAGGCAGCCATCATTTTGACTTTTTCTGGTATTCCTACTTCATTTTTATTTTCTTTCCAAAGAATATACTTTCAGAGACACATTTCTATTTTAGTACATTCACTGTGACCATCTTTTGAGGTTAGAAAGATGTTTATAATTTATTATGTTTTGAGCTTTAAAATATCCATGTGTCTTGTCAGGAAGTTTCTGTCTGGAACTAAACCTGCTTCATTTTTCAATAAATGAACCCCTAGAAAGGAAAGAAAAAAAGAAAAACTATAAATTCTTTTCTAAACCATAAACTCCCATTGACCCCAACATTTATCTTAAGATCTTGAAATTATACAGCCTTCCGGTCTAGTAAACTCTTCACTCATTCTATTTTGTCTGGCTTTATTTTCCCTGGATTCAGCTGTGAATACGATGTGATTCTTAGTCATAACATTGCTGCTGAGGCCCTCTGTAGCAGGTAGGTATGTCACCCTTGGTAAATGCACTTTTGTGACTCATTATGCTTTAACTGAAAGGTGGCAAAGCCTTTCTCAGGTCAGTACAGTATCCAGTATTCACACCTTTCTTCTTGTTAAGTTAAAACCAGCATCTTGCTCTGCTGTGGCCGACCCTCTCTGATTTTCTATCTCCATTTCTTGGGGGCTTCTCTGTTCTCCTACAGAAGCTTAAAAAAACCTCTTTATTAGATAATTTTATCGGATGTGGTTTTTTTTTAAGTGAGAAGATATTAAAATAAGTCTTCTCTACCTCTTCTCCTACAAATATCAACCTATTTCTCTGATCCCCATAGAAAACTTCCTAAAAAAGGCAAGTCATGGTTCCTTCCTGTTCACTTCTTAACTCACTCTGGGATGGTTTCTGCCTTCGTCAGTTTATTAAATTACTATAGTTGAGGTCTTATAATTAAGGTCAAGTCAATGATCTTGCTCTCAAATCCCATGACCATGTCCATGGTTAAGGGCTATGTTTGTGTAATTCACTTACTAGAATTTCAGTAACACATCTTTGACCACTCTCTAGTTTTGGAAATCCTGTTATAACTACCATTGAATTATGTTTCCCTGACTTTCTTTCTCACTGTTTTCAATGCCTTAAAGGAGAAAAATAAATAAATAAATAACCTTGTTGTTCTTCCATCATCTGCTCCTCAAATGACTACTACATTCATGGCCTCAGTCCCAAGTCGTCTTTTCTTCCCACTATCCCTAAATGATGTGACCTACTTCCATATTTTACCTACTGTAACAATCAAAGTTGTGTGCCCAGAACTGACTTACGCTGAGCTTGAAACTTGTACGTCAAGCTTCCTACATGGCTTTTCCTTTAGGATGTCTCCAGGACTTATCAGACATACCATGATCATGGCAAAGCTCTTACTCTTCATTCTACAACCATTTGTCTTCAAAGGCTTCTCCGTGTTGGAAAGTGGTACCAACTGTAGCCAGGCATCAACCTAAAAACCTGTAAGTCACTTTTTGCCTGTGCTCTGCTACATCGCAGCATTCATTCCCTCAACAAAGTCCTTTCCTACCAACTACTTTTTCTCAGATGATTGATGTCTCTCTGACCTGTCACAGCCATGAAAGTCGAGGTCATCAACTCTCACCTGAACTACTGCTTTGTGGATTCTCTGCTTCCCCTCTTGCCTTGTGGCACATACTCTGCACAGTGGACAGAATGGGTTGTCGAAAGCTCAAGGAAGTTATATTTAAAGTGAAGTTAAATGCAATCAGCTTTCTTACCATGGTATTGCAAACACTACAAGATACGTTTTCTGAGTTTCCTCCCTTCTCTCTTCTGTCCTTGCCTCCCAGCGTAAAAGCCACAGTGGATTCTTTAGGAATTTTCCTGTTTGGAAACATTGTGCTGTTGTGCGTTAGGGCTGTTTCTCCGCAGTTTTTCATGCTGAGTCCTGCTGAGCTTCAGGCACAACTAAAATGGATTACCTCAGTTGAGTCTCCCACTCTTGCCACGTTAATGGCTTTCTTTTGTTCTTGGCATGTATCATTTGGGATTCATGTTTTTTACAAGTTTATTTTTTCAGTGTAGACATGACATGAAACTAGACTACCCGACTCTGCCATCACAGTACTCGCAGAAGCATAGTGCCTATCAAATAATATGAACCTACAGCCAGGTGTGGTATGTACCCCATCATCCCAGCACTCTGGTGCCTGAGGCAGGAGGATTGCCATGAGTTCTAGGCCAGCCTGAGATACTAGTTTGATCAAGACCAGCCTGGCCTACAGTGCAAGAACATCTCTCAAAAAATTATAATATGAACTCAATAAATACTTTTTGAACAAATAATGATAATCTAAATCTAACTGATTTTACTTTTTCCTTCAAAATTTATTTTACTCTGTTTTGAATAATTTAAAACAATAGCTTGCCATATCTTCAAAAATCTTAGGATATAGTTAAATCGTAATATGCTGCAGTAACTCCAGGTCTAAGTAATTGGGGATTATCATTGATAATATATTTTCATATGTTTGATCAATTACAAATGTTTTTGCTCCCAAGAAAAAGAATGTCTGACAAATGAAAGTTTATACTTAGTATGTAGTCAGAAGTCCAGGTGACCAAAGTGACTTTATTGAGGTTAGCAGCTCAGCAATGTCATAGTTTAAAGTTAAAATTGCTCTAACTCTAATTCTTTTTCTCGGGGGCCAGTTAGCATCTGTTGTTCCAGGCATCTCGCAATTACAGCCAGAAGCTAAAAGCAAGGAAAGCACAAAGGAGAGAAATTTCTCCGATATTTTTGCCATTACAGAAGTGAAAATATTTTGTACAAAAATCCCTCAGAAAACTTACTCAGAGACCAGAAATGGGACACACCCTGCTATTTCAAAGTAGGGAAGTCCAGGTGCTTTCTGCATGGAGGTAGTCAATGTCTGGCTTCTCTATCAATCTACGGTTTCTGTGGCCACTTTAGATGTTCAGTTCTACCCATCCATTAAATTTTAATGTCTGGCCATGAAGAGTTGTGCAATTTCTGAAAACTTGGCAAAAATAGAGGTTCCGTTATTAATTAATGGCTTTGATGCCAGCATCGACTTTCATATACAAGATTTTCTTTCTAAAACGTTTCCTAAACGATTGAAATGGAATATCCTACCACTTTTCTGTCAAAGAACAACCTTGCCCACCCTAATATGTTGTCTGCAAAAATTATGCTAGTAGACATTTGAGCTTTAGGAGCAAATGATCTTTGATGAGGTAAAAAAATTTAAAAAATTAAAAAAAAAACACCACACGTAAGAGACTTTTTATGCACACATTTTTTTACATCCTTTGGCTGTTTAAAT